>CM061914.1:188317329-188340663 GCA_031002005.1 Vandiemenella viatica | reverse complement strand
TAGCAGCCTTAGGAAAAGGAAAATTACGCATAGAGAGATTGATAGCTCATAAGGCAAACGTCAACGCTATAGATAAATATTATTGGACACCGCTTCATTATGCTTGTCATTCACTAGAAACATCAGAGCCAGTGATTAACCACGGACGTGTCGGTTTGAGAAATACTTCCCACTCTTATAAATTACTGCAAAATTCATCTGCAAAACAAGATGATAATTCTGCAGTTAGTTTAAACAACACTCTCCTTATTAGAGAACTAGGCGATAAAGTGAAGACAATGCTGTCCAAGCTCTCCAGATCGCCTGTGGACGTGAAGGAGTCTGTTATTGTTCTATTGGATAATCAAGCCGATGTTAATGCAAGAGACTTGGGGGGTTTCTATCCTATCCATATCGCAGCTCATGGAGGTTATACAAATGCCGTAAGAATTTTGTATGAACGAGGGGCCTCTATAGACGTCAAAACTGAAAAGTTGCGAACACCTCTCCATTTGGCTTCTTTTAAAAATCACGAGAAAACAGCCAAATACCTTCTGCACAAGACAGCAAATGTGAACGCTGCTGATTGTGATGGTAGGAGGCCGCTTCATTTCGCAGCTCAGGAGGGTCATACTAGACTCACGGACGTCCTGATTAAAGCTGGAGCAGACGTCGAAGCAGAAAACAAAGATGGCCACAGGGCGCTCCACGCGGCAGCTCAGGAAGGTCACACGGAAGTTGTGCGCCGGGTTCTTCGTGCGAAAGCCAGTGCCGACGTTGCTGACAGGATGGGTCACCGACCACTCCACGCCGCTGCTTTTGGTGGTCACGTGGACACGGTCGACGTTCTACTTGATGCAGGAGCAGAAACCGATGCACTAAACAGTGACGAATACACAGCGCTGCACGCAGCTGCCGATAAAGGTCATGCAGACATTGTGCTTCGGCTGATTCGAGCCAAAACTAACATCAGCGCTGCTGACAAGATGGGAAATCGACCGCTTCATGTCGCTGCTCTTAATGGTCACTTACACGCTGTCGACGAGCTGGTTATTGCAGGATCAGAAATCGATGTAGTAAACAATAACGGCAACACAGCGTTACACTTGGCCGCTCAGGAAGGTCATTTAGAGGTTGTGCGCCACCTTCTTCGCTGCAATGCCAGTATCAATGCCAGTGACAAACTGGGTCACCGACCACTCCACGTCGCTGCTTTGGGAGGTCACATGGACGTTGTCGACGTTCTAGTTAATGAAGGAGCACAAATCGATGCAGCAAACAGCTACGGGCGCACAGCGCTGCACGCAGCCGCTCGAGAAGGTCGTGCGGATATTATGCGACGGCTTCTTCGTGCCAAGGCCAATGTCAACGCTTCTGACAAATTGGGTCACCGACCTCTCCACATAGCTGCTCTTGGTGATCACATAGAAGCTGTTGACATTCTAGTTAATTCAGGAGCAGAAATCGACGCAGTAAACAACGACGAACTCACAGCACTCCAGGCGGGCCGCCCATGAAGGTCATGTAGGTACTGTGATTCGGCTTCTAAGTGCCATGGCCAATGTCAATGCTGCTAATAAGTTGTATCACCGACCGCTCCATGTAGCTGCTCTTGGTGCCCACATGGAAGCTGTCGACGTTCTACTTAATGCTGGAGCAGATGTCGATGCATTAAACCACTATGGCTTTACAGCGCTACACGCAGCTGTGGATAAAGGTCATACGGAGATTGTGATTCAGCTTCTTTGTGCTAACGCCGATGTCAACTCTGCTGATCAGTTGGGTCGCCGACCTCTGCATGTCGCAGCTGTTGGTGGTCACATGAAAGTTGTCGACGTTCTAATTGATGAAGGAGCAGAAGTCGGTGCGGTAGACAATGACGGCCTCACAGCGCTCCACGCGGCCGCTCAAAGTGGACATGTAGATATTGTGACTCGGCTTCTTCGTGCAAACGCCAATGTCAATGCCGCTGACAAGATGGGTAACCAACCACTACACACCGCTGCTCTTGGTGGTTACATGAACGCTATCGAGGTTCTACTTGATGCAGGTGCAGACGTTGGTGCAGTAAACAATGACGGTCACACAGCGCTCCACGCGGCCGCTCAGAAAGGTCATGCAGATGTTGTGCATCGGCTAGTGGTTGGTAATGCCAACATCAACGTTGCTGACGAGTTGGGTCAGCGACCACTTCACATCGCTGCTCTTGCAGGTCATATAGACGCTGTCGATGAACTGATTAAAGCAGGGGCGGAACTTGACGCAGCAAACAATGACGGTGACACAGCGCTCCACCTGGCTGCTCAGGAAGGTCATGTAGATGTTGTGCATCGGCTAGTGGTTGGTAATGCCAACATCAACGTTGCTGACGAGTTGGGTCAACGGCCACTCCACATCGCTGCTCTTGGAGATCACATAGACGTTGTAGAAGAACTGCTTAATGCTGGGGCAGACGTTGATGCAGGAAACAACGACGGCCACACAGCGCTCCACGTGGCCGCTCAGGAAGGTCATGCAGATGTTGTACATCGGCTGGTAGTTGGTAATGCCAACATCAACGCACCTGACGAGTTTGGTCAACGACCACTCCACATTGCTTCTATTGGAGATCACATAGACGTTGTAGAAGAACTGCTTAATTCTGGGGCAGACGTTGATGCAGTAAACAACGACGGATACACAGCGCTCCACGTGGCCGCTCAGGAAGGTCATGCAGATGTTGTGCATCGGCTGGTAGTTGGTAATGCCAACATCAACGTTGCTGACGAGTTGGGTCAACGACCACTCCACATCGCTACTCTTGGAGATCAAATACACGCTGTCGATGAACTCCTTAATGCAGGTGCAGACATTGATGCAGCAAACAATAACGGCCACACACCCCTCCACCTCGCTGCTCTGGAAGGTCATGTAGATGTTGTGCATCGGCTGGTGCTTGGCAATGCCAACATCAACGCTCCTGACGAGTTGGGTCACCGACCACTCCACATCGCTGCTCTTGGAGATCATATAGACGCTGTCGATGAACTGCTTAATGCAGGTGCTGACATTGATGCAGTAAACAATGTCGGTCACACATCCCTCCATCTGGCTGCTCAAGAAGGTCATGTAGATGTTTTGCATCGGCTGGTAATTGGCAATGCCAACATCAACGTTGCTGACGAGTTGGGTCAACGACCACTTCACATCGCTGCTCTTGGAGACCACATAGACGCCGTCGCTGAACTGATTAATGCAGGGGCGGACGTCGATGCCGTGAACAATGAAGGTCGCACAGTGCTACACGTAGCAGCTTATAGAAATCATACGGATATTGTGTGTCACCTTCTTCGTGCCAAGGCCAATGTGAATGCGGCTGATAAGTTGGGTTACAGACCACTACACGCCGCCAGTATTCGTAGTAACATCAATGCTGTCGACGTTCTAGTTAAAGCAGCAGCCGACATCAATGCTACAAACAATGACGGCCACACAGCGCTCCACGCGGCAGCTCAGGAAGGTCACGCAGATGTAGCGCGTCGGCTTCTTCGCAGCAGAGCAAGTGTCAACGCTGTTGACGTACTGGGTCACCGTCCACTCCATGTCGCTGCTCTTGGAGGTAAAGTAGAGGCTGTTGGGGTGATAGTTCAAGGAGGAGCAGAAGTCGATGCTGTAAACGTCGACGGTCGGACAGCGCTGTACGCTGCCGCTCAGGAAGGCCATGTAGATGTCATGCGTCGCCTTCTTCGTGGGAAAGCAAGTGTCAACGCTGGTGACGCGTTGGGATACCGGCCGCTTCATGTAGCAGTTCTTAATGGTCACTTACACGCTGTCGCTGAACTAATAAGTGCAGGAGCGGACGTCGATGCAGCGAACAACGAAGGTCGCACAGCACTACACGCAGCTGCTTATAGTAATCACACAGATATACTGTATACCCTTCTTCGTGCCAAGGCAAATGTGAACGCTGCTGACAAGTTGGGTTATAGACCACTACACGTCGCCGCTGCTCGTGGTCACATGAACGTCGTCGATGTTCTAGTTAAATCAGCAGCAGAAATCAATGCTACCAATAGCGAAGGCCACACAGCGCTCCACGTTGCCGCTCAGGAGGGTCATGCAGATGTTGTGCGTCGGTTCATTCGCAGTAAAGCCAGTGTTAACGCTGCTGATGTACTTGGCCACCGACCGCTCCATGTCGCTGCTCTTGGAGGTAAAGCAGACGCTGTGGGAATTCTTGTTCAAGGAGGAGCAGAAGTCGAGGCAGTAAACAACGCCGGTCGCACAGCGCTATACGCTGCCGCGCAGGAAGGTCATGTAGATGTCATACGTTGGCTTCTTCGCAGCAAAGCAAGTGTAAACACTGGTGACGTGATGGGATACCGACCGCTTCATGTTGCTGCTTTTAGAGGTCACTCACACGCTGTCGATGAATTGATCAATGCAGGAGCGGACATCGATGCAGTGAACAACGAAGGTCGCACAGTGCTACACGCAGCTGCTTATAGTAATCGTACGGATATACTGTGTCACCTTATTCGTGCCAAAGCTAATGTCAACGCTGCGGACACCTTGGGTTACAGTCCACTACACGCCGCTGCTCTTCATGGTCATGTGGACGCTGTCGACGTTCTACTTAAAGCAGCATCAGAAATCAATGCTACAAACAATGATGGCCACACAGCGCTCCACGCGGCTGCTCAGGAAGGTCGTGTAGAAGTTGTGCGTCGGCTTCTTCGCAGCAAAGCAGCGGTCAACGCTGCTGACGTTTTGGGTCACCGACCGCTGCATGTCGCTGCTCTTCGAGGTAAAGTAGATGCTGTCGATGTTCTTGTTCAAGAAGGAGCGGAGTCGATGCCGTAAACAACGACGGTCGCACAGCACTATACGCTGCCGCTCAGGAAGGTGATGTAGATGTCACGCGTCTGCTTCTTCGCAGCGGAGCAAGTGTCAACGTTGCTGACATTTTGGGATACCGACCACTCCATGCCGCTGCTCTTAGAGGGCACTTACACGCCGTCGATGAACTAATTAGTGCAGGAGCAGCCGTCGATGCAGTAACCAACGAAGGTCGCACAGCGCTACACGCAGCTGCTTATAATAATCACACAGATATTGTTCGTCGGCTTGTTCAGGCCAACGCCAACGTGAACGCTGCTGACAATTTGGGTTACAGACCACTACATGCCGGTGCTCTCCGTGGTCATGTGGACGCTGTCGACGTTCTAATTAATGCTGGAGCAGATGTCAGTGCAGTTAACTACTTCGGTTTGACGGCGTTTAGTCTGGCCGCTGAAATAGGGCACGGAGTTGTTGTCCGATACCTCCGCCAGAGAAATGCCACCTAACGGAAAATCATTCGTCTGTAAAATAATCGGGCACCAACACTGGGAAAAGCCCCACAGCCTCCAAAGTTCGATGGTGATGGTATTGGAGAGACTAACGTTAAGAAGAATAAACGCCACTTTGGACTCTGAGATGACCATTAGATTAGAATACTTTGTGTTGGCTAGTAGTTTGGCCGCGATCTATCAATAGCTACACTTCACCAAAGAGGTCACGAGATTTTAACAGATCTAGTTCCACAGCAGATTTTTTTTTTTTTTTTTTTAATTTTGGACACAGAAAAGGCGTACGATAAGGTGTGGCACATTAGTTCATCGTAAAGCTGAAGCAATGGACAGGTATAAAAACCAATGTTATACCAAGTAAATAAGGAAGTACCTGAGTAATAAGAAATTCCTTGTATCCATAGAAGGTCAAAAGTCAGGAGCATGCCTAATAGAAACAGATATTTGCAAATGTGGAAAGGTCACCTATCTTTTGGGGAGGCTCCTGAGAATCCCGTAGCATTTGCTAACTCCTGCTACGTGGCCAATCTGGTACTGGATACAGCTGTATACAACACCGGACGTCAGTATGACACTAACATAGAACTAATGCAGACAGTTTTTTTTTATTCGAAAACGCCAAATGATGTAAACGAATTAAAATTCAAATAAATACTCAGAAATGTGAAGCAGTAGATATCAAGTGGCAAAAACTTGCTATTAAAAACATGTAATCTTGATGGGCCAAGCTATCCCGTGTGTATCCAACAACTAGTACCTGCAGGAGACAAAAAAAAAAAAAAGAATAAAATAAATAAATTACAAATAAAATGTTTATACTCCCTTACTTATTGTATGGCTGTCAAATATCCAATACAGTGATCAAGACAACTACCCAACAACATATAAACAAAATTTTGAGGCAACAAAACCACAGCCATGTCATACATATGTAGTGCCATTGGCAGTATTAGAAAATCTCATGTAAAATTTAACACACTGTGTACATAATAATAACAATTTTTTATAAAGCCAAATAAAATTTTTTTAACTATAAAGATTGGGTGTACATCGATGCCTCTATTGTAAAGGTCAATTGTTTTCCCCAGAAAGAGGTAAATAAACAGAGACCTCAAAACTTACCTGATTCAGTAGTGTAGAGAAGTCGAAAGTTGCGGAACCTAAAAGATTGCCGTAGAGGTGGCAAAAAAGAAAATGTAAGTCCTATAAAGGGTAATGTATAAACATTGTTGTTGACTTTATTGTTGGCTGCTTCAGTTTGCAGGTTACAACTGGGAATCAATTAAAATATTTCTTTACTTCTCCATTCATAATCTTATCACAGTCATGAATTTTCCGGATAATGGAGATAAAGCAATGCAGTGCGCGGTTGGTTTAAAATACAGGCACGGGGCAGTAGGGGTCCTATATACAGGTAATGACTGTCATAAAATTGTCAGCAGAACATTATCGCTGGAAGGCAAGGGCCTTATCTCCTGCAGCTGTGAATGCCATATACTAACGTCAGAGATAAAGAAATGCCAGCCAGTTCGATCTTTTACTGACGTGGCTTCTTAAAGTCTTGATTTCAGGTAGAACTTTAACAGCTTGCTCCAGGTCGAATGATCTTGGGTGATCCTCTGCGAGTTAACTCAGACAACCCTGCATATGTTCTCGTCCCATTGGTCTGGTGGTCTTCCTCTCGGTCTGTGGCGATCTCTTAGGTCCATTGTAACACTGTTTTTGTCCATCTTTGGTCTTTTCTCTGCACAATATGGCCGGCCCATTGCCACTTCAAGGCTGCTGTCTTCTCTAAGATGTCTGTGACCTTTGTAACTGACCTAATGTTGGTCGCTCTTTTTATGTCTTTTCTCGTTAAGCCTAGCGTTGACCTTTCTGTAGCTTTCTGGCCAGTCCTTAGTTTATTTTTTCTAAATTAATTTAGAATCCAGGTCTCACAGCCATATGTCAGATTAGGAAGAATGCACTGGTCATAAACTGTTTTCTTTAGATTTGTGGGCATATTAGGTTTCAGGATAATAGTATGCCTCCCAAATGCTAGTCATCGCAGCTTGATGCGACGGAAAATTTCGGGTCTTATATCCTCTCTCATGTTTACAAGCTGGCCAAGATAAATGTACTCACTAACATTTTCTAAGGTTTCATTATCTAATTGTACGCTACCCTCTGCGGCCCATTTGATAGACATAATTTTTGTTTTTGAAAGACTCATTCTCAGACCAACTGCTTTACACTCGGAGGCGAGGTCGGTAACTAAGGTTTGGAGTTCATGAAGGTAATTATCAGTAAGCATAAATGTCATCAGCAAATTACAAGTTGTTAAGTCTCTTGCCATTGCCTCTAATTCTCTTTTCTGTCCATTCTAGCTTTGATATTTCCATCTCCTAGGCACCTAAAAATCACCTTCCTCAACACCTCTTTCTATTCGGAACTCAGCAGTTTGTTCTCTAACGATGACAAAGACTGAGGAGGTGACATAGAGGTTATGCAGCACTCTGATATAAACTGCATCCATGCCATGTTCAGTTAAATCTTGCAGGACAGCCTTGTGACAGTGGGAAGTTGGTTCGGCGAGCAAATCAGTGTGGGAGAATCGAAAATCCATCATTGAAGCAAGTGTGGTGATTAAGCTTCACCCTTAATAGTTCATGATGAGTGAGATTTTTCTGGGGTTAAAGTAGTCCCACAATTTGGTCTCTGGGTGGGAGCAATTTTGGTGTCCCAAAAAAGTAGTTTTACCAACAATAGAACTCAATCATTGCATGTCTTTACCTACAACTACCTTTCACTATTAGGAACTGACAGGCTTGAAGATGAAGAAATGTAAAGGTAGAAGTATGAGCAAATGGCCACCTAAGGAGGATAAACTGCGTGAAGTGTGTTGTGAGTGGTGGGAGATATGTCCTGTTCAAGGGAACTTTTCTCGCTAGTTTGTAACAAAATGTTAATATTTGTTGCGACGACTGGCTGACGATCTCGATAGAGAGAGAAGTGGTGCACCCTGGAGAGCTGATGTGGTAGTGAAACAGCGGCTGACAGCAGTGCAGGATCTCTGGGAACACACCTCTGCCGGCTGTTAGACCTACCAGATGCCTCCAACATGTGAGGGGCTTCCAACCGGTACCTGTCATGGTGCACACTCTTTCCAAGCTGATTTACTCCATGCCTGGCCTGATTCGACACATCACACAGGCCAAGTTACAAGGCTGATGCAGCAATACTCGCCATAGAGAAACCATTCACTACAAACCACAGGACCATAATACACCCTTTAATAGGCAAAAGTAACTGTCCCTGCTTTACCCATCGTTAGATCACAGGAATAATAATAAGGAAGTGGTGGTCCGTGTGACGGAAATTTATAATAATTAATAAAATGATAATTTAAGACAGCGGAGAAAAGTTGAACTTGCTAGATAACTGTAAGTTTTAGTATTAAGAATTAATTAAGAGTAATATTTGGCATGTGTAAAGATTGGATAATGGAAACAAAGAAACTGCCATGAGGCACTGAAAATTTGACATCTTTCCCCCTGCCATATGTCTCACCTCTCACACGATTAAGGCTCAAGCCAAAATATTGTGTATTTTGTGTTTTTACCTGTTCGTCTTGCCCTCCTGCCTTCATCTGTGTTAAGTGACGGGTATCTGTTTCTTTTTTTCCCTATCTTATCATATGGTATTTGTAAAGAGAGGAGTGAGGTAATATAATAAGGTGAAGCATTATCTAAAGACATTTTGAAAGAGAAGTTTATGTAGCAGCCATGATGGGTTCTGGCAGGCTGTTCGTTGTGACGTCAGTCGCCAGTCACTAAGGCGCCTTGACCTATTTGCGGCCAACCAATCTCAGAAAATGAAAACTAGTCCTTGTTAGAGGAGGGGGAGGCTTACCTCTCTGGTTTTTGTATAGCAGCGTCCATAAGCCAGAGGTGTTATCCTGAGCCCCCTCAGGTTTGTTTGTAGAGCGTGGTAGCTCTGTCTAGACCCGGACAAAAGTGAAAACCTATTATTGGCTTGCCTTAAGAATCCTGTTACATGTGCCTTACCAAAGGCCTAACCATTGTGTTCTCAGTCTCAGTCATCTCAGTGTATTAGCTATCAGTGTTTTAGTTCAGTCAATGGTTAAGCTGTGCCATGATGACAATCTTACTATGCTGTAAATAAGATAAGCGATACTCTCACCTTGTGATTAAACTCTCTGGCATGTTTTAGTGTATTGATGACATTAGTGTGTGTTCTTTTAAGGAAGTTGTTTAAAGTCAATGAACTGATCAGATAGTTAATCCTATTTACAAGAAAAGAGTAGTAAACTCGTGAAGATTTCTATACATAAAGTGATGTGCCGCATTTTAAAGTTTTAATAAATGTGGCACTTGATTTTTAATAATTAATTTTATTGTAATTCTCCCAACTTAACCAATTTAAGATTTTTTTGAGTGTACTTGGCTCTAGAGAAATCAGACTTTGGGAGTAAGAAGTCCGACATTAGTAACAAAGACACCAAGAAATAAACTGGAGGCAATAAAGGAAGATGAAGACATGTCCAAGCAAGTAAGTAATGAATCATTATAAGGAGGAGGGGTTACACCTTGCTCTGCTGGATAGATACATGAAAATCCAAAGTATAAACGTTCTGTAATGCCAATGAAAGATCATTAGATTTGTTAAGAAATAAGGTAAATGAAGCTCTGAGTATTTATTTCTAAATTCCACCAAACGAGCTTTTTCTCGTCTTCTCCCCAGGACAATTATCCCTATTCATGTTAATTTTAAACTCATATAAATTTATATTAATATTTTTATATTAATAATTTTATTTAAGTAAAATCAAATCTTAAAATCAGTTCAATGCAAACCAAAACAAAGCTGATCTGTACATCATTCCACACAAGCTAATCTTACATCGGTGCTGACTACGTCTAAGTGTTGACTACGAATGGCTTGACCTCTCATTTTGTAGCTTACTTGTTGGAGTTGTTATTTTTTTTTTTTTTTTTTTTTTTTTTTTTTTTTTTTTTTTTTTTTTTTTTTTTTGTATTTGGCTGTTGTGTGTGGTTTTGACTTAGTTTTACTAATTTGCAAGTATTTTTTTTTGCATTCAAACATTTTGAAAAGATGACTGGGCCCCACGTCAATATGTCAGAACCTACAAATATTGTCCAATCGGTATGAAATTTGGTACACACATTCCTTAGGTGATAATATTTTATTTAAAGTGTATAACATAAGCTTTGAATGTGTAGAAATGAAGAAAAATCACTCGAAATGTGGGTAGATGCATACATGATATTACTCAAGAAATACATTTTAATAGCTGTTGACATTTATTACACGTGTTTTTAAGTCTTTATTATTAAATAAAAACTGCTTTCCACGTGCAAATTGCAGATACATAATACGTAGAAAATCATGTAACATTTACAATTTCTCTGTGCAGGCTGACATATTGTTTTTCAGTGCTAAGATATATTGCATGGCAGCCTACCTTAAGGGAAAAACATGGCGTCTACCGCAACAAAAGTTTGATACAGAGCATTTAAGTTGGTTCAATTTCTTGATAACAGCAGTTGTGGTTAGGTTGGAATGCAGCCTGGACCAAGAATTAAGTATAAGGAACACACAGAATAAGCATCAACATGTAATAATGTGTATTTCTTGCATAATAACATGTGTGCATCTACCCACATTCGAAGTATTTTACCTTATTTCCACACATTCCAAGCCTATGATATACACTTTTAATCAAATATTATCACCTAAGGAATGTGTGCATGAAATTTCAGGTTGATAGGACAACTTCTGTAGGTTCCGACGTATTGACGTGTTACCGATGAATGAATGAAAGTAGTACTAGTTTATTTTTAAATGTTTCTCGGGAATCCAACCAAGTGATACCATTATTTAAACACAATATTTCAGTGACATTAATCTCCATCGCCATCTTCAGCTGTAATCATAAGACTTAAGGTTTGGCTTGTGCGCGTTATAGAAAAACCGGCATGGCAATGGTAAATGATATGTTGGCCAGCAACGTCTCGGACTTCATTAGACGCCTGCAGATCACAAAACACAGAGTGTAGCTGATGAGCAGCCTCAATAGTCTCAATAAGAGTCGACTAGTGCTCCCATGAAGTGGTTCATATTCAGAACCTCCCAGTATAACAGGCCCCTATGAAAAATGTGCAGTATGCATCCACCTACCTAAACCTACTGCAACCCTACTACTGGTGAAACCTACCCCATCATAGGTCATGCCACTTGTACCACAACCCGCCAATTATACCAGCTCACTTGCCTCCACTGCCAAAGATCCTATGTTGACCTTACCTCAAACTCATTAGCCATTAGAATGATTGGTCACAGGCAAACAGTTTGCTCCCAAACCTAGACCTACCAGTTGGTCGCCATGACAGCACTCACAATACCTGTGAGCTCAATAACTGCTTTGCAGTCAGTGCCATTAGACTGCTTCCTGATGCCACTACCCAATCAGAACTCTGCAGGTGGGAATTGGCCTACCAACATTAACTGAAGACCAGGCAAACACCCAGGACTCAATTTCAGATAATACCACCCATCTAGGGATTGCAATCCATCAAAGCGGGATCCTGCAATCCAGCGGGATCCCGCATCACTAGACAGTCTGGCGGATCCTGCACAAAATTAAGCTGATCTGCAATCATCAAAATCCGGTGGAAACGCGTGTCAATCTGCGTGACTCGCTGCCCCACTCGGTATCTGTCGGATATTTTGCACTGTTTGCCTGTACCCTGCCAGTTGGCATTTGACTCATGTGAACAAGCGTTTGTTTTTGTCAACCTTCGTCATTCGTAAGTAAATAAATACACTTTTACGTATTCATCAAAACTTACGTTTGTTTCGAGTACACATTTCTGTAATTTCAGTTATGGTGCGCATTTAGTACAATTTTATAAATCCGGAGATACAACCTATGAGGACTCCACTGCAATCATTCACCGAGAGAGTCTCTTTTCTTACTAAAAAATAATAATTTCCACTCTAAAAACGTCGTTACGCCACATAAGAAAATCTGAAATACTTGACAGTTTACGTGTTGGTGAGTAGTTTCTTTTAATAACATTGAATCAACTGTAATATCAATCAACGAATCAGGAGATATAATAAGAATCATGCAAAAAAAGCCAAGTGTCGTGCTTGTGCAGTGACAAAAAGTTATGAGATCTCGTTCTGAGCCAAGTCTACAATTTACAGAGTATATTCACTTCACTTTGTGAAATGGAATCTTTTATCGGTGTAATGAAATGTTTATTTGGAATTTTTTTTAAAAAAATCTCTGGTAACTTGGCCACTAAGCAAACCATATTTTTAAACCTATGTGATTTATTGTAAGGCACTTATATGACCTAAGACTCAATATTTTCCATTTTTATTATTTATTTAAAAATTGGTTTAGATTAAAAAACAAAAATGTAAAATATGAGAGATAATTATTTAATTTATTAACGTTTTAAGTAACTATGTTTTAAATGTATGTGTTAAATAACTGTTTGTACCAATCCCGTGGGATTGAAAACACTGCGGGATTCCAATCCTTACATCCATCCTCACACTTTTATACTCATCATTGGTCAATACAATAGATTCATAATGTATAGACCTTATTTCAAAATTTATTTTTGATTATTATTATTTCTCCTTTGAAATGTCCCATTTTTCTGTCTTGTTATTAACACTTGTAATTATATTATCGTTGCTCCCCCCACCACCTCTGATGGTGAATTTCATTCTGAATGTGGCTGCGTTGACCTGTCACAGTAGAATCCTTTCCTATCATTGGGCATGCTACGTGTGCTACCACTCACCTGATTTACCAACTCACCTGCTTCCATTTCACTGCCTCTTACATTGGTCTCACCACTCAACAACTATCCTACAGGATGAATGGCCACAGGCAAAGAGTTTATACTTCCAACCTGGACCATCGAGTGGCAATTTATGCCAACTCACATGATTCAAACAACCTCAACACCTGTTTCAGAGTTAGAGCTGTTAAGAGTTTTTCTGAACACTACCACCCGTTCAGAACACCGCAGATGGAAACTATCCTACAAACATATCCTTGACTCCAGACACACCCTTGGCCTAAACCTACATTAAACCTGTCACTTACTGTTTTGTAATTTAGTCTGTTACATATATATATATATATTATCATCATTTATTTACCCCTATAACTCATCAAAATCAAAATAAAATTATAATGTTCTCAATAATATTTTTTAAACAGGCGCTGCATAGATTATCTTGTTCCACTTCTACCGCTGTTCAACCTTATCTCCCCACTCCCGGCACTTCCACCCCCACCCCTTGTTTCCGCCTTTGTTTCATTTATGTGGCGGGTTGGGTTGTGATCACATCTTTCCCCCGTCATATGTCGCTCTTCTCAAATGAATAAGGTTTCTCACCAAATATTTTTTGTTTGTTTTTTACGTGTTCATCTCACCCTCCTGCCTGCATCTGTGGTAAGTGCCGGGTTTTTCCCTATCCTATCTAATTTTTAGTGCCCAATGGCAGTTTCTTTGTTTCCATTATCCATGCAGTAGTTTGAGAAATATATAAATTCATTAAGCTATTAAAACTTAAGAACTCTTTTAGTTATTACAACATTTCAGATAAATTATTGAAAACATGTTTAGATTGAGGAAGTCATGTTCCTACTCATATGTGTAATGAATTCTTAATGTGAGGCATGTTTCCAAAAGGAATAAAATATGCAGTTATAAGATTATTATTTAAGAAAGGAGAAGTGACTTATATAGATAGCTAGTGTTATATTTCTTTAGTCCAGAATTTTCAAATATTTTTGAAAATGTCATGTACGATATAAAAGATAATAATATATCATGTTGCACACTATAATATGCTTACTACTTCATAATTTGGATTCCAAATAAAGTCATCCACAGAAATGGATATTATATTGTCGAGGCTCATGCTATAGAGGCAGAAAGTAGAGATAGTGGGTTGGAGGAAGTTGAGAGGGATTTGTGGGAGCTGGTAACAGATCGTACGAGAAATATGGTTAGTAGGATGAAGAAGCCAGACACTTCAGAAATTGTGGGGAAAAATAGGTTTGACCTGTTGCCAGAGTCAGGGGGAGAAGAGTCTCATGTAGATTTAGGAGTAGGTAAGATGCAGCAGGCTTTTAGGAATAATGGCGTGCAAGGCAAGAACAGGAAAGGAGGGTTCTGCTGCTAGGTAGTAGCCATGAGAGAGGTGTAGGCCCTCTGCTGCAGGATCAGTTAGGTACAGGTTACCAGGTCACAAGTTATTTCAAACCTAGTGCAACATTAGGCCAGGTAATAGAGGATATAGGTTCCCTTTGTAGGAGTTTCACTAAGGATGATAGAGTAGTGATAGTGGGAGGGGCGGGGAATAGTATTGATAGAAATGCGAGTTATGGTGTAGAGAGTGACCTGAGGAAGGTGGTGAAGGAGGCACAGCATACCAGGGTGGAGCTCATGCAGGTCCTAAGTCGCCATGACCGGCCATAATTAAACTATTCAATGAGGCGGGTAAATGTGGAAACGGAAGTGCTACTTCGGAAAGGCATTAGTTCTGTGTTGGTGATTATGCCTATGAACACCATTGGCAGGTGGGGTTTCACTAGGCATGGCCTACACCTAAATTGTAATGGCAAGGGGTACTTTCTGAGTTGTTAGTTAAAGCAGTAAAGGAGCCCATTTCCAGTGATAATGGGGTCAGGACTGTGTCCTTTTTTAAGGATAGGGGCTGCTGGTGAAGGGATGGAAATAGATGATCAAAGTGATACTGATTGCAGATCCACGACGGGAAAATCACAGATGTTAACGAAATAGTTGAAGTTGCTGAAACAATAACTGACTGTGGTAAAACTGGGAAAGAGGAGGTTAGTATTGAAAATATAAAGCTAGTAATAAGGGTGTTATAGGTGAACTGTAGAAGTATAATGGACAAAGTAATCGAATTTGCAAACTTAATAGAGATACACAAACCACAAGTAATAATTAGGGTAGAGAGTTGGTTAAAAGAAGAAGTACTAGACAGTGAGGTTTTTCCTGATGGTTACAGAGTGTACCGCAGAGATAGAGGAGCAATTGGTGGAGGAGTCTTCATACTACTTAGCAAAAACTACCACAGTTCACTGGCATTCATAGATCAAGACCATGAGTTACTTAGGGTAGATTTCCGTGGTAATAAATAAGAAAAAATCAGAGTGTTGGCTGTTAACCACAGTGGAAGAATGACAGCAGAAGATGAGGCTCTTGTGGAGAAATTAAATACATACTCAGATTTCAGAGGTGAGAATAGAATGATCATCATTGGTGGGGATTTAAATTTAGCAGGTGTAAACTGGGAAGGAAATAATATTAATAACACACGGGAACAAAGATTTGCAAATACCTTAATAAGGGAAGGAGGATTTACACTAGTGGTTGAGCAAAACATAGGGGACAAAATATTATGGATATATTCCTAATAAAACTTGATGATAACCTTGTGGGGTGTCAAGTAATGGAAGGAATAAGTGATCATGAAGCAGTTCTGATGGATATTAGAGGATTCAGTAAACCAGCAGCCAAAATAAAGGGGGAAAGAGGTACAATTATAAAAAAGCACAGATTTAAAATTTGAAGAGATATTTCAGAGAATGTTTCAGCAAATGGAAGGAAGGCACAAGCACATTACAGTGAAGGGGAGAAATTTCAAGGAGATAATAAGAAAGGAGGAAGAAAAATTAATTCCAAGGCAGAAAATTTGGAGAAGTAGAGAACCTATGTACTATAATAGGGAAGTGAGGAGGTTAAAGAGGTTGGTAAGAAGAGAATATAACAGAGTTAAGAGACAGCAGGGTAGTAGGGAATATTTAAAACAACTAAACAAGGACTTAATAATAGCAAAGAAAGTGGCTAAAGATGGGTTTATGAAGATTGTTGTCAGTGCTGGGGGACCATTGACTGACGCATCTATAATTTTCTATGGCTATTTTAGAAAACTGAGGAGAAGAGAGGGTGTTGAGACACTTATGAATGAGGATTGAGAAAAAGTTACCAAGGAATTTGAAAAGGCAGAGATTTTAAGTAACTGGTTTAGTGAGGTCCTTAGTTGCAATGAATTAGAACTGGGAAGGTCTAATTTGGAGAATGAGCAAAACAACACTAATGGAAATGACAATAGTAAAAAATTTGAAATTTATCCTGAGGAAAATAAGAAAGCTGAAAAAACGTAAGAGGGACGGTGTAGATAATATATATATATATTTTTTTAAATTTAATTTAATTGCAATGGAGCACAGGCTCCGGTGGCAATTTCCCTACACACCCATCTTCCCCCTATCCTGCACCTACCTACATTTGCCCTCTACAAATTTTATCTTCAAATTCTTTCAAAGTTTTCGGTAAATTATTCATCATTTATCTTGGTAACTCATTCCAATCCCTGACACCCTTACCTAAAAAAGAGAATCTTCCCACACCCTTGTGCCTGAAATCGAGTGCCAGCTTGTGGTCATGGTCATCTTTTCCCTTCCATGCACTACTTTTCATACCTATTGCAATATCTTTCCATGCCTCATCGCCAGTAAATGCCCTGTACACTCCCATGACCCTCCTCATCCTCCTCCTGTCTTGCAATGAATCCCATTCCAGCTCCTTTATTATATCCATCACTGATTGCATTCTGCGATAATTTCCAGAAACAATCTTTTTTTGCACCGTCTCCAAGTCCTATATTTGATACGTAAAATGAGGATCCCATACTACACTACCATATTCGAGCAATGGTCTGACTAAAGTTTTGTAACCCAATTCTTTGACTTCTCTCGTACATCCCCTCATCACTCTCTCCAACAAGTGCAGAACTTTGAAACCTTTTCCTACCACCTGTCGAATGTGTCCTGCTCAGTTAAATTTGTTATCAAAAGTAATGCCAAGATATTTACATTTCAAGTCTTCAGCAAGCAATTCCTTCCCCACCTTATATTCATAATTAACCTTTTGTTTTTTATTTGTGTATCTAATAAGCTGACTCTTCTTTGCATTTATCTTCATTCCATGTTTACCAACCCAATTAGATATCCTGTCCAGATCACCCTGCAACTGTTTACAATCCTCTATCATTTTGATTCTTTTATACAGCATTATGTCATCTGCAAACATTCTAATTTCAGATAGTAAACAATCGACACAATTATTCATTGGAATAATGAATAGCAATGGTCCCAATTCGCTACCCTGTGGCACACTCATTTTTACTTCCACTTCTTTTGAATCTGAAATATCTTGCATATATCCCACCAACCGAGATTTGCATGAATATCCTTGCCTGAAACCATGTTGCCTGCTTGAAAACTACTTACGTTCCTCACATATATTTCTGATGTGGTTGCATATCAATCTTTCCATTAATTGACCTACCACTGATGTCAAACTGATTGCCCTGTAATTCTCAACTCTATTTCTAACCCCTCCCTTATGTACCGGTACTACTATTGCACTTTTCCAGTCCTGTGGTAAGCAGCAAGTGTCTAGACTCAATTTAAATAATGTTTCAAGATGAGGTACAATGTCACATCCGGCTATCCTTAAGATATCCGTAGTAATATTATCTTCACCAGCCCCTTTATTTTTTTTCAGCTTTCTTATTTCCTTCATGATTTCCTCAGGATGGATATCAAATTTTTTACTATCGTCATTTCTAATTGTGTTGTTAAGCTCGTTCTCCGAATTAGACCCTCCTGTTTCTGATTATTGTCCCTAATGCTTTCACTGAACCAGTTACTTAAAATCTCTGCCTTTTTCAAATCCTCAGTAACTTCTTCTCCATCCTTATCTATAAGTGTCTCTACTACCTCCCTTCCCCTCAGTTTCCTGATATAGCCATAGAAATTTCTAGATGCATCAGTCAATGGTCCTCCTGCACTGATAATGCTCTTCATAAACCCATCTTTAGCCATTTTCTTTGCTGTTATTAAGTCCTTGTTTAGTTGTTTTAAATATTCCCTACTACCCTGCTGTCTCTTAACTCTGTTATGTTCTTTTCTTACTAACCTCTTTAACCTCCTCACTTCCCTATTATAGTACATAGGTTCTCTATTTCTCTTTATTTTCTGCTTTGGAATAAATTTTTCTTCCCCCTTTCTTATTATCTCCTTGAACTCTTCCCACCTTGACTCTACTGTACCTGAGCCTTCCTTCCATTTGCTGAATTGTTCTCTGAAATATCTCTTCAAATTTGAAACCTGTTCCTTTTTATAATTGTACCTATTTCCTCCTTCAATTTTGGCTGCTGGTTTACTGAATCCTCTAATATCCATCAGAACTGCATTACTACAGATATCATAAAGATAGCCGGATGTCACATTGTAACTTATCTTGAAATAGTATTTAAATTGAGTCTGGATACTTGCTGCTTACCAGAGGACTTGAAAAGTGTAACAGTAATGTTGGTACATAATGGAGAGGTGAGAAATAGAGTCGAAAATTATATGCCAATCAGTTTGACATAAGTGGTAGGTAAATTAATGAAATTATTGATATGCAACCACATCAGGAATATGTGTGAGGAACGTAAGTGGTTTCCAAGAAGGCAACATGGCTTTAGTCAAGGATATTCATTCAAATTTCAGTTGGTAGGATATATGCAAGATATTTTAGATGAAATGGACAAGGGGGGCCAAATTTATAGTGTAGCACTAGATTTTTCAAAGGCATTGACAGAGTAAGCCACAAAATGGTATAAAATAAGGTAAAAACTATTGGAGTGGATGAGAAAGTGATTTGCTGGGTACAAGAATTTTTAAAAGGTTAGAACACAGAAAGTTAATGTAGGAAATGCTGTATGAAAAGAAGTGGAAGTAAAATAGGAGTGCTGCAGGGTAGTGAATTGGGACCATTGGTATTCATTATTATAATGATTGTTTACTATCCTGAAATTCTTAGATTGTTTGCAGATGATATAATGCTATGTAAAAGGATCAAAATGGTAGAGGATTGTAAACAGTTCCAGGGTGATTTGTACAGAATATCTAGTTGGGTTGGTAAACATGGGATGAAGATAAATGCAAAGAAGAGTCAGCTTATTAGATACACAAATAAAAAAAAGAAGATTGTATATGATTATAATTGCTTGGAAAAGACTTGAAATATAAATACATTAGATTTGATTGGGCAGAACACATTGGACAGGTGGTAGGTAAAGGTTTCAAAATTCCGCACTTGTTGAAAAGAGTGATGAGGGGATGTAGAAGGGAAGTAAAGGAATTGGGCTACAAAACTTTGGTCAGACCATTGCTGGAATATGGTAGTGTAGTATGGGACCCACATTTTATGTATCAAATACAGGAGTTGGAGAGGGTGCAAAGAAGGGCTGCTAGATTTGTTTCTGGAAATTATCGCAGAATGCAATCAGTGACAGATATGATAAAGGAGCTGGAATGGGATTCATTGCAAGACAGGAGGATAATGAGGAGGGTCATGGGAGTGTACAGGGCATCTACTGGTGATGAGGCATGGAAAGATGTTGGTGTAAGAATGAAAAGTGATTCATGGAAGGTAAAAGATGACCATGACCACAAGCTGACGCTCGATTCAGGCACAAGGGTGTGGGAAGTTTCTCTTTTTTAGGTAAGGGTTTCAGGAATTCGAATCAGTTACCAAGGGGAATGATGAATAATTTACCAAAATGTTGAAAGAATTTAAAGTTAAAATTTGTATAGGGCAAATGTAGGTGGGTGCTGGAAAGGGGGAAGATGGGTGTGTAGGGAAATTGCCACCAGAGTGTCTGCCTCCATTGCAATTAAATTAAATTAAAATAAATTCTTTTTTAAAATAACTCAAGGAACTGAATAATGAAATTTGCCTTTTATGAAATACATTTGTCATCTTGCAAAAGCAATTGACTGTGTTAACCTGGAGTTAATATTGAAAAATAGAAAATGGGTTGCATGTATAGAACCACAGCTATATGATTTAATATATACATGGAAATTAAAGGCAAAAAGTTTCCCTTTTTGATGGTTCATTAGACTGGGAGAAAATACAACTTTGTATTCCACTAGGCTCTGTCCTAGGACTACTTCTGTTTTTATTATACATCAATGATCTTCCTGGAAATTTATCCAACAAAGTTTCCAACAAAATGAAAGCAATGTAGTATGTTATCAGACAAACAAACTGAAAGTTCAAAAACTGAAAGAAATAACATAAAACTATGAACACATATTTCAATAATCAGTGAGCCCAAAGTGGTAGCTGAAGAATTTAAAAAAATATTTAATTTCCTTGGTAGAAAATTAATTAAAACAAACAGCAGAGTTAGCAAAATAATTTTTTTTTTTTTTTTTTTCCCCTACTGGCACAATGAACCAAATGAAACAAATCATGATGAAATTATATAAATCATAATGACATTAAAAAATCGTTATTCATGTGAACTGTATTAGGTCCCAGATTCCATCTTGAAAACTTGCATGAACTATGTAACTCCATTGTTAATAATAAAAAAAAGCTCTCCTGATCAGCTGGCTAATTATAAGCCTGTTTCACTGTAAAGTGATTTTTTTTCTAAATACTTGAGCAACTCTTCCTTGATAGATGCCTAAATTTATCAACAAATATACACCACTTTCCACCCAACAGTGTGGATTCAGGAATTACAAATCTACTCACACAGCAATTTTCGAATTCTTAGACTTCATTTTAAAAGCATTGGATGGATATAAAATGGGTACAGGTATTTTCCTGGACCCCGCAAAGTCATTTGAGGTAATTGACCACATTATTCTGCTAACTAAACTGGAAAAAATAAGTATAAGAAGGATTGCAATAAAAATGGATTAAATGTATCTTGAAAACCGAAAAAAGAGTATCTGTAGATCATGAAACTAACACACCAGAGAAATTTTACAAGGAAAAAATATACCTCAGATGAGTAATTTGTGAAGTATGGCATAACCCAAGGTCACTGTTAGGACCTATTTTGTTTCTAATTTCATAAATTATCTCACAAAGTATGTTCAACCGTAAGATGCAATTCAGTTTGCAGTTAGCACAAGTATTTTACTCACCTCCCCAAACTTGAAAAATTTAGAATTGTTAGTAAATAAAATCATGAGTGAGTTGAAAAACTGGTTTGATGCAAATAACCTAAATCTTTAATGACCCCACTCACCAAGCAAAACCAATACTCAAGTAGCCATAAATGAAAAAGATCTAAAAAATGTAAATGAAACAAAATTTTGGGATTATGGGTACAACAGAACATGAAATTGGTAGTAAAAAGAGAAAATGTCTATAGTGTGTTATGGACCAAGAATTCTTAGAGATACCACTAGTACAGTAATACAAGCGTACTAGGCTCACTTCCACACGCTGATAAGATATTGAATTATTTTCTGGGTAACTCTTCACAAAACAGTGATATATTTAGGATGCAGAAGAACAGAGAACCATATGTTGACTAAAAATATTAGAATCATGTAGAACACATGTAATTAACCTTGCCATTCTAAATGTTCCATGACTATACTCTATAAAATAGTTATGTTTATGAGAGATTATCTCATGAAAAACAACACAAACAACAAAATTACATGGTACGCAATTACTTCACTAGAGAAGACGTTCATCCAAAACTGTTTTACAAGACTCAACATCTCAAAAAGTATTTTAATTCAGGAATAGCTCTTTTCAATAAAAACCTGAGGGGTAAAAAAACTCTTCATGTAGCTCATGTAAAAGAAAACTAAAGGCATTTCAAGTGACACACAGTTTTTGCTCTATTAGTGAATGTATGAAATAAAAAAATAATAATGATAAAAATATACTTTAGGATTTCTGTTTTTATCACTATTGTATTCTAATTAAATTTTGTTATGTATACTTATTTTTTCATTGTATTATTTTCTCATCTATACAGTACCGGATTAACCATGTAGCAGGAGGTAGCAAATGCTATGATCCTCGCGCCATCTGGGGGGCCTCGCTATCTGGTGGGCCTCGTGCCTCCTAGGGGGCCCACCTAGGCTAGATATGGCGATCTTTTTTTTTTAGCTCTACAATTTTCCCCCAGACAGAAAAATTCATAAAAATCAAGGGCCTCTTCTTCACATTTGCTACGGGCCCCGCGCTGTCTAATCTGGCCCTGCATCTATAATCATATCATATTTATATCTAACATCAAAACATTAAAATAACTTATCCAATGTCAAATTTTACCTATACTGTAAATTGATGAAGTGGATTAATAAAAACATTATCTTATTACAAACTTTTTTTTTTTTTATCAATTATCCAAATCGATCCAGCCGTTTTCAAGTGATGTGCTTACCAACCATCATCATGTTTTCTGCCCTCGGCAGGTTTTCACTTGACTGCTCTCCATGCTCTTCTGTCTTCTGCCTTTCTCTTAAGGTCCATGTAGTTGTTGCCTTGCTTGATGTTGTCACCTCCTTCTTCCTCTTATTCTCCTCCCACAAACTAGTCCTTCCAAGGCGTCTTTTATCAGTCTCTCCCTCTCAACATGTGTCCTGTCCAGTTTTTCTTTCTCTCTTTTATTGCTTGGAGAATTTTTTCTTTCACTGACCCTGTCCACTTCAACATTACTTATTTTATCCACCCAGCTTATCAAACAACTGCATTTTATTTTTATTTATATAAATTTTGGCCACTGATTAATTGAGCCCTCCATCCATCAGAACTGCTTCATGATTGCTTCTTCATTCTGTATCCTGGGACACTACAGAGTTATCATTATACTTCATTTGGGAGGTATCCAATATGTGCCTGTTGTCTGCTCCAACTCCTGTGCTTAACCTCCTTCCTCACAATGGTAGGGTGTCTTATTTCCTTCCAAATCTATATTTAATAAATTTGGGTCCCCTCCAATAATGACCATTTTAGACTCATCTGCATGTTTTGAATATCAATTTATTTGTTCACAAGAGTCTCATCTTGATCATTCATTCATCCATGAATGATAGAAGTTTGAACTCTAATCTTTTCTT
>CM061914.1:188295035-188316329 GCA_031002005.1 Vandiemenella viatica | reverse complement strand
AATTTATGGATCTACATCTACATCTATACTCTGCAAATCACAAATACTGTGGGTGGCAGAGGGTGCTAAGCACCAATCCTAATTCAGTGCATTCCAATCCAGAACAGACCGAGGAAAGAAGGAATACATAAATGTATCAGTACGTTATCTTATTTCTCGAATCTTATCCCTCCTGTCATTGCGACCTAAATAGGTTGGCGGAAGGAATATTTCGTTGCACTTGTAACTTAAAGATTTTCGCATATTCTCCAACAAATTCAAACGAAACCGACGTCGGCTGTCAGCCAAACAATCCCAGCCCAACCCACGTATCAGCTCCGTGACAGTTACGTAAGGACTGGAACTAGCGGTCACGAATCGAGCGGCTCTCCTCTCTACTTTCTCTAACGTGTCAATCAATCCCTTGCGATACGGATCCCAAATTCCACGACAGTATTCCAAATGCGGACGCACTAGTGTTTTGTACGCTATTTCCTTTGTATGAGCATTACAACTTCTCAAAATACGTCCTATGAATCGTAGTTTGGAATTAGCTTTGCCTACAACGGAAGTTATGAGCAAGTCTCATTTCATGTTGCTTTGTACTGTAACGCCTTATGCCCCCTTAGGCGTCAAGGCGACTATAGACTTTCGCACACACGATACATATTCCGCTACCTATACGGCGGCATAGCCGATATTAATACATTGTTAAATGATTGTATAATAGGCGTAACGCTTATGATTACAGTATCAACACAAACACGAATAGTATGTGCTGCGTGGCCCTGGTTGCCACCGGCAATTTATTGCTTCAATTTCGAAATTGGGCCAAAACATTTATGGGCGAATTTTTTTTAAAAAAAAAAAGCTCTACTACTGGCCCAGGCGGGGGATCCAGGGTTGTGATGGGGGCCCCCCTTTGTGGTGTGGGCCCCTAGGCTACAGCCTATGTAGCCTATGCTTAAATGCGGCCCTGAATGGCAGCCCCTTCGAGCCTATGTCATATTTCAATTACTTAGCGGTTTGTTTTGGATGATCACCGTGACTCAAAACGAGGGTTGAGAGAAAGGATTCAACACATATATATGAAGAAATACTTTTCTTGATCTGAACTTATCCTAAACATCAGAAGACTCATGAAGGTATGCTACATATTCAGTTGTCTTCTGGGGGGATGTGAGAGCAGGAATATAGATGCTAACAGGGAAAAGAAAATGATGTCTTAGAGCAGGGGTGGCCAAACCGCGGCCAGCAGTAGGTCAACATGCGGCCCACGGAGTTGGATCGTTATATACAGAAACTTTAACTTTCAACAGTGATATCAAACATTAAAACACTCTCCACTCCCTTCGGCTTCAATGCATTAAAATAACTGTATTTTTAATACTTCATTAAATGTTTATGTTTTTTAATGGTTTCTTTCCTCCATAAAAATATTGAAGTATTTTTTTTTTCCAAGAAAGTAGTACGTGCCGCCCAATTGACGATTCTATTTCTAAAATTTGTCCCGGCTGCTGAAAAGGTTGGCCACCACTATCTAAGAGCAAGGCTGGCCAACCCCAGGCATTTGAATTTGTCCGCCAACAGCAGCGGTCTACAATACGTAGTTCAAAAACCTCTGCAAAGGTCTCATTGATAGTTTTGATTGTAATTAAATTGTATTACTTATATATTTAAATATCTGTTGTAACCATAAGTCAACAGGCTAACTTAGAATAGAAATTATGGCCCATCTCCAAAATTGTTTGAGCAGCCATGCCTTAGAAAAGTATTTATAGTGTGGTTTGTTGACGAAACCTGAACACAAAAAATTCTTAATCAAGGAGGATCTAAATCAGGGGTGGACAACCCGCGGCCCACCTTGAATATTTTTCCGGCCAGCGAGATTCAACACACTTTTACAAAATATATTTATTTTATAATGGCCAAAGTAGTGAAAAACAATGTATTAAAGTTACACCATTTGTGCATACATATTTTCAAAATGTAATTATTTCATTAAAATTTATATATTTTTATATAACATTTTTAATGTTATATATTTCTTTAAAATGTGCGTTTAGTATCATTATTATTATATTATCTATGTTTACATGTAACAATAATAGTGAACACAATAATATTAACTCATTATGTTTCAATTTTTTTACTTCAAAAAAAGTCTATAGTGTGTCTCAAACTAATATAGGGATATATAATTTTGTATGTGGCCCGCGGATTTATGACGCATTTTCAAAGTGGCCCGCAAGATCATTTCGGTTGGCCACCCCTGATGTAAATAGTATGCACAAGGAAAATAAACTAGTGATTGACTTTTTTAAGACTAAGAAGACAACTTCAGTTCAGTAAACATTTCAGTAATAATACCGGACATTTGGAAGTGAAGGCACCGGCAGAAAATTCCTTATACTGTATGCTGAAACGCATATGGAAATTGAAGGCTAATCAAGTTCTAAACAAATCACATACCAACGGCTACATTAAAACATTTATTTATCGTGTCATTGAGAACAAAAATTAAAAAATGAATCCTGAACAAAGTATGTATAACCTACCTGGGTTACCAACAGAGCTACTACCAACATCCTCAGCATACAAGTAGATTCACGGCGGCCTAAAATACCTGAAAAAAAATCACTTCACATTTTGCAGTGAATTGGAAATATGAAAATCACTATCATAACCGTGGCGCCGCAATTTTATGATGAATTCTTATGTAAGTCCACGAAACAAATCGAAAGGTTTTTTTTTTTTTTTTTTTTTTTTTGACATTCGATATCTTGAGAAGTAATCGACATATCAAAACCGAAAGCCATTTAAATAAATAAATAAATGTTTTGATATGTCGCTTACTTCTCGAGATATCGAATGTAAAAAAAAAAGTTTCTTGTGCTTTTGGTGACGTTCAATTTTTAGATTACATTTGGCCAACACATCACTCCGTTAAAACTAACAATGGTTGACTGGATTCGAACACAGGATACTTGCAAAGCGCGGACTGCATACTGCCTTGGAAGACAAGTTTGGAACTTTAATTTAATTTAATTGCAACAGAGCACAGGCTCCGGTGGCAATTTCTCTACACCCCCATCTTCCCCCTATCCTACACCCACCTACATTTGCCCTCTACAATTTTTATCTTTAAATTCTTTCAACGTTTTCGGTAAATTATTCATCATTTCTCTTGTTAACTTATTCCAATCCCTGACACCCTTACCTAAAAAAGAGAAACTTCCCACACCCTTGTGCCTGAAATCGAATGCCAGCTTGTTGTCATGGTCAGTAACGGAAAGAAATCTAAAATTAAATAAAATAAAGGAACAAATAAAAGCAGTTCAGATATACCAGTGACACCCATCCTAGCAAATGTATGAAGAATAAAGTCCGATTTTTGCTACTTAAATACTATGTCAGAAAGAAGTAATATAGCACTATGACATTTGAAGAATTACAATAAAAGATCAGACGATAGTAGAAATAATGTACAGTTGTTTTCTGGCGGTAAAAGATGATATCACATTACTAAATTTAACACCCTGTAGTTAAACAGAGACAATGGTTAGTTAAATGTATTAGGTTTGTTACAACAATGGTTGATTGTTTTCAGACGGAAGGACAATATGCAATGAATTTACTAACCACCCATAAATGTTTCAGTGTGTTAAAAATTCAAATTAATTAACTTTACACGCAGAGACATTCGTCCTTATGACGGAGATAACAGAATCTGTTTGTGAAAAATAAAATGATATTAAACTCGTGAAAAGGTCATTAATAACTCAACCACAATGCCGCAGATTCAAGCTGTTGATACAAATGTTGAAATAAATAGCTCAGTTTACATTTAGGATTTATCAAAATGTCGAAAGTTAATTTTCTCTCTTCGTTCTCCTAAAAAAAGTCGTTTCGATGTATGGAATACAATTCACTTCAAAGCTAAAAATTACTTTGTTCTAAGTTTCTTACACACTCATCATTAATAATTCGTTCCATGTTTTTAATAATTAACTGTTATTTCAATAGTTATCACTACTTGAAACATTAAAGAACATTTTTTATTTAAAAAAAAAAGCCTCGTAAGTACTTTTTTCGTTACTCACACATATACACTATGTACTCCTTGACAAACCATAGGTAGTCATTAAATTAAAATTAAACTTACAGGCTAGCCAACATACTCATTAGTAAATATTCCATAAATCAGTACTATTATATTGAACCATCCACATCGTATGATAACACATACTACTTTTTTGTATTAATTTTCTGATAGTTACGTAACCAGCTCAACCTTTTTTTTTTTTTTTTTTTTTTTTTTTTTTTACTACAGCTGAGCACTTACGTTTATGAATTTTATGGGCATCTCAGAATCGGACGTGTAAAATGAGGCATGTTTTATCTTCACATGACGTTGGGTAGCTGACGAATAAGAAAAACGTTTCTTTGTTCCGTTAAGCGTGATTGACGCAAAAATTGTTGTCTCCTACAGTTACAGCCTATAAATTCCAAGTGTAAAAGAGAATATATTTTATTTTGTGAAAAACTGAAAAAAATTGTCATGAAAGCAGTGCCCATATTTCATTGAATGTAATTGACACAAACACTATTGGTGGAAAATTGGGTTTTCGGATAATGTACAGCGCGTTTCAGCAGAATTAAAACATGGGTTATTGGATTTCACGAAAATCTTAGATTTGAAACAAAATACGCAAATCAAAGGGGCAAAACATTTTCCCACTTACACTAATGAACAAAAGTTTGTTTTCTGCCTGAAAATAGATATTTTATATCAAACTTGACATACAAGACACTAATTAAGCCAATTAAACTGGCTGTTTAATCCGCAGTTTCAAGATCTTGAATTTCTAAGATGTCTAATTTGTAAACTGTAGGGAAACTTGATTTTTATGTTTGGCTAACCTGTGCAAGAACATTTTTTAAATTGTTGTTTGAGATTAGTTTTCATTTAGCTTCATTGTAAGGTTATCTTGTGGGAGAGATATTTTCTTTTTGCTCAAATGTGTGGCTGCCAGGAGGGGGATTCGAACCCAAATGCTCCGAATACGAGGCCACAGCATTACCGATCACCCACCAAGCTCGGTGTGAAGAATGAATGGCAGGGAGCTAGTACTGAGCCTTGTGGAAGCTCATTATTCAACTTCATTTGTCTGTACCCATAATTATCTGAAATTCTCTGTTGCTTAGTATATCGTCGAGAAGGTTTGACAGTTTTTATGAGAAGAAATTTTAAGATTTAAACCTTACCTCTTAACAATCGTATGTTGCTAGTAGATCTATAAAGGCACCTGATGTTTTAAGTTATGCAACTTCTCTCTCAATGGAAGACAGCTGGTTCTGGCGGAATTTCACCAAAGATTTTCTGCCTTATTCTATTGAATGTAGCCCTCCCTGTTAATTTATAGAACATACTCAACAAAGCAATTGGCGGCTGTCACTGGGCTTACGAGGCTGTATTGTGGCAATAATCTTTGATCTCAAGGGTAAAAAGTAGTTAAGAAATAAGATATTATGTGTGTAGGGAAACTGCCACCGCAGAGTGTCCTCCAACGGAAATGAGTCAAATAAATAAATCCATGCTTCGAAGTGAGAGCTTACCTACCGTTAATTCCAAGAAGTCGAAGATTTCTGTTACAAGATGAACCTCCTGAACGGCACTGCAGATCCTATCAGCCTGATGTTAAATAATTTGAGGGAGAAAAGTCATTGTTTGGAAAATGAGCTACAAGCAGAATTCGGTGTACCCCTTACACGATACCATCGATCGTGGATTCTAGGAAAAGGTAAAGGAAGAACCCATCGGTCAGCAACAGAAGCAGTATGCAGATCCAGAGTTAAGAACCCATCGGTCAGAAAACAGAAGCAGTATGCAGATCCAGAGTTAAGAACCCATCGGTCAGCAACAGAAGCAGTATGCAGATCCAGAGTTAAGAACCCATCGGTCAGAAAACAGAAGCAGTATGCAGATCCAGAGTTAAGATCCCATCCGTCAGAAAACAGAAGCAGTATGCAGATCCAGAGTTAAGAACCCATCGGTCAGACAACAGAAGCAGTATGCAGATCCAGAGCTAAGAACCCATCGGTCAGCAACAGAAGCAGTATGCAGATCCAGAGTTAAGAACCCATCGGTCAGCAACAGAAGCAGTATTCAGATCCAGAGCTAAGAACCCATCGGTCAGCAACAGAAGCAAGTATGCAGATCCAGAGCTAAGAACCCATCGGTCAGCAACAGAAGCAGTATGCAGATCCAGAGCTAAGAACCCATCGGTCAGACAACAGAAGCAGTATGCAGATCCAGAGTTAAGAACCCATCGGTCAGCAACAGAAGCAGTATGCAGATCCAGAGCTAAGAACCCATCGGTCAGCAACAGAAGCAGTATGCAGATCCAGAGTTAAGAACCCATCGGTAAGAAAACAGAAGCAGTATGCAGATCCAGAGTTAAGAACCCATCGGTAAGAAAACAGAAGCAGTATGCAGATCCAGAGTTAAGAACCCATCGGTCAGCAACAGAAGCAGTATGCAGATCCAGAGTTAAGAACCCATCGGTAAGAAAACAGAAGCAGTATGCAGATCCAGAGTTAAGAACCCATCGGTCAGCAACAGAAGCAGTATGCAGATCCAGAGTTAAGAACCCATCGGTAAGAAAACAGAAGCAGTATGCAGATCCAGAGTTAAGAACCCATCGGTCAGCAACAGAAGCAGTATGCAGATCCAGAGTTAAGAACCCATCGGTAAGAAAACAGAAGCAGTATGCAGATCCAGAGTTAAGAACCCATCGGTCAGCAACAGAAGCAGTATGCAGATCCAGAGTTAAGAACCCATCGGTAAGAAACAGAAGCAGTATGCAGATCCAGAGCTAAGAACCCAACGGTCGAAAACAGAAGCAGTATGCAGATCCAGAGTTAAGAACCCATCGGTCAGCAACAGAAGCAGTATGCAGATCCAGAGTTAAGAACCCATCGGTAAGAAAACAGAAGCAGTATGCAGATCCAGAGTTAAGAACCCATCGGTCAGCAACAGAAGCAGTATGCAGATCCAGAGTTAAGAACCCATCGGTCAGCAACAGAAGCAGTATGCAGATCCAGAGTTAAGAACCCATCGGTAAGAAAACAGAAGCAGTATGCAGATCCAGAGTTAAGAACCCATCGGTCAGCAACAGAAGCAGTATGCAGATCCAGAGTTAAGAACCCATCGGTAAGAAACAGAAGCAGTATGCAGATCCAGAGCTAAGAACCCAACGGTCAGAAAACAGAAGCAGTATGCAGATCCAGAGTTAAGAACCCATTGGTCAGCAACAGAAGCAGTATGCAGATCCAGAGTTAAGAACCCATCGGTCAGAAAACAGAAGCAGTATGCAGATCCAGAGTTAAGAACCCATCGGTCAGTAACAGAAGCAGTATGCAGATCCAGAGTTAAGAACCCATCGGTCAGCAACAGAAGCAGTATGCAGATCCAGAGTTAAGAACCCATCGGTCAGAAAACAGAAGCAGTATGCAGATCCAGAGTTAAGAACCCAATGGTCAGCAACAGAAGCAGTATGCAGATCCAGAGTTAAGAACTTTTTTCTATTGATACTTTCTCGTACTGAAGGAATCGCTCCTACAGAATGGTATCTGAATTGGGAAGATGTCCAGGAATACAAACCTTTAAGAAGATAGGATAAAGTGCAGAGCTCTTGACCACCTCACACATGAAATTGGTATTGGATAATTGTGATGATGGAATATAAGCAACAATTACAGACGCTTACAATGAATCCACTTACCGGCAACGGGAAATGTAATTTTACATAAGTATTCAAAGTAATTTACTAATGTCTGTGACATGGGACGGTCTGAATGCTGTTATACATAAATGCAATTTTATTTTATAACTTCAAACATAAAATTTTCCACAGGGTACATTTTAGTAGAAAGCAAGAGAATATAGTTTTACAACAGGTTCCTGCGTCGTGGGTAATTCATTGGTCCTATCGGCAACAGGTATCTCATTGTGGGTGGTTCTTCGGCAGCCCTTTTCACAATAGGTTCCTTTGTTGAGGATGGTGCATTGGCGCTGTTGGCAACAGGGCCCTCTGTCGAGGATGGTTCTTCGGTAGCCCTTTTGGTAAAAGGTTCCTTCGTCGTGGATGGTTCAAGGGCAGCCATTTCGACAACATTTTCCCTCCTCGTGGATGGTTCATAGACAGCCCTTTTGGCAACAGGTGCCTTCGAAGAGGATTGTGCTTTGCTGCTATTGGCAACAGGGTCCTCCATCGGGGATGGTTCTTCGGTAGCCCCTTTGGTAACAGGTTCCTTCGTCGTGGATGGTTCAATGGGAGCCATTATAACAACATTTTCCTTCCTTGTGGATGGTTCATCGGCAGCCCTTTTGGCAACAGGTTCCTTCGAAGAGGATGGTGCATTGGTGCTGTTGGCAACAGGATCCTCCTTCGAGGATGGTTCTTCGGTAGCCCTTTTGGTAACAGGTTCCTTCGTCGTGGATGGTTCAATGGCAGCCATTTCGACAACATTTTCCCTCCTCGTGGATGGTTCATAGACAGCCCTTTTGGCAACAGGTGCCTTCGAAGAGGATTGTGCTTTGCTGCTATTGGCAACAGGGTCCTCCATCGGGGATGGTTCTTCGGTAGCCCCTTTGGTAACAGGTTCCTTCGTCGTGGATGGTTCAATGGGAGCCATTATGACAACATTTTCCTTCCTTGTGGATGGTTCATCGGCAGCCCTTTTGGCAACAGGTTCCTTCGAAGAGGATGGTGCATTGGTGCTGTTGGCAACAGGATCCTCCTTCGAGGATGGTTCTTCGGTAGCCCTTTTGGTAACAGGTTCCTTCGTCGTGGATGGTTCAATGGGAGCCATTATGACAACATTTTCCTTCCTTGTGGATGGTTCATCGGCAGCCCTTTTGGCAACAGGTTCCTTCGAAGAGGATGGTGCATTGGTGCTGTTGGCAACAGGATCCTCCTTCGAGGATGGTTCTTCGGTAGCCCTTTTGGTAACAGGTTCCTTCGTCGTGGATGGTTCAATGGCAGCCATTTTGACAACATTTTCCTTCGTCGTGGATGGTTCATCGGCAGCCCTTTTGGCGACAGGATCCTTCATCTTGGTCAGTCCTCTGGCAACCCTTGGATATTCCGCTTCCTCCACCCCACATACGAAGATGGTGCAGAACTGCAGAAAAGAAGGTACTTGTAATAGCAGAGACTTTCCCGGCGTATAACTGCGATGATGTCTTCACGGGTGTAAGGCCGGATTATTCTGTGAAAACATGATATTTCGGCGGCTAACTCCGCCGTCTTCTTCAGGTGCGATGACATTTGTCGTGGTCTGATGATCGATAATTAAGTATCGGACCACAGTTGATGTTATCGTACCTGAGGAAGACGGCGGAGTTAGCCGCCGAAATATCATGTTTTCACAACACAATCCGGAGGTACACCCGTGAAGACTTCATTGAAAGAAAGAACTTATTAAGCACAGCCAAAAACCACAAATCGATTAATTCAACCTCACTACGCCGACACTGAGTAGAATGTGTTTGCTCGCAAGTATGTTAAAACATTGTGAAACCAGTTAATCTGTAACCGAGTATACGAGAATCATCCAGCGACTTCTTCTCCCGGTAAGGGAGTGTTCATAAACTACGTGACTCAGCCTAGGGGAGTGTGAGGATTTGAGGAGTTGGGTAGAAAGCTACACTGGGCTACGTTGGTGGGGGAAGGGGATGTTCCGAGTCAAGCCACGTAGCTTTGAATCCATATTATTTGTCACCGTTAAAATAACGTAAAGAATAGATAACAGCATGTAAATATATAATCCGGCATTTGAGTATCTGCGTATGTAATTTATGATAGTCTGACAAGAGAAAACAGTACTAAATGTCTTCTGGAAACAAGCTACATGCCACGCGGGAAGAGGTAGGGGGTAGGGAGTAGACTCAAAAACCACGTCAGCCTACGTGGGGGAGGAAGGGTTCACAGGAGCCCAAAATGGAGCTACGTAGTTTATGGACGCTCCTCAACAACTCGTTTTCACTATCATATAAAGTTAGATTACTTTCGTTCATTGTTTATAACGTAACATAACAAAATTGGATCACAATTGTTTATTAACTAACTGTTAAGTGGTTTCCGAAAATCATCCAGTCAAATGCTGACGCGTTTCCGAATTTCCGCCTGTAAAATTACACTAATTGACCCTTTTACACACGAACACAGTTCACCAATGGAAATTCACAGTTCACAGTGGAAATGATGACCCCCTCCCCTGCTACACAATGAATTAATGGTGTTCGTTAATGACGCAAATTCTATTTAAGGATGTCATGAAAGAGATTTGTTGTGAAATATCCAAGAGTGAAGTTCTCTAGACAGTAACATCAGAAAATGACGATAAAAGGAATGGTGCAGAGGAAGTTTTGTGTTGTGCAGCTTTCTGTATCAAACTCCAAGGCCTTGAAATAAATATAATTTTTATATTTGTAAGTGGGTTTTGTTGACTGTCCCTTTCTCCAGGCATCAATCAAAAACTTCAAGAGTACGGATTGCTTTCTCACAGTTTGATAGCTTATAGTCTGGCTTAGCATCCGCGGCTTATCTAACGACTCTACGTGCCAAGGAAACGAAGCACTGTATCAACATACCCTCCAAAGATCAAGATATAACAAAAATAAACGCTACACCCACTGGATTTTGTACATATTTTTTTTTTTTTTTTAATATCCAATTTACACTGATCATCCAAAAAGTTATGACCACCTACATAATAGCTTATTGGTCACCTTTATAACGCAATACAGCAGCGATTAGGCGTAGTATGGATTCTACAAGTCCTTGGTAGGCTTCCAGAGGTATTTGACACCAGATTTCTACGCACAGGTCGCGAAATTCCCTTAAGATACGGGCCAGCGATTTGTGGGCGCGGCGTCTGGGAATGAAAAAGGAAAGGCTGGTCGGTTGTTCGCGTGCTACTGTAGTGAGCATCTATGGAAAGTGTTTGAAGGACGGTGAAACCTCGAGTAGGCGACAATGTGGCGGTCACCCACGCCACCTCACAGAACGTGGAGGTCGGAGGCTTGCCCGCTCTGTAAAGCATTATAGGGAGTGATCTGTGGCAGATCTGACGGAAGAGTTCAATCCTGGTGCTTCTAGAATCGCGATTCTGCCACAGATCATCCCCTATCCCGCTTTACAGAGCGGGAAAGCCTCCGACCTCCACGTTCTGTGATGTGGCGTGGGTATCCACCACATTGTCGCCTACTCGTGGTTTCACCGTCCTTCATACACTTTCCACAGATGCTCACTACAGTAGCACGCGAACAGCCGACCAGCCTCTCCGTTTCAGAGATGCTCGTTCCCAGATACTCGCCCACAAACCGCTGTCCCGTAATTTAAGGGAATTTCGTGACCTGTGCGTAGAAATCTGGTGTCAGATACCTCTGGAAGCCTACGAAGGACTTTTAGAATCCATGCTACGCCAAATCGCTGCTGTATTGCGTTCCAAAGGTGGACCAATATGCTAGTAAGTAGATTTTTACAATATTTTAACTGATCAGTGTATTTTTTATGTAATTTTCTGATGTTCAGAACAGTTGGAGTACTAGGGAAACGTTAATAAATCACTGCAACGAAGACAAAAACGAAGATTAATTTAATTTACGGCAAAGATAACAAAGCTTCTAGATTTCAAAGGTTTGTGTTTTGTTACTAAAATGAAAAAAAAGGCAAGCACATTATTACGTAAACCAAGTTCCGGCGGACGAAGCAAAGGCTAGAAACTTAATATCTTCTTCTTCTTCTTTTTTTTTTTTTTTTTTTTTTTTTTTTTTTTTTTTTTTTTTTTTTTTTAAATCATTGTTTGTTCCGTTTCCGTATGTTATAATGTCATTTTTAGTTATGTTGACTTTTACGGAAATGCTACATTACACGCCGCACGTAAAAACCTTTCGTTATGACCTCAGATGCAATCCAAAACCAAAGTTTATGCTTAATGTGAATAACAGTTGATAGTGTTTGGAGTTTTAATGTGAAACAATTTCCGGTATTTGTTAATATGGATAATTTTGGATGTAGCTTTTTTTGTATTTTTTTGTTTTTTGTTTTTATTTTTTTAAATAGGTGGTTCTCAATACTGTCACAAGGCAAATAAACTAGTAGTATACTTAAAAAAAATAAGGAAGACAAATTCAGTTTAGAAGATAATTTTCTTTTCTTTTGCTACACGAACAATACCGGAAATTTGGAGGTGAAAACTCTAGCAGAAAATTCCTTAAACTATATGTTAAAACGTGTATGAAAACTGAATGATTTTTAAATTCTGTACAGATCACATTAAAATGTAACATTAAAAGATTAATTTATTGCGCCAGAATCATAAACATTGGAAAATGAATCCTGAGTGATGTATGTTTAACCTACCTGGTTTACCAGCAGAGCTACTACAAGCACCATCATCACACGGTAGATTCATGACGGCTAGAAATACCTGAAAAAAAGAAAATCACATCGTGTAATGAAATCGAAATCTGTCAACAGAAAATCAGGTACTTTCAGAAAAATGTAATACGAAGTAAACGGCTAATTAATGTTAAATTTGTGAATAAATTACTACAATGTTTGAGCAGGACAAGTACGGATATATTTAATTTTTCTTTTTCGAGATTTAATATTCAATTCTTTTACTACGATCGATGTATCGATAAATTCAAACCGAGCGTGGTGGGAGAATGATAAGCTCTGACCTTGCATTATGGAGGACGCGGGTTCTAATGCTCATACGACCATCGGAATTTCCGTTTTCCCGAGTTTCTGAAATCACTCCAGGCGAATTATTGGATGGATCATTCTAAAGATCATTGCAGAATTCCTTCCCATCCGTTGCCACCAGACCTTTCCCTCCTTTAATCAACGCGAAGTCGTCAAGGTGTATATGTATATATATATATATATATATATATCGCTAGTAACAGTGATATGATTTTTATAAAGTGGCTTATGAGATTCTTCTGCAAAATACTGAGGATTAATAGTTCAAAAGTTTGCTAAAATCCAACAAAGTATCCACAGACTCGATTTTCTCTCCCTTGTGTTGATGCTGTTGAATCAGCTAAATTTGATTTGAATGAAGTGATATCCTCAACGACTTTTAACAGCATAACTTTTACGTTTATGTCTTAATACCCTCCCTGCAACCTTTCGGACTAAAATATCCAGATGGGTCTGATAAAAAAATATGAAGACGAATTCCAAAAGGAGTCAACTTTTACGTAAACAGATAAAAAGCTAAGGCTGAAGAACTGAAGTGTAAATAGCTTGACATAAGATTTAATAATGCACTGAATTGCGCAGGAGTCAGGACACATTAGACATGCTTTAGGGAGTGGTGTTTAAGTGCGTTTATTGATAAATGTGATGAGGCTCTGTAGCAAAGAATGGAAGGAATTGCGTTACAAAATCTTTGACAAACCATTGCTTGATTGTGGTTGGGTATAACGGGACCCACGTTTCTGGTATCAAATACCGGAGATAACAACCATACCAATGATTAAGTATAAAATTATTGGTGTCAATAAGGTATTAATACACATGGTAAAAAGGCTTCAGAATAATAGTAAATTAGGTTGGCTAGCCTGTAAGAAACATCTTAATAACTATCTCTGAAATTAGCAGAAAAGTTGGTGTATTCGTTGTTATGTAAAAATGGTGATAAGTTGAATCTAAGGACTGTAGATTCTTTTTATGAAAGCAGTAAAAAAAGTGTAATTGTAAATGATTAAATGAATTGGTGTAAATAAATGTTTTTAAGTTGAAAAATATGAAATAATTGGTTACTGTGATGCGGATAATTTATGAGCAGCAAGGCAGTTATCGTACGTCATTTTGGTTGTGAGTTCAAGATGAATTACGGGCTACATCACATAAAACAATTATCTTCCAAGTTGGAGGGTGTACAATGGAAGGAAGCTAGATTTGTTTGTGGAAATTATTGCATAACCCATTCAGTAACTGATGTGGTAATGGAGCTGGATTGGGAGTCATTGCAAGACAGGATTAGGATGAACAGAGTCTTTGTAGAATACAAGGCGTATTTTGGTGATGCGCGGAGAGATATTGGTGTAAGAATTAAAAGTAATGCATGGAAAGGAAAAGATGACCATAACCACAAGCTGGCACTCGATTTCAGGTACAAGGGTGTGGAAAGATTTTCTTTTGTAGGTAAGGATATCAGAGATTATAATAAGTTACCAGAGATAGTGACGAATAGATTACCAAATTAAGAAACAACTGAAGAATTCAAAGTCTTAATTGCCCAAAGTAAATGGGTTGGAAAATTACACTAAAAAATTTAAGATAACAATTTATAAGAAAATTGCCACCGGAGCAATGTGATCCATCAAAATTAAATTATTAAAACTCTATGTTTCACGCTACGTGCTACGAAAATACAGAAAGTTTTTTTTTTATATATATATACGGAAAGTTTACCTTTTAGCAACCTCTTAACTATCATAGAAATCATTCCTGAGTTTAAGCTTTTCAACAATTTAAAGCTAACATGAAGCCAACTTAATTGTCAAGTTAAAACCGCCAGTAACATACTCTATTCAAACACAGGACGTTTGGAACTTGAGAACAGCGCATTTACACCCAAGATGGCTGGGATGTATAGATAGGAGCTCGGTATTAAGAAAAGGAAATCTGAATCACAATTCAGAAACATTTTATTATAATAGCAAGAGCTGAATCATACTTACCTGGCATCGCCATTGCAGCAATCGTAGTGAGAAGTAAGGCAGCTTCTCCAGTTAAATTCCGTAGTGGAAAGAAATGATATCACACCACAACATTTAACGTAATATTATAAAAGATAAGAGATTCGTAAAAATAAATTGGTTTTGTAGTGGCTAGAATAATACCTCATTTCAGTATTTAACGTGCTGTGGTAAAAGGCAAGAGACTTGTAGGAACAATGGGTAATCGTTTTTTGATGGAAGGACAAAAGCCAAATAAAATTATTAATCACGCAAAAATGTTTCAAAGTTTAAAAGTTCGAATTACTCGAGTTTATATGCAGAGAAATTAGAAGAGAACAGATCGAAAAAAATTATTAAATTCTACAGCTTTATTTCTATTTTATTTGCCACTACCGAGCAATTATGAGTTAAATCTCTCTGTTCTCTCCCATTATCGTATCTCGTTATCATTATCGCTGTAGGTTTCCACTTCAGTACAGTGTTAAAATAGTTTATTTAGCCTGGCAAGATTAGGACCGTCAAGCCCTCTCTTATATCTCACCGGCCGTTTTTTTATATTTTTAAAAAAACGTAATTCACACTTTACACAGATCAACAGTACCACAACATATAACCTACCCTTTCGGGGTATTCCTGGCATATAGAAATCTTTTAGATACACTAACACATTTTAGCTTTCTTATGGCATTTTAACTAAACAATATTCAAATTCTTTCTCTGTCATTTACCTATGATTATAAATAATTATACCATATTGTCTTTTACCCTGTCGTGCTCATTAAAAATTTCCGCCAGGAAGGAAACAGTTTTTTTTTTTTCACTTTTTGCTGAGATCGAATTAAACACTCGCAAATCCGAAATAATTCACTAACTTTCTTTTTACAATTCGAAATAAACATAATTAATTTAATTTCAATTGCAATGGAGCGCAAGCTCTGGTGGCAATTTCCGTACACACGCATCTTCCCCCTTTCCTGCACCCACCTACATCTGCCCTCTACAAATTTCAACTTTAAATTCTTTAAACGTTTTTCGTAAATTAATCATAGTTTCTCTTGGTAACTTATTCCAGTCCCTGACATCTTTACCTAAAAAGGGACTCTTTCTATACCCTTGTGCCTGAAATCAAGTGCCAACTATACCTGAAATTCTTTTATGATTTCTTCCTTCAAATGAAAACAACAGGAATTCTTTATGCAACAGTTTGTATATTACTGCGCTCTATACATCACTTTTTACACTGTGGCTAATTAACATAACACAACTTCAATATCATTAATGTTCTCATTGGCCGCAGCCGGATATATTTTTCACAATTCACTATCCCCATACCGGTGTCATTTCCAATTTCATATCACACAAATATCCCCAATTCATTCCATTCCTTTCATAATTCTTCATTCCTTCATTCTTTTTAATCTGTAATCCCCATGAACAGCCTTCAAATTTTCTCCTTGTTATCAGAGATCCTTCAAAAACATTTTATATCACCACTTTGTATTTATTATACATAAAATAAATACTTTTCAATCTTTACTTTTTAACATTTTACGAGCCAACGAGACATATGACCGTTACAAACACTTTTCACATTTTGCTTTAATTATGCTAATAACTAAAATTCTTATTTCGGGAAACTAATCGAGTTAAAAGAATTGAAAGGATAGTAGAAGACATAGTAGGTGAAAATCAGTTTGAGTTTAGGAAAAATCGCAGTACAAGGGAAGCAATTCTGGCTTTAAGATTAATACTTGAAGGGCGGATCAAGAAAAACAAAGATACTTTTATGGCATTTGTTGATTTAGAAAAAAGCTTTCAATAATGTTAGGTGGGACAAGATGTTCAAAATTTTAATGAAGTCAGGTCTAAAGTATCAAGATAGAAGAATACTTTATAAACTATATAAGAATCAAGTGGCTGTAATAAAAGTAGAGAATCACGAGAGACATGCATCAGTTAAAAAGGGTGTGAGACAAGGTTGTAGTCTATCCCCGTTAATATTCAACTTGTATGTAGAGGAAGCAATAAAGAAAGTAAAAGAAAATTTTACATGTGGCATAAGTGTTCAGGGAGAAAAAATTAGTATGCTACGATTTGCTGATGACATTGTCTTGTTAGCAGAAAGGGGTGAGGATATTAAGAAAATACCGAATGTCACGAACAAAATACTGAAGTAAGATTTTGGACTGAATATAAATCAAAGCAAGACAAAAGTGATGAAATGAAGCAAAAATGATACCAATACTAGTAGATAATATAAAAATAGGATGCAATAGGAGAAGTAAGTGAGTTCTGTTACTTGGGAAGCAAAATTACAACCGATGGCCGAAGCAGGAATGATGTTAAAAGCAGAATAGCACTAGCAAAAAAGGAGCCTTCACGAAAAACAGAAATCTTTTAGTTTCAAATATTAGTCTGGAAATTAGAAAAAAAATTTAAAACTCTATGTGTGGAGCACACTACTTTACGGTAGCGAAACATGGACTTTAGGAATACCGGAAAAACGGAAAATCGAAGCATTTGAAATGTTTTGTTACAGAAGAATGCTGAAAATTAAGTGAACAGACAAAGTAAGAAATGAAAGAGTTTTGGAAATGTTGGGTGAGGAAAGAAGTTTGTGGAAGAATCTTACAGAAAGAAGAGACAGGTTGGTAGGTCATATTTTAAAACATGCTGGATTAGTTAATTTGCTGATGGAGGGAACAGTTGAAGGTAAGAACTGTAGAGGAAGACGGAGATTAGAATATATGAAGCCGATAACTGAGGACGTGGGTTGTAGGGGATATGTAGAGATGAAGAGGTTAGCACAAGATAGGAAGGGATGGAGGATTTCATCAAACCCGCAAAAAGACTGATGACAGCAAAAAAAAAAAAAAAAAATCGTGTTAAATTGTTATTTGAACCCAATAATTCGGTGACACTGTCCTCTGTCACTATCTCACTATCGTCAGGTGTATATTGAACAAGTCGAAGAGTTGAAGTTGGCAGTTTGCCTAGAGCGTGTTGATAGACTGACATGGCAACGGCAGTCGTTGTTACTTTAGCTAGCAGCAGTTTCAGATTAGACGCCCCCGGAGCACAAAACACAGAGCGTTGACGACGAGCTGCCTCAATAAAAAGTATTCACGCATCATTCATTTGGAAACTACAAATTCAATCAACAATCAGAAGCAAGACGAATTTCAAATGCTTCTGTAATAACGATGCCTCAAAAGTTTCTGGTATGTGCCAGCATCCCAGTCGATTCGAAATCGAAGCATTATCCTTGTTACAAACTGTAGCCCCCCCCCCCCAGATTTGTCCTTTTGCCCCAGGCGAACATGTCGGCCATGTTCGAAACAATGTTGTTTAGTACACCGTATCGTCTGGGAGATGTACTTGTTTACGCATTTACACGGAATGTTTTAAACTCTTTGTGAACTAAGGGCAAAGTATCCTTTGGAGAGCGAAAACTTTCCAGAGTTTTGAGCTAAAAAAATGAAAGAAACAAAGTGAAAAATAAAGAAAAAGCAATATATAAAAAGGTTAAAAATCAAATCCGCGCTTATGTGACGACACAGCGTGATTCTCTGAACTGATTCTAGGAGCGCTAGCGTCTTAGCTAACGTTTACTTCGCCAAAGTTTATTCTGGTCGTGAACAGACTCTATTATACTGTCTCTGCTAGTTTTCCGAGAAAATTTCGTGTATACACAACGCCGAGAAAGCCTCAACTCTTATACTATATAACAACATCTTTAATACTCAGACAGACGGAAGCTCTGGTATGGATGTTGGCAACGTGTTGCCAGAAGCAGAGTGGTTTTCGCAGACGTGCCTATCAGCGACAATTAACATGCAAGTTGATCGTACGGACAAGGTTTAAGTAGCGCGGGTATTAGAGAGTAAGATAACTCCGCTTGTTGCCGAGCAGAATAATGTCTCCTCTCTCAGACGAAGCACTTCAGGTCGTCTTGCACCTTGTACTACCGTCTCCAAGCATTGTTTCATACGGTCAGACTCTCCCAGATAACACAGTGACTATTGTTTAAGAATAGGACTCTTAAGTGGCAGTTGCACTCACACACTAAGGGTTTCGTATAATGACTGTGTATTTCTGTTTTTGGTAGATTAATTTAAAAAAAAAAAATTACTAGCAAAGTGGTTTTTAAATATATTTCACTACACAGCTTTGCAAACTGTTTGTTAGATAACGTGCATAAATCAAACACGAATGAATTTCAATTATAAGAAAGTGTATGGCTCTGAGAAAACCATTGAATCTTTCGAAAAAATGTGTTTTGTACACAACTGTTATCCGATTAGTGAAATTATCTCTTGAATGATATACATAATTTATTTATGAAAGAAATCATGCGCTAAAGTATCAAATTTGTTAAAATCAATCATTTGGTTATTTTGCGAAAATTATAACTGGAGATAGATCGGTAATTTTTCAGTCACAGAAAAATGTGTTGTGTGTGTGTGTGTGTGTGTGTGTGTGTGTGTGTGTGTGTGTGAGCATGTGAGAGAGAAAGAGATTAAAAAAGTTTCACATCCAAAAAAACTGACCAAGTTCGTTTCAAACCTTTCAAGAAGACATAGATAACAGTTTTTTGTGATACAACATTGAATTATCTTGGAAAAATCATGAAACAAAAAGAAAAATTCAAAAATTTTGACAGTGGTGAATTTCTAGGTTTCATTGGACACCAATTAAAATGTTTGTAGATATATTCTATTCGCCTCCTCCTTCTACTCCGCTAGCCTTAATGCCCCCGTCAATTCTGCTTTCTTTTGCCTTCCAATTTATTGTTTTTCAGTAATACTTCAGATAGTAGTTTTTTTTAATTTTTTTATTGGCTTTCGGCATCTTAGGCCACACAGCCAGCATGATGAATTTTTCCAGATAATTAGACACACCACAGGACGGACATGACAATCACAGACACAAGAGTTAAACACCCATGCCCGGAGCCGGACTCGAACCGGCGACCTTCGGCACGCGGAGCTAACACTCTAGCCCCTACGCTACCGAGGCCGGCCAGATAGTAGTTCACAATGTACTCGGCTACAAGAAATAACAAATGTGCAGTTTCCTGTGGAGTGTAGACCAATCGTCAATGATGACATATTATGATTCGCTGAATCAGCTTATTACACACTCAACATTGGCCAATTTTCTGGAGTTATTTGGAATCAAAATCAGCAATGTTCTAGCTTCTTTTACGAAACCACCCTCATTTAAATAGCAGCGAGCGTAATTCGAGCGTATCTTACAAAAGATTTGAACTTTAGTGATTACCAAGAAATTGGATTTTTTTTTCTGTCAGCCGTCCTTCGCCTGGTTTGATCCAATCCTCCATCCCTTCCTATCTTGTACTAACCTCTTCATCTCAACATACCCCTTACAACCCACGTTCTCAATTATCTGCTTCATATATTCTAATCTCTGTCTTCCTCCAAAGTTCTTATCTTCAACTGTTCCCTCCATCTAAAAATTAATAAACCCTCCACGTCTCAAAATATGACCTTTCTTCTTTCTGTAAACCTCTTCCATAAACTTCTCACCTATCATTTCCAAAACTCGTTCATTTCGTACTTTATCTGTCCGCCTAATTTTCAGCATCCTTCTATAGTGCAACATTTAAAAACCTTCAATTTTCCTTGTTTGTGGTATTCCTAAAGTTCATACTTTGCTACCATAAAGTGCTGAGCTCCACATATAGAATTTTAAAAACTTCTGTCTAAGTCTTAGCTCAATATTTGAAACTAAAAGATTTCTCTTTTTCATGAAGGCTCTTTTTGCTAGTGCTATTCTGCTTTTAACATCATTCCTGTTTCGGCCATCAGTTGTAATTTTACTTCCCAGTTAGACAATTCACCATGGTTTCCCCAAAATCACTCCAGGCGAATTCCGGGATGCTTCCTTCAAAAAGGCCATGGCCGAATTCTTTCCCGTTCCTTGTCGCCAGTCCTAACCCGCCTCTAATGACCTTAGCCGTCGACGAGGCGTAAAGCCGTAAAGACAATTCACTTACCTCTGCTATCACACCCGATTCTGTTTTTAAATTTAACCTACTACTATTGGTATCATTTCTGCTACATTTCATAACTCTCGTCTTGCTTTGATTTATATTTAGTCCAAACTCTTCTTTCAGTATTTTGTTCATGCCATTCAGTAATTTCTCTATGTCCTCAGCCCTCTCTGCTAACAAGACAATGCCATCAGCGAATCGTAGCATACTGATTTTTTCTCCCTGAAAACTTATGCCATATGGAAATTTTTCTTTGACTTTGTTCATTGCTTCTTCTACATACAAGTTGAATATTAACGGGGACAGACTACAACCTTGTCTCACACCCTTTTTAACTGATGCATGTCTCTCGTGGTTCTCTACTTTTATTATAGCCACTTGAGTCTTATACAGTTTATAGAGTATTCTTCTATCTCGATACTTTAGACCTGACTTCTTAAAAATTTTGAACATTTTGTCCCACCTAACATTATCAAAAGTTCTGCTATCAAGGCAGTGTCATCTACAAACCGTAACATACTGATTTTTT
>CM061914.1:187996632-188294035 GCA_031002005.1 Vandiemenella viatica | reverse complement strand
ATATCCAAATTGTTCCAATATGGGGTGTCCATTAATTACGTGAGGTGAAATAGGGGGGGGGGTGCTACGAAATCTCACAAAACCTCACCAAGGGGGGGGGAGGTCAACGGAAATCTCACGTGAAATTTTGGAAATTTTTGTTGGACTGTAGAGCTAAAAAAATGGTCTACAAATGATGCGAAAGTCGATCTCACCAGAGGGAGATCGGACCAGATCTCACGAAGTCTCACCACAGGGGGGATCTACATCTACATCTATACTCTACAAATCACAAATACTGTGGGGGGCAGAGGGTGCTAAGCACCAATCCTAATTCAGTGCATTCCAATACAAAACAGACGGAGGAAAGAGGGAATACATAAATGTATCAGTACGTTATCTTATTTCTGGAATCTTATCCCTCCTGTTATTGCGACCTAAATAGGTTGGCGGAAGAAATATTTCGTTTGCACTCGTAAATTAAAGATTTTCGCATATTCTCCAACAAATTAAAACGAAACCGACGTCGTCTGTCAGCCAAACAATCCCAGCCCAACCCACGTATCAGCTCTGTGATACTTACGTAAGGACTGTAACTAGCAGTCACGAATCGAGCGGCTCTTCTCTTTACTTTCTCTAACGTGTCAATCAATCCCTTGCTTTACGGATCCCAAATTCCGCAACAGTATTCCAAATGCGGACGCACTAGTGTTTTGCAGGCTATTTCCTGTGTATGAGCATTACAGCATCTCAAAACACGTCCTATGAATCGTAGTTTAGAATTAGCTTTGCCTACAACGGAAGTTATGTGCAAGTCTGATTTCATGTTGCTTTGTACTGCAACGCCTTATGCCCTCTTAGGTGTCAAGGCGATCATAGACTTTCGCACACACGATACATATTCCGCTACCTGTACGGCGTAGCCGATATTAATACATTGTTAAATGATTGTATGATAGGCGTAACGCTTATCATTACAGTATCAACACAAACACTAATAGTATGTGCTGCTTTGAGTACAAAAGGCAGCAGGGTCGCATTTTTGCCACCGGCTATGGATTGCTTGAATTTCGAAATATTCGAAATTGGGCAAAAAAATTTATGGGCGACCTTTTTTTTTTTAGCTCTACTACTGGCCCAGGCGGGGGATCCAGGGTTGTGATGGGGCCCCCCTTTGTGGTGTGGGCCCCTAGGCTACAGCCTATGTAGCCTATGCTTAAATGCGGCCCCGAATGGCAGCCCCTTCAAGCCTATGTCATATTTCAATTACTTGGAGGTTTGTTTTGGATGATCACCGTGACTCAAAACGAGGGTTAAAAGAAAGGATTCAACACATATATATGAAGAAATACTTTTCTTGATCTGAACTTATCCTAAACATCAGAAGACTCATGAAGGTATGCTACATATTCAGTTGTCTTCTGGGGGGATGTGAGAGCAGGAATATAGATGCTAACAGGGAAAAGAAAATGATGCCTTAGAGCAGGGGTGCCCAAACCGCGACCAGCCGTAGGTCAACATGCGACCCACGGAGTTGGATCGTTATATACAGAAACTTTAACTTTCAACAGTGGTATCAAACATTAAAACACTCTCCACTCCTTTCGACTTCAACGCATTAAAATAATTGTATTTTTAATACTTCATTAAATGTGTATGTTTCATTTTTAATGATTTCTTTCCTCCATAAAATATTGAAGTATTTTTTTTTTCCAAGAAAGTAGTACGTGCGGCCCAATTGACGATTCTATTTCTAAAATTTGGCCCGGCTGCTGAAAAGGTTGCCCACCACTATCTAAGAGCAAGGCTGGCCAACCCCAGGCATTTGAATTTGTCCGCCAACAGCAGCGGTCTACAATACGTAGTTCAAAAACATCTGCAAAGGTCTCATTGATAGTTTTGATTGTAATTAAATTGTATTACTTATATATTTAAATATCTATTGTAACCATAAGTAAACAGGCTAACTTAGAATAGAAATTATGGCACATCTCCAAAATTGTTTGAGCAGCCTTGCCTTAGAAAAGTATTTATAGTGTGGTTTGTTGACGAAACCTGAACACAAAAAATTCTAAATCAGGGGTGGCCAACCCGCGGCCCACCTTGAACATTTTTCCGGCCCGCGAGATTCAACACACTTTTACAAAATATATTTATTTTATAATGGCCAAAGTAGTGAAAAACAATGTATTAAAGTTACACCATTTGTGCATACATATTTTCAAAATGTAATTATTTCATTAAAATTTATATATTTTTATATAACATTTTTAATGTTATATATTTCTTTAAAATGTGCGTTTAGTATCATTGTTATTATATTATCTATGTTTACATGTAAGAATAATAGTGAACACAATAATATTAACTCATTATGTTTCAATTTTTTTACTTCAAAAAAAGTCTATAGCGTGTCTCAATCTAATATAGGGATATATAATTTTGTATGTGGCCCGCGGATTTATGAAGCATTTTCAAAGTGGCCCGCAAGATCACTTCGGTTGGCCACCCCTGATGTAAATAGTATGCATAAGGAAAATAAACTAGTGATTGACTTTTTTAAGACTAAGAAGACAACTTCAGTTCAGTAAACACTTCAGTAATAATACCGGACATTTGGAAGTGAAGGCACCGGCAGAAAATTCCTTATACTGTTTGCTGAAACGCATATGGAAATTGAAGGCTAATCAAGTTCTAAACAAATCACATACCAACGGCTACATTAAAACATTTATTTATCGTGTCATTGAGAACAAAATTAAAAAATGAATCCTGAACAAAGTATGTATAACCAACCTGGGTTACCAACAGAGCTACTACCAACATCCTCAGCATAGAAGTAGATTCACGGCGGCTGAAAATACCTGAAAAAAAATCACTTCACATTTTGCTGTGAATTGGAAATATGAAAATCACTATCATAACCGTGGCGCCGCAATTTTATGAAGAATTCTTATGTAAGTCCACGAAACAAATCGAAAGTTTTTTTTTTTTTTTTTTTTTTTTTTTTTTTTTTTTTTTTTGACATTCGATATCTTGAGAAGTAAGCGACATATCAAAACCGAAAGCCATTTAAATAAATAAATAAATGTTTTGATATGTCGCTTACTTCTCGAGATATCGAATGTAAAAAAAAAAAGTTTCTTGTGCTTTTGGTGACGTTCAATTTTTAGATTACATTTGGCCAACACATCACTCCGTTAAAACTAACAATGGTTGACTGGATTCGAACACAGGATACAAAGCGCGGACTGCATACTGCCTTGGAAGACAAGTTTGGAACTTTAATTTAATTTAATTGCAATAGAGCACAGGCTCCGGTGGCAATTTCTCTACACCCCCATCTTACCCCTATCCTACACCCACCTACATTTGCCCTCTACAATTTTTATCTTTAAATTCTTTCAACGTTTTCGGTAAATTATTCATCATTTCTCTTGGTAACTTATTCCAATCCCTGACACCCTTACCTAAAAAGAGAAACTTCCCACACCCTTGTGCCTGAAATCGAATGCCAGCTTGTTGTCATGGTCAGTAACGGAAAGAAATATAAATTCAATAAAATAAAGGAACAAATAAAAGCAGTTCAGATATACCAGTGACACCCATCCTAGCAAATGTATGAAGAATAAAGTCCGATTTTTGCTACTTAAATACTATGTCAGAAAGAAGTAATATAGCACTATGACATTTGAAGAATTACAATAAAGATCAGACGATAGTAGAAACAATGTACAGTTGTTTTCTGGCGGTAAAAGATGATATCACATTACTAAATTTAACACCCTGTAGTTAAACAGAGACAATGGTTAGTTAAATGTATTAGGTTTGTTACAACAATGGTTGATTGTTTTCAGACGGAAGGACAATATGCAATGAATTTACTAACCACCCATAAATGTTTCAGTGTGTTAAAAATTCAAATTAATTAACTTTACACGCAGAGACATTCGTCCTTATGACGGAGATAACAGAATCTGTTTGTGAAAAATAAAATGATATTAAACTCGTGAAAAGGTCATTAATAACACAACCAAGTAGTTATAGTTGGAGCGTGGGGGCTACATGGGCTCTTATGGTGGAGCGTGGGGGCTACATGTACTCTTATGCTGGAGCGTGGGGGCTACACAGTGACCTAGAAATCGATACCGCGGACAGGTAGGAACCTGTTGTAACCTACATCCGCCACGCTGACCTAGATATCGCGCGATAGTTGGAGCGTGGGGGCTACATGGGCTCTTATGGTGGAGCGTGGGGGCTACATGTACTCTTATGCTGGAGCGTGGGGGCTACACAGTGACCTAGAAATCGATACCGCGGACAGGTAGGAACCTGTTGTAACCTACATCCGCCACGCTGACCTAGATATCGCGCGATAGTTGGAGCGTGGGGGCTACATGGGCTCTTATGATGGAGCGGGGCTACACGGTGACCTAGAAATCTATACCGCGGACAGGTAGGAACCTGTTGTAACCGGCATCCGCCACGCTGACCTAGATATCGCGCGGAGAACAGGTATAAATAGCCTGCAATCATATACATAAATTTCTGCCATTATGTACCTGTAGCCAAAACTCCGCTACTCAAGATTATACATCCGGCTTACACAGTTCTTTCAAAAAGTCATCGCACATCAGGTTTTAGTTTAGCGTGGTACGTGAATAATAATTATTATTTATAAACGTGTTGTTCTCGAGTACTCTTCCGAAAGATACCGAACAGGCTTAACGCCCCCATCCACAAGGTTCGGGTAGACGCAAAAGCCACGGGGCGGGGATGGGGAGTTAAGAGGAGTCCAAAATGGAGTTAGCCTACGTGGTTTATGGACGCACCCTTAGCATAACAAATTTTCAGCTTCCCCTCTACTTGCCACGCATTCGGGAGGACGTGAGTTCGTATTCCCCGTCCTACCATCGAATTATTATTATTATTATTATTATTAAATACAATGAGAGACGAAGAAGGGAGAGAGAGAAACTTGGTGCTGGCCCATTCAGTCTTACTCTTCCGAACATGCGATCTTAAAATACTAATTATTCGCTAATTCATCGTAACTACTGAGATAATTAGCATATTTTCGTAAAGTGTGATCAAGGGTTCAAAACCCCCGTCGGTTTAATAAAGCGGGAAGGAATTCTACATGTTGAAGAATGGAAATGGCGAAACCTGGTGTCGGCCCATTCAGGCCTAATCTTACGAAAGATGCCAAAAGGTTTAACGTCCCCCTCCAAAGGTAGTTTACTAGAATTCGGTGAGTTTAGTTTTGCGCGATACGTGGACACATTGAATGAGAAGGAATACAGCCATTGCCTTTTGAGCATCACTGCATTCACCTGGAGTGATTTCAGGAAACCATGGAAAACCCAAATCTGAATGCAGACGGGGATTCGAACCCGCGTCCCCCGAATGCGCGGCCAGAACGTTAACCGTTCACCCACCACGTTCGGTCCTTAGGATTTGATAACAGCGAAGATATTATACGTACTTTAGGTTTCTTTGAACAGCTACGAGTTGCTATTTGCTCGATTTGCAAGTGAGTGCTAAATTTGGTTCGTTTGTATATTTATACATCCGGCTTACACAGTTCTTTCCAAAAAGTTATCGCACATCAGGTTTTAGTTTAGCGTGGTACGTGAATAATAATTATTATTTATAAACGTGTTCTCGAGTACTAGATGAAATGTGAAGTGATAGGATGATTTCTGAGATCTTGTCAAACTAAGTAGCTCATTTCGGCTTACGGATTGCGGTGTAAAATATAGATATCTAATGTCAAGGTAGTGGCACTGATCAAACTCGACCGAACTATTTTCAGTGTTACGTTTTCCTGTTTGTTTGAAAGCACAGAACTGTCGAGGTCATTAGGGCGGGATGGGACGGGAGACTTTGAACTGGAGGGAATTCGGCCATGGCCTTTTGAAGGAAACATCCCGACATTCACCTGGAGTGATTTCGGGAAACCATGGAAAATCCAAATCTGGATGCTCGGATTGAGATTCAAACCCTTGTCCCCCCGAATGCGAGGCCAGTACGTTAACCGTTCACCTATTACGCTTGGTGTAGTATGAAAAGTATGCATCATAGAATGCTCGATTACTCATACATACCCAAATTTCTGATGGCATAAAATATGCTTGGCTTAAGAAGGTTTTAAAATATACTACAAGCCACGTTTTAAAATTTTAAAAGGAACACTGCAACTGTAAGTAGGAATGTAAACCGTTTTGCTGCGCAAATCTCGGAGTCTAGCCGCCATGACTGCAAAATTTGTGTGACTTGGAGCTTAACTTTTTTTCATTGGTGGCGGATAATGCAGTTACCGAAGTTCTAATAACTGATCTTCAAAATCCTCAGCCAGGAGCGTAGCAAGTTTAGGGTCCCATATCTGATCTTCTCTCTTCAACCAGCTGGCAGTCAAACGCGTGCAAAATTCCCTCACTTTAGACTGATTTCAAAAGGTCGCAATACAGACATTCGCCGAAGATAGTATCCACTGAGTTATAGATCATGTTAGATCATTCATGAAATTTTTTGTCAGTGCCAGAATACGAGTCTGTTCCGAAGACTAAATGGATCTCGTGTACAACTTATAAATGTGTTATTCTCCAGTACTAGATGAAATGTGAAGTGATAGGATGATTTCTGAGATCTTGTCAAACTAAGTAGCTCATTTTCGGCTTACGGATTGCGGTGAGCAGTTGTAAGTGTAAAATGTATCTTTCTAATGTCAAGGCAGGGGCAGTGTTCAAACTCGACTGCACTATTTTCAGTGTTACATTTCCTGTTTGTTTGAAAGCACAGAACTGTCGAGGTCATTTTATCTAATATTCTCTCCACGAAAGAAGTCATCGATTGACATGGGGAAAAATGGAAGAATGCATACTTTCTGCAGAAACAGCGGTTACAGATGCATAGTATATTGTCGTATCTTAAGTTGTCACGAACTGCACCACTCAAGAACAAGCTAGGAAAGGTGCCAAGCACAAACGTCGAAAGTATAAACCTTTTAGGACTTAAAGAATATTGACAACTTATACATGCGCATACCAGTGTCAAGGATCATGAAAATATGCTCGGCCTCACAAATATTGACATATGTTTCAGAATTTCTTGAGTTAACAGTCAGATCCTCATTCTGTTTCTATTTTGACAAGGCGTGTAGTGGGCATTCGCCTGGAGTGATTTCAGGAAACTATGGAAAAAAACTTAAAATCTGGATGGTCGCTTCCCGAATGCGATGCCAGAGTGTTATCACTCACCCACCAGTCATCGTCAATCCTCTTGCACACCACATCACATAAATTCCCGAAATGTTATGAAAACTGTAAAAGATAGTGAACACAGGTAAAAAAAATCGCTAAAATTATGTAATATTCGCTCCACGAAAGAAGTCATCGATTGACATGGTTATAAGGTGATGAGGATGTATCAGTTTCATTAAGAATTCGCAATTCCTCAGTTTAGATGCCCTAAATTACTTTATATGGACACAGATAGCTTGGCAGGTAGAGTCCCATAATAAAAAGGTTGTCGAAGTTATGAAGGACGAGGCGAATAGCAACCTGATTTTGGAGTTTGCGGGGTTACGGACAAAAATGTGTGCATTCTGGCTCGAGACCAACCGAACCTGTAATTTTTTTTTTTTTTTTATTTTTTTTATTTTTTGTTTGTTTATTTGTTGAATACCAGAAAACCCGTGGAGATGCGACATTTTGTGCTTAGGAGCATCTCTTGTGGTATAAACTCGTAACCTTTCTCTAAAGCAGAGCCTTCGTGGGTGGATCCACAAAAAATCAGGGCTTACTTTAGGCATGTTTTCAACCGGAGTGAGAAACATCCACTTCATTCATAAATGGTTACAACAGCCATCCATTCAACCCACATGCATAGAAAACCCTAATCAGTATGCCCAGATCGGGATTCACACCGGTATCCTCATGAATCAGAGGCCAACAGTCTTGGTGAAATTATAGGTGACAAAATTATAAGTGTTTGATTTAAAAGTGACATGTTCACAGAATCAGCTAATCGTTTCCACAATTTGAGTAGCTGTGTTGAAATCGACGTTTCACGAAATACGTCTTATACCCGTTGCGTTTGACAACATAGTCTTCATTTATAATGACAACCAATATACCTCGCGTTGCCAAGTTCACTTCACGCACGTTTAAACTAGCATCAGAGGCCAGATTGGTGAACTATGGGACATGTGGTCTTCCACAAACAGGATTTCACAGGTTTACACCCACCACCACTCGCCCCACAGTACGTGTCTTGATGTACCCCACATGCAACAGGCTTACCCCCACCATCACCACCTCCACCACAGCACGTGTCCTTCCATGGACAGGACTGAACAGGTTTACCCCAACCATCACTAGACCCTATTTAACGCCCAACCACCTGCCAGCGTCAGTGTTTAGAAATGGCCCACCCGATAATATTGTTCTAGTCGGTGTATCAGCTCAACGCTGGTGATTCAAAGCTTTTGACGATAGGTTTATCGTCCAAGCATCAATTTGAGCCAGTAGTGGTGCTCGAAAAAGTGGGGACACATTACCAAAGTTATATTAACGTATGAAGAATGGAGAGTGCTGACTGAAGTATTGGATGTAGTGTCCGATTTGTTCAACACAGACAGCTCCCATACAGACGTTCCGATTGGTGATCACTCAGTCTCCTTCCGAATGGTGGCTGGGATAAAAACTGTATGTGCTTATCGCAATTCCTATCCTGCAACTGTGTGTTCTCAGAGAATCGACATGGCAAAACTCCTTGACATGCAGCCTGCAGTGACTGGAGCCTTGACCATCAAGAAGACGTGGTGCCCCCAAGTTGCAAGATATACAAGGAGTTGTGAACATTTTAGCCAATAAAGTGTGCGCAACTATCGGATGGCTAGGTCCAAAAAACTGATAAGTGTGCAGATTAATAATGTTTATGTGACTCAAGTGACATACAGCCCCATTTCATCATTGGACTATACACTGCTTAGACATGAAATTATTGTATATAAAAATTTACTAGTTTTGGATGATGTTAATAATATAGTAAATAAGAATTATGATCCTGGATATGATGTTTTGGTACTACATGCATGTGAAAAGTATAAATAAAAAAGACATTGTACATGATTCACTTTGTTTTATATTTACCCACCATCCATTAAAGTCCTTTATCAAGTTATTTTTTATGAGTCCTTGATCACTTACTAGTCTTAAGACCCAATCGTAATAGACACCATCACTCGATACGACATAAATTTTGACGGATATAAGTACTAAGTATGTGCCACTTTAAACGAATTTTATTAAAAAAGTGTGAATATGTGCAAAATAGAAAAAAAAGAATGAAAACTGACCAGTCAGAGAAATAGAACAAAGTATCGAGAATTACAGGGAGCAAGAGAGAAGCATAATTTTGTGAAAAATATACAGTTTCAGTAAGAAGCATGAATATCCTATAAATTTCCTTAAATTTCATGAAAATCGGTAAAATTCTTAAAATACGTAAAATATTGCCAAAATTACGTAATTTCCTTCCAAAACAAGATGTCGTTGGTTGACATGACAATTACATCTGCGTGTACCATAGAGTGCAGTGCCCAACTATATAATGTATTTTCATTACTACAACTGGCTACAGAAAATTATCATATATTGTACAAAAATGTATGTTTCGGCTGTAGCGACAGTTTCCAGAGAAACCTGCATGGCCCCTCCACCACACAAATCACATTACCGTCAGGGAGTGCAAAGGATGAAAACTACAGATGTTATCGATCAAAGGGGCAAAGGTTAGGAAAACTATGTGATGAGTATTCACAACGCATACAATCTCCAATCATGATAGGGTGTACAAAGGATGAATGCATAATATGTGTGCATCAAAGAACTCAATGTATTCGATCAAATTTGTTGATATAACGTTTCAAACACATCAACGCACACACAAGTCATAACAAATACCACTATCATGAAGGTGGGAAAGTTAGCATAAGTTCAGGTTAATTCTTATTTTTTTCATAAATTGGGATGCATGTGAACCGATAACTTAATATAATGAGGGCGGGATTCACTAGAGGTTAACATTTAAGCTAAGATAAGCATGCTGGGCCTGCCCTACGAAGGAATGAGGTGGGATAAGTTAGTGCAAGCTCAGATTAACATTATTTTTCATAAATTGAGAGCACGTGAGATGGGGAATAGCAGTAACGAAGGTGCGGTAAACTAGAGGTTAACCCCAGTTTTGGGTTAAGAAATCATAACACCCTTGCAGTAATTGAGGTTATTGTGGATAATTTAAGATAGGCGGGTCAGCATGTTACATTGTGTTAGCTTAGGTTAACGCGCTCGAATACATTGATCGAATACATTGAGTTCTGTGATGCACATTATTGCATTCATCCTTTGCTACACACTATCCATGATTGAAGGATTGTAATGCGTTGTGAAGACTCATCACATATTTTCCTAAAACCTTGTCCCTTTGATCGATAACATCTGTAGTTTTCATCCTTTGCAACTCCCTGAACGGTAAGTGTGATTGTGTGGTGGAGGGGCCATGCAGGTTCTCTGGGAACTGTCGCTACAGCCGAAACATACATTTTGTACAAATATGACAATTTTCTGTAGCCAGTTTGTAGTAATGAAAACACATATATAGTTGGGCACTGCACTCTGTGGTACACGCAGTGTAATTGTCATGTCAACCAACGACATCTTGTTTTGGAAGGAAATTACGTAATTTTGGCAATATTTTACGTATTTTAATCATTTTTTACCGATTTTCATGAAATTTAAGGAAATTTATAGGACTTTCATGCTTCTTACTGAAACTGTATATTTTTCACAAAATTATGCTTCTCTCTTGCTCCCTGTAATTCTCGATACTTTGTTCTATTTCTCTGACTGGTCAGTTTTCATTATTTTTTTTATCTATTTTGCACATATTCACACTTTTTAATAAAATTCGTTTAAAGTGGCACATACTTAGTACTTATATCCGGCAAAATTTATGTCTTATCGAGTGTTGGTGTCTATTACGATTGGGTCTTAAGACTAGTAAGTGATGAAGGACTCATGAAAAATAACTTGATAAAGGACTTTTTAATGGATGGTGGGTAAAAATAAGTGAATCATGTACAATGTCTTTTTATTTATACTTTTCACATGCATGTAGTACCACAAACATCATATCCAGGATCATAATTCTTATTTACTATGTTATTAACATCATCCAATACTAGTAAATTTTTATATGCAATAATTTCATGTCTAAGCAGTGTATAGTCCAATGATGAAATGGGGCTGTATGTCACTTGAGTCACATAAACATTATTAATATGCACACTTATCAGTTTTTTGGACCCTAGCCATCCGATAGTTGCGCAGCACTTTATTGGCTAAAATGTTCACAAACTCCTTGTAATATCTTGCAACTTGGGGGCACCACGTCTTCTTGATGGTCAAGGCTCCAGTCACTGCAGGCTGCACGTCAAGGAGGTTTTGCCATGTCGATTCTCTGAAGAACACACAGTTGGCAGGATAGGAATTGCGATAAACACATACAGTTTTTATCCCAGCCACCATTCGGAAGGAGACGGAGTGATCACCAATCGGAACGTCTGTGTGGGAGCTGTCTGTGTTGAACAAATCGGACACTACATCCAATACTTCAGTCAGCACTCTCCATTCTTCATACGTTAATATAACTTTGGTAACTGTGCCCCACTTTTTCGAGCACCACTACTGGCTCAAATTCATGCTTGGACGATAAACCTATCGTCAAACGCTTTGAATCACCAGCGTTGAGCTGATACACCGACTAGAACAATATTATCGGGCGGGCCATTTCTAAACACTGACGCTGGCAGGTGGTTGGGCGTTAAATAGGGTCTAGTGATGGTTGGGGTAAACCTGTTCAGTCCTGTCCATGGAAGGACACGTGCTGTGGTGGAGGTGGTGATGGTGGGGGTAAGCCTGTTGCATGTGGGGTACATCACGACACGTACTGTGGGGCGAGTGGTGGTGGGTGTAAACCTGTGAAATCCTGTTTGTGGAAGACCGCTTGTCCCATAGTTCACCAATCTGGCCTCTGATGCTAGTTTAAACGTGCGTGAAGCGAAACTTAGCAACACGAGGTATATAGGTTGTCATTATAAATGAAGACTATGTTGTCAAACGCAACGGGTATAAGACGTATTTCGTGAAACGTCGATTTCAATTTGCACCATACAGCTACTCAAATTGTGGAAACGATTAGCTGATGCTGTGAACATGTCACTTTTAAATCAAACACTTATAATTTTGTCACCTATAATTTCACCAAGACTGTTGGCCTCTCATTCAGGAGGATACCGGTGTGAATCCCGATCTGGGCATACGGATTAGGGTTTTCTATGCATGTGGGTTGAATGGATGCTGTTGTAACCATTTATGAATGAAGTGGATGTTTCTCACTCCGGTTGAAAACATGCCTAAAGTAAGCCCTGATTTTTTGTAGGATCCAGCCACGAAGGCTCTGCATTCGGAGAAAGGTTACGAGTTTATACCACAAGAGATGCTCCTAAGCACAAAATGTAGCATCTCCACTGGTTTTCTGGTATTCAACAAATAAAAAAATAAAAATAAATGTTACAGGTTCGGTTGGTCTTCGAGCCAGAATGCACACATTTTTGGTCCGTAACCCAGCAAACTCCACAATCAGGTTGCTATTCGCCTCGTCCTTCATAACATCCGACAACCTTTTACTTATGGGACTCTACCTGCCAAGCTATCTGTGTCCATATAAAGTAATTTAGGGCATCTAAACCTGAGGAATTGCGAATTATTAATGAAACTGATACATCCTCAGTCGCCTTATAACCATTCAATCGATGACTTCTTTCGTGGAGCGAATATTACATAATTTTTGCGATTTTTTACCTGTGTTCACTATCTTTTACAGTTTTCATAACATTTCGGGAATTTATGAGATGGGGTGCGCAAGAGGATTGACGATGACTGGTGGGGAGCGATAACACTCTGGCATCGCATTCGGGAAGCGACCATCCAGATTTTAAGTTTTTTTCCATAGTTTCCTGAAATCACTCCAGGCGAATGCCCACTACACGCCACAGAATGAGGATCTGACTGTTAACTCAAGAAATTCTGAAACATCTGTCAATATTTGTGAGGCCGAGCATATTTTCATGATCCTTGACACTGGTGTGTGCATGTATAAGTTGTCAATATTCTTTAAGTCCTAAAAGGTTTATACTTTCGACGTTTGTGCTTGGCACCTTTCCTAGCTTTTCTTGAGTGGTGCAGTTCGTGACAACTTAAGATACGACAATATACTATGCATCTGTAACCGCTGTTTCTGCAGAAAGTATGCATTCTTCCATTTTTCCCCATGTCAATCGATGACTTCTTTCGTGGAGAGAATATTAGATAAAATGACCTCGACAGTTCTGTGCTTTCAAACAAACAGGAAATGTAACACTGAAAATAGTGCAGTCGAGTTTGAACACTGCCCCTGCCTTGACATTAGAAAGATACATTTTACACTTACAACTGCTCACCGCAATCCGTAAGCCGAAATGAGCTACTTAGTTTGACAAGATCTCAGAAATCATCCTATCACTTCACATTTCATCTAGTACTGGAGAACAACACATTTATAAGTTGTACACGAGATCCATTTAGTCTTCGGAACAGACTCGTATACTGGCACTGACGAAAAATTTCATGAATGATCTAACATGATCTATAACTTCTGTATTGCGACCTTTTGAAATCAGTGTAAAGTGAGGGAATTTTGCACGCGTTTGACTGCCAGCTAGTTGAAGAGAGAAGATCAGATATGGGACCCTAAACTTGCTACGCTCCTGGCTGAGGATTTTGAAGATCAGTTATTAGAACTTCGGTAACTGCATTATCCGCCACCAATGAAAAAAGTTAAGCTCCAAGTCACACAAGTTTTGCAGGCATGGCGGTTAGACTCCGAGAATTTGCGCAGCAAAACGGTTTACATTCCTACTTACAGTTGCAGTGTTCCTTTTAAAATTTTAAAACGTGGCTTGTAGTATATTTTAAAACCTTCTTAAGCCAAGCATATTTTATGCCACAGAAATTTGGGTATGTATGAGTAATCGAGCATTCTATGTGCATACTTTTCATACTACACCAAGCGTAATAGGTGAACGGTTAACGTACTGGCCTCGCATTCGGGGGGACAAGGGTTTGAATCTCAATCCGAGCATCCAGATTTGGATTTTCCATGGTTTCCCGAAATCACTCCAGGTGAATGTCGGGATGTTTCCTTCAAAAGGCCATGGCCGAATTCCCTCCAGTTCAAAGTCTCCCGTCCCATCCCGCCCTAATGACCTCGACAGTTTGTGCTTTCAAACAAACAGGAAAACGTAACACTGAAAATAGTTCGGTCGAGTTTGATCAGTGCCACTACCTTGACATTAGATATCTATAATTTTACACCGCAATCCGTAAGCCGAAATGAGCTACTTAGTTTGACAAGATCTCAAAATCATCCTATCACTTCACATTTCATCTAGTACTCGAGAACAACGTTTATAAATAATAATTATTATTCACGTACTAAAACCTGATGTGCGATAACTTTTTGGAAAGAACTGTGTAAGCCGGATGTATAAATATACAAATGAACCAAATTTAGCACTCACTTGCAAATCGAGCAAATAGCAACTCGTAGCTGTTCAAAGAAACGTAAAGTACGTATAATATCTTCGCTGTTATCAAATCCTAAGGACCGAACGTGGTGGGTGAACGGTTAACGTTCTGGCCGCGCATTCGGGGGACGCGGGTTCGAATCCCCGTCTGTGCATTCCAGATTTGGGTTTTCCATGGTTTCCTGAAATCACTCCAGGTGAATGCAGTGATGCTCAAAAGGCAATGGCCTGTATTCCTTCTCATTCAATGTCGTCCACGTATCGCGCAAAACTTAAACTCACCGAATTCTAGTAATACTACCTTTGGAGGGGGGACGTTAAAACTTTTGGCATCTTTCGGTAAGATTAGGCCTGAATGGGCCGACACCAGGTTTCGCCATTTCCATTCTTCAACATGTAGAATTCCTTCCCGCTTTATTAAACCGACGGGGGTTTTGAACCCTTGATCACACTTTACGAAAATATGCTAATTATCTCAGTAGTTACGATGAATTAGCGAATAATTAGTATTTTAAGATCGCATGTTCGGAAGAGTAAGACTGAATGGGCCAGCACCAAGTTTCTCTCTCTCCCTTCTTCGTCTCTCATTGTATTTAATAATAATAATAATAATAATTCGATGGTAGGACGGGGAATACGAACTCACGTCCTCCCGAATGCGTGGCAAGTAGAGGGGAAGCTTAAAATTTGTTATTCTAAGGGTGCGTCCATAAACCACGTAGGCTAACTCCATTTTGGACTCCTCTTAACTCCCCATCTCCGCCCCGTGGCTTTTGCGTCTACCCGAACCTTGTGGATGGGGGCGTTAAGCCTGTTCGGTATCTTTCGGAATAGTACTCGAGAACAACACGTTTATAAATAATAATTATTATTCACGTACCACGCTAAACTAAAACCTGATGTGCGATGACTTTTATGAAAGAACTGTGTAAGCCGGATGTATAATCTTGAGTAGCGGAGTTTTGGTTACAGGTACATTATGGCAGAAATTTATGTATATGATTGCAGGCTATTTATACCTGTTCTCCGCGCGATATCTAGGTCAGCGTGGCGGATGCCGGTTACAACAGGTTCCTACCTGTCCGCGGTATAGATTTCTAGGTCACCGTGTAGCCCCCATGCTCCATCATAAGAGCCCATGTAGCCCCCACGCTCCAACTATCGCGCGATATCTAGGTCAGCGTGGCGGATGTAGGTTACAACAGGTTCCTACCTGTCCGCGGTATCGATTTCTAGGTCACTGTGTAGCCCCCACGCTCCAGCATAAGAGTACATGTAGCCCCCACGCTCCACCATAAGAGCCCATGTAGCCCCCACGCTCCAACTATCGCGCGATATCTAGGTCAGCGTGGCGGATGTAGGTTACAACAGGTTCCTACCTGTCCGCGGTATCGATTTCTAGGTCACTGTGTAGCCCCCACGCTCCAGCATAAGAGTACATGTAGCCCCCACGCTCCACCATAAGAGCCCATGTAGCCCCCACGCTCCAACTATACCTACTCAACCACAATGCCGCAGATTCAAGCTGTTGATACAAATGATGAAATAAATAGCTCAGTTTACATTTAGGATTTATCAAAATGTCGAAAGTTAATTTTCTCTTTCTGTGTTCTTAAAAAAGTCGTTGATGTATGGAATACAATTCACTTCAAAGCTAAAAATTACTTTGTTCTAAGTTTCTTACACACTCATCATTAATAATTCGTTCCATGTTTTTAATAATTAACTGTTATTTCAATAGTTATCACTACTTGAAACATTAAAGAACATTTTTTTATTTAAAAAAAAAAACTCGTAAGTACTTTTTTCGTTACTCACACATATACGTCGCTACTATGTTGCTATGTACTCCTTGACAAACCATAGATAGTCATTAAATTAAAATTAAACTTACAGGCTAGCCAACATACTCATTAGTAAATATTCCATAAATCAGTACTATTATAGTGAACCATCCACATCGTATGATAACACATACTACTTTTTGATATTAATTTTCTGATAGTTACGTAACCAGCTCAACCGTTTTTTTTTTTTTTACTACAGCTGAGCACTTACGTTTATGAATTTTCTTAGGGTGTTAGGCTGGGCATCTCAGAATCGTACGTGTAAAATGAGGCATGTTTTATCTTCACATGACGTTGGGTAGCTGACGAATAAGAAAAACGTTTCTTTGTTCCGTTAAGCGTGATTGACGTAAAAATTGTTGTCTCCTACAGTTACAGCCTATAAATACAGAATATATTTTATTTTGTGAAAAACTGAAAAAAAGAAAATTGTCATGAAAGCAGTGCCCATATTTCATTGAATGTAATTGACACAAACACTATTGGTGGAAAATTGGGTTTTCGGATAATGTACAGCGCGTTTCAGCAGAATTAAAACATGGATTATTGGATTTCACGAAAATCTTAGATTTGAAATAAAATACGCAAATCAAAGGGGCAAAACATTTTCCCACTTACACTAATGAACAAAAGTGTGTTTTCTGCCTGAAATAGATATTTTATATCAAACTTGACATACAAGACACTTATTAAGCCAATTAAACTGGCTATTTAATCCGCAGTTTCAAGATCTTGCATTTCTAAGATGACTAATTTGTAAACTGTAGGTAAACTTGATTTTTATGTTTGGCTAACCTGTGCAAGAACATTGTTGTTGTTGTTTGAGATTAGTTTTCATTTAGCTTCATTGTAAGGTTATCTTGTGGAGAGATATTTTCTATTTGTTAAAATGTGTGGTTGCCAGGATGGGGATTCGAACCCAGATGCTCCGAATACAAAGCCATAGCATTACCGATCACCCACCAAGCTCGGTGTGAAGAATGAATGGCAGGGAGCTGGTACTGAGCCTTGTGGAAGCTCATTATTCAACTTCATTTGTCTGTTTTCGTCTGTGCCCATAATTATCTGAAATTCTCTGTTGCTTAGTATAATGTCGAGAAGGTTTGACAGTTTTTTATGGCTTGGAATGAAGAGAAGAAATTTTAAGATTTAAACCTTACCTCCTACCAATCGTATGTTGCTAGTAGATCTATAAAGGCAGCTGATGTTTTAACATATGCAACTTCTCTTTCAACGGAAGACAGCTGGTTCTGGTGGAATTTCACCAAAAGGTTTTCTGCCTTATTCTATTGAATATAGCCCTCTCTGGTAATTTATAGAACATACTCAACAATGCAATAGGCGACTGTCACTGGGCTTACGAGGCTGTATTGTTGCAGTAATCTTTGATCTCAAGGATAAAAAGTAGTTAAGAAATAAGATATTTTGTGTGTATGGAAACTGCCACCGCAGAGTATTCTCCAACGGAAATGAGTCAAACAAATAAATCCATGCTTCGAAGTTAGAGCCTACCTACCGTTAATTCCAAGAAGTTGAAGATTCCTGTTACAAGATGAACCTCCAGAACGGCACTGCAGATCATATCAGCCTGATGTTAAATAATTTGCGGGAACAAAGTCATTGTTTGGAAAATGAGCTACAAGCAGAATTCGGAGTAACTCTTACACGATACCATCGATCGTGGATTCTAGGAAAAGGTAAAGGAAGAACCCATCGGTCAGCAACAGAAGCAGTATGCAGATCCAGAGCTAAGAAACCAACGGTCAGAAAACAGAAGCAGTATGCAGATCCAGAGTTAAGAACCCATCGGTCAGCAACAGAAGCAGTATGCAGATCCAGAGTTAAGAACCCATCGGTCAGCAACAGAAGCAGTATGCAGATCCAGAGTTAAGAACCCATCGGTCAGCAACAGAAGCAGTATTCAGATCCAGAGTTAAGAACCCATCGGTCAGAAAACAGAAGCAGTATACAGATCCAGAGTTAAGATCCCATCCGTCAGAAAACAGAAGCAGTAAGCAGATCCAGAGTTAAGAACCCATCGGTCAGCAATAGAAGCAGTATGCAGATCCAGAGTTAAGAACCCATCGGTCAGCAAACAGAAGCAGTATGCAGATCCAGAGTTAAGAACCCATCGGTCAGAAAACAGAAGCAGTATGAAGATCCAGAGTTAAGAACCCATCGGTCAAAAAACAGAAGCAGTATGAAGATCCAGAGCTAAGAAACCAACGGTCAGAAAACAGAAGCAGTATGCAGATCCAGAGTTAAGAACCCATCGGTCAGCAAACAGAAGCAGTATGCAGATCCAGAGTTAAGAACCCATCGGTCAGAAAACAGAAGCAGTATGAAGATCCAGAGTTAAGAACCCATCGGTCAAAAAACAGAAGCAGTATGAAGATCCAGAGCTAAGAAACCAACGGTCAGAAAACAGAAGCAGTATGCAGATCCAGAGCTAAGAACCCATCGGTCAGCAACAGAAGCAGTATGCAGATCCAGAGCTAAGAAACCAACGGTCAGAAAACAGAAGCAGTATGCAGATCCAGAGTTAAGAACCCATCGGTCAGCAACAGAAGCAGTATGCAGATCCAGAGTAGAACCCATCGGTCAGCAACAGAAGCAGTATTCAGATCCAGAGTTAAGAACCCATCGGGTCAGAAAACAGAAGCAGTATACAGATCCAGAGTTAAGATCCCATCCGTCAGAAAACAGAAGCAGTAAGCAGATCCAGAGTTAAGAGCAGATCCAGAGTTAAGAACCCATCGGTCAGCAAACAGAAGCAGTATGCAGATCCAGAGTTAAGAACCCATCGGTCAGAAAACAGAAGCAGTATGAAGATCCAGAGTTAAGAACCCATCGGTCAAAAAACAGAAGCAGTATGAAGATCCAGAGTTAAGAACCCATCGGTCAGCAACAGAAGCAGTATGCAGATCCAGAGTTAAGAACCCATCGGTCAGAAAACAGAAGCAGTATGCAGATCCAGAGTTAAGATCTCATCGGTCAAAAAACAGAAGCAGTATGAAGATCCAGAGTTAAGAACCCATCGGTCAGCAAACACAAGCAGTGTGTAGATCCAGAGTTAAGAACCTATCGGTCAGAAAACAGAAGCAGTATGCAGATCCAGAGTTAAGAACCCATCGGTCCGAAACAGAAGCAGTGTGCAGATCCAGAGTTAAGAACACATCGGTCAGCAACAGAAGCAGTATGCAGATCCAGAGTTAAGAACCCATCGGTCAGAAAACAGAAGCAGTATGCAGATCAAGACTTAAGAATTATTTTTTCTATTGATACTTTCTCATACTGAAGGAATCGCTTGCTACAGATTGGTGTCTGAATTGGGAAGATGTCCAGGAATACAAACCTTTAAGAAGATAGGATAAAGTGCAGAGCTCTTCAGCACCTCACACATGAAATTGGTATTGGATAATTGTGATGATGGAATATAAGCAACAATTACAGACGCTTACAATGAATCCACTTACCGGCAACGAGAAATGTAATTTTACATAAGTATTCAAAGTAATTTACTAATGTCTGTGACATGGGACGGTCTGAATGCTGTTATACATAAATGCAATTTTATTTTATAACTTCAAACATAAAATTTTCCACAGGGTACATTTTAGTAGAAAGCAAGAGAATATAGTTTTACAACAGGTTCCTGCGTCGTGGGTAATTCATTGGTCCTATCGGCAACAGGTATCTCATTGTGGGTGGTTCTTCGGCAGCCCTTTTCACAATAGGTTCCTTTGTTGACGATGGTGCATTGCCGCTGTTGGCAACAGGGCCCTCCGTCGAGGATGGTTCTTCGGTAGCCCTTTTGGTAAAAGGTTCCTTCGTCGTGGATGGTTCAAGGGCAGCCATTTCGACAACATTTTCCCTCCTCGTGGATGGTTCATAGACAGCCCTTTTGGCAACAGGTGCCTTCGAAGAGGATTGTGCTTTGCTGCTATTGGCAACAGGGTCCTCCATCGGGGATGGTTCTTCGGTAGCCCCTTTGGTAACAGGTTCCTTCGTCGTGGATGGTTCAATGGGAGCCATTATGACAACATTTTCCTTCCTTGTGGATGGTTCATCGGCAGCCCTTTTGGCAACAGGTTCCTTCGAAGAGGATGGTGCATTGGTGCTGTTGGCAACAGGATCCTCCTTCGAGGATGGTTCTTCGGTAGCCCTTTTGGTAACAGGTTCCTTCGTCGTGGATGGTTCAATGGCAGCCATTTCGACAACATTTTCCCTCCTCGTGGATGGTTCATAGACAGCCCTTTTGGCAACAGGTGCCTTCGAAGAGGATTGTGCTTTGCTGCTATTGGCAACAGGGTCCTCCATCGGGGATGGTTCTTCGGTAGCCCCTTTGGTAACAGGTTCCTTCGTCGTGGATGGTTCAATGGGAGCCATTATGACAACATTTTCCTTCCTTGTGGATGGTTCATCGGCAGCCCTTTTGGCAACAGGTTCCTTCGAAGAGGATGGTGCATTGGTGCTGTTGGCAACAGGATCCTCCTTCGAGGATGGTTCTTCGGTAGCCCTTTTGGTAACAGGTTCCTTCGTCGTGGATGGTTCAATGGGAGCCATTATGACAACATTTTCCTTCCTTGTGGATGGTTCATCGGCAGCCCTTTTGGCAACAGGTTCCTTCGAAGAGGATGGTGCATTGGTGCTGTTGGCAACAGGATCCTCCTTCGAGGATGGTTCTTCGGTAGCCCTTTTGGTAACAGGTTCCTTCGTCGTGGATGGTTCAATGGCAGCCATTTTGACAACATTTTCCTTCGTCGTGGATGGTTCATCGGCAGCCCTTTTGGCGACAGGATCCTTCATCTTGGTCAGTCCTCTGGCAACCCTTGGATATTCCGCTTCCTCCACCCCACATACGAAGATGGTGCAGAACTGCAGAAAAGAAGGTACTTGTAATAGCAGAGACTTTCCCGGCGTATAATTGCGATGATGTCTTCACGGGTGTAAGGCCGGATTATTCTGTGAAAACATGATATTTCGGCGGCTAACTCCGCCGTCTTCCTCAGGTGCGATGACATTTGTCGTGGTCTGATGATTGATAATTAAGTATCGGACCACAGTTGATGTTATCGTACCTGAGGAAGACGGCGGAGTTAGCCGCCGAAATATCATGTTTTCACAACACAATCCGGAGGTACACCCGTGAAGACTTCATTGAAAGTAAGAACTTATTAAGCACAGCCAAAAACCACAAATCGATTAATTCAACCTCACTACGCCGACACTGAGTAGAATGTGTTTGTTCCCAAGTGTATTAAAACATTGCGTAACCAGTTAATCTGTAACCGAGTATACGAGAATCATCCAGCGACTTCTTCTCCCGGTAATGGAGTTTTCATAAACTACGTGACTCAGCATAGGGGAGTGGGGAGGAGTTGAGGAGTTGTTTAGAAAGCTACACTGGGCTACGTTGGTGGGGGAAGGGGATGTTCCGAGCCAAGCCACGTAGCTTTCAATCCATATTATTTGTCACCGTTAAAATAACGTAAAGAATAGATAACGGCATGTAAATATATAATCCGGCATTTGAGTATCTGCGTATGTAATTTATGATAGTCTGACAAGAGAAAACAGTACGAAATGTCTTCTGGAAACAAGCTACATGCCACGCGGGAAGAGGTAGGGGGTAGGGAGTAGACTCAAAAACCACGTCAGCCCACGTGGGGGAGGAAGGGTTCACAGGAGCCAAAAATGGAGCTACGTAGTTTATGGACGCTCCTCAACAACTCGTTTTCACTATCATATAAAGTTAGATTACTTTCGTTCATTGTTTATAACGTAACATAACAAAATTGGATCACAATTGTTTATTAACTAACTGTTAAGTGGTTTCCGAAAATCATCCAGTCAAATGCTGACGCGTTTCCGAATTTCCGCCTGTAAAATTACACTAATTGACTCTTTTACACTCGAACACAGTTCACCAATATTCACGTGAAAATGATAACCTCCTCCCCTGCTACACAATGAATTAATGGTGTTCGTTAATGACGCAAATTCTATTTAAGGATGTCATGAAAGAGATTTGTTGTGAAGTTCTCTAGACAGTAACATCTGAAGATGACGATAAAAGGAATGGTGCAGAGGAAGTTTTGTGTTCTGTAGCTTTCTGTATCAAACTCCAAAGCCTTGAAATAAATATAATTTTTATATTTGTAAGTGGGTTTTGTTGACTGTCCCTTTCTCCAGGCATCAATCAAAAACCTCAAGAGTATGGATTGCGTTCTCACAGTTTGAAAGCTTATAGTCTGGCTTAGCATCCGCGGCTTATCTAACGAATCTACGTACCTAGGAAACGAAGCACTGTATCAAAATACCCTCCAAAGATCACGATATAACAAAAATATACGCTACACTGTCTGGATTCTGTTAATATTGTGTTTTTTTTTTTTTTTTTTTTTTTTTTTTTTTTTTTTTTTTTTTAATATCCAATTTACATTGATCTGCCAAAAAGTTATGACCACCTACGTAATAGCTCATTGGTCCACCTTTGGAATGCAATACAGCAACGATTCGGCGTAGCATGGATTCTACAAGTCCTTGGTAGGTTTACAGAGGTATTTGACACCAGATTTCTACGCACAGGTTGCGAAATTCCCTTAAGTTACGGGCCAGCGATTTGTGGGCGCGGCAACTGGGAACGAGCCTCTTGGAAACGGAGAGGCTGGTCGGTTGTTCGCGTGATGCTGTAGTGAACATCTATGGAATGTGTTTGAAGGACCAGTAGGCGACAATGTGGTGGACACCCACGCCACATCACAGAACGTGGAGGTCGGAGGCTTGCCCACTCTGTAAAGCATTATAGGGAGTGATCTGTGGCAGATCTGACGGAAGAGTACAATTCTGATGCTTCCAGAATCGCGATTCTGCCACAGATCACCCCTATCCTGCTATACAGAGCGGGCAAGCCTCCGACCTCCACGTTCTGTGATGTGGCGTGGGTGTCCACCACATTGTCGCCTACTCGTGGTTTCACCGTCCTTCAAACACTCTGCATAGATGCTCACTACAGTAGCTCGCGAACAGCCAGCCAGCCTCTCCGTTTCAGAGATGCTCGTTCCCAGGACCTCGCCCATAAACCACCGGCCCGTAATTTAAGGGAATTTCGTGCCCTGTGCATAGAAATCTGGTGTCAGATAACTCTGGAAGCCTATCAAGTCCCGGTTAGTAACAAAACACAAACCTTTGAAATGTAGACGCTTTGTTACCTTTGCCGTAAATGAAATTAATTTCGAGATGTTATCGGAATGTTGGTCTTTGTTACAGTGATTTATTAACGTTTACGTGAACCAATATGCTAGTAAGTAGATTTTTATAATGTTTTCGCTGATCAGTGTATTTTTTATGTAATTTTCTGATGTGCAGAACAGTTGGAGTTCTAGGAAAACGTTAATAAAGCATAAACATTGGAAAATGAATCCTGAGTAGTGATTCTGGCGCAATAAATTAATCTTTTAATGTTACTTTTTGAATGTGATCTGTACAGAATTTAAAAATCATTCAGTTTTCATACACGTTTCAATATATAGTTTAAGGAATATTCTGCTAGAGTTTTCACCTCCGGTATTGTTCGTGTAGTTAAAGAAAAGACTGAATTTGTATTCCTTATTTAAATAAAAAAAAGTCAACTACTAGTTTATTTGCCTTCTGAGACTATTGAGAAACACCTATTTAATCAAAACTTTTCCATATTTTGGCAACAAACGACAGTGTAATTTTTCAAAAAGAAGCTACATCCAAAATTATCCATATTAACAAATACCGGAAATTGTTTCGCATTAAAACTCCACACACTATCAACTGTTATCCACACTAAGCATAAACTTTGGTTAGGATTGCATCTGAGGTAATAACGAAAGGTTTTTACGTGCGGCGTGTAATGTAGTATTTCCGTAAAAGTCCCGGCGGACAAAGCAAAAGCTAGAAACTCAATTTTTCAATTTTTTTTTTTTTTTTTTTTTTTTTTTTTTTTTTTTTTTTGTTAATTATGGTTTCTTCCGGTCGTTTCCGTATTTTTGAATATCATTTTTACTTATGTTGATTTTTAAATTCTGTACAGATCACATTCAAAAAGTAACATTAAAAGATTAATTTATTGCGCCAGAAGCATAAACATTGGAAAATGAATCCTGAGTGATGTATGTTTAACCTACCTGGTTTACCAGCAGAGCTACTACAAGCACCATCATCACACGAGTAGATTCGTGATGGCTAGAAATACCTGAAAAAAGAAAATCACATCGTGTAATGAAATCGAAATCTGTCAACAGAAATCAGGTACTTTCAGAAAAATGTAATACGAAGTAAACGGCTAATTAATGTTACATTCTGAACCGAAGTTTTTTGTGAATAAATTACTACAATGTTTGAGCAGGACAAGTACGGATATATTTAATTTTTCTTTTTCGAGATTTAATATTCAATTCTTTCACTACGATCGATGTATCGATAAATTCAAACCGAGCGTGGTGGGAGAATGATAAGCTCTGACCTTGCATTATGGAGGACGCGGGTTCTAATGCTCATACGACCATCGGAATTTCCGTTTTCCCTAGTTTCTAGAAATCACTCCAGGTGAATTACTGGATTGATCATTCTAAAGATCATTGCAGAATTCCTTCCCATCCGTTGCCACCAGACCTTTCCCTCCTTTAATCAACGCGAAGTCGTCAAGGTGTAGGCCCTATATATATATCGCTAGTAATAGCGATATGATTTTTATAAAGTGGCTTATGAGGTTCTTCTGCAAAATACTGAGGATTAATAGTTCAAAAGTTTGCTAAAATCCAACATAGTATCCACAGACTCGATTTTCTCTCCCTTGTGTTGATGCTGTTGAATCAGCTAAATTTGATTTGAATGAAGTGATATCCTCAACGACTTTTAACAGCATAACTTTTACGTTTATGTCTTAATACCCTTTCGGACTAAAATATCCAGATGGGTCTGTTAACAAAGTATGAAGACGAATTTCAAAAGGAGTCAACTTATTACGTAAACAGATAAAAAGCTAAGGCTGAAGAACTGAAGTGTAAATAGCTTGACATAAGATTTGATAATGCACTGAATTGCGCAGGACACATTGGAAATGCGGTAGGGAGTCGTGTTTAAATCCGTTTATTGATAAATGTGATGAGGCTCTGTAGCAAAGAATGGAAGGAATTGCGTTACAAAATCTTTGACAAACCATTGCTTGATTGTGGTTGGGTAGAATGGGACCCACGTTTCTGGTATGAAATACAGGAGATAACAACCATACCAATGATTAAGTGTAAAATTATTGGTGTCAATGAGGTATTAATACACGTGGTAAAAAGGCTTCAGAATAATAGTAAATTAGGTTGGCTAGCCTGTAAGAAACATCTTATTGACTATCTCTGAAATTAGCAGAAAAAGTTGGTGTATTCGTTGTTATGTAAAATTGGTGATAAGTAGAATCTAAGAACTGCAGATTCTTTTTATGAAAGCAGTAAAAAAATTGTAAAAGTGTAATTGTAAATGATTAAATGAATTGGTGTAAATAAATGTTTTTAAGTTGAAAAATGTGAATGAATTGGTTACTGTGATGCGCATAATTTATGAGCAGCAAGGCAGTTATCGTACGTCATTTTGGTTGTGAGTTCAAGATGAATTACGGGCTACATCACATAAAACAATTATCTTGCAAGTTGGAGGGTGTACAAAGGAAAAAAGTTAGATTTGTTTGTGGAAATTATTGCATAACCCATTCAGTAACTGATGTGGTAAAAGAGCTGGATTGGGTGTCATTGCAAGACAGGAGGAGGGTGAAAAGAGTCATGAAAGAGTACAAGACGTGTTTTGGTGATGCGTGGAGAGATATTGGTGTAAGAATTAAAAGTAGTGCATGGAAGGGAAAAGATGACCATAACCACAAGCTGGCAGTCGATTTCAGGTACAAGGGTGTGGGAAGATGTTCTTTTGTAGATAAGGACATAAGGGATTGTAATAACTTACCAGAGGTAGTGACGGAAAGGTTACCAAATTAAGAAGCAACTGAAGAAATCAAAGTTTTAATTGCCCAAAGAAAATGGGTTGGAAAATTACACTAAAAATTTAAGATAACAATTTATAAGAAAATTGCCACTGGAGCAATGTGATCCTTCAAAATTAAATTATTAAAACGCTATGTTTCACGCTACGAAAATACAGAAAGGTTTTTTGTTTTTTTAAATAAAAAGAAAGTTTACCTTTTAGCAACTTCTTAACAATCATACAAATCATTCCTGAGTTTAAGCTTTTCTACAATTTAAAGCTAACATGAATCCGCCTTAATTGTCAAGTTAAAACCGCCAGTAACATACTGGATTCAAACACAGGACGTTTGGAACGTGAGAACAGCGCATTTACACCCAAGATGGCTGGGATGTATAGATAGGAGCTCGGTATTAAGAAAATGAAATCTGAATCACAATTCAGAAACATTTTAGTATAATAGCAAGAGCTGAATCATACCTACCTGGCATCGCCATTGCAGCAATCGTAGTGAGAACTACGGCAGCTTCTCCAGTTAAATTCCGTAGTGGAAAGAAATGATATCACACCACAACATTTAACGTAATATTATAAAAGATAAGAGATTCGTAAAAATAAATTGGTTTTGTAGTGGCTAGAATAATACCTCATTACAGTATTTAACGTGCTGTGGTAAAAGGCAAGAGACTTGTAGGAACAATGGGTAATCGTTTTTTGATGGAAGGACAAAAGCCAAATAAAATTATTAATCACGCAAAAATGTTTAAAAGTTCGAATTACTCGAGTTTATATGCAGAGAAATTAGAAGAGAACAGATCGAAAAAAATTATTAAATTCTACAGCTTTATTTCCATTTTATTTGCCACTACCGAGCAATTATGAGTTAAATCTCTCTGTTCTCTCCCATTATCGTATCTCGTTATCATCATCGCTGTAGGTTTCCACTTCAGTACAGTGTTAAAATAGTTTATTTAGCCTGGCAAGATTAGGACCGCCAAGCCCTCTCTTATATCTCACCGGCCGTTTTTATATTAAAAAGAAAACGTAATTCACACTTTAAACAGATCAACAGTACCACAACATACAACCAACCCTTTCGGGGTATTCCTGGCATATAGAAATCTTTTAGATACACTAACACATTTTAGCTTTCTTATGGCATTTTAACTAAACAATATTCAAATTCTTTCTCTGTCATTTACCTATGATTATAAATAATTATACAATATTGTCTTTTACCCTGTCGTGCTCATTAAAAATTTCCGCCAGGAAGGAAACAGTTTTTTTTTTTCACTTTTTGCTGAGATCGATTTAAACACTCGCAAATCCGAAATAATTCACTAACTTTCTTTTTACCATTCGAAATAAACATAATTAATTTAATTTCAATTGCAATGGAGCGCACGCTCTGGTGCAATTTCCGTACACACGCATCTTCCCCCTTTCCTGCACCCACCTACATCTGCCCTCTACAAATTTCAACTTTAAATTCTTTAAACGTTTTTCGTAAATTAATCATCGTTACTCTTGGTAACTTATTCCCGTCCCTGACATCTTTACCTAAAAAGGGACTCTTTCTATACCCTTGTGCCTGAAATCAAGTGCCAACTATACCTGAAATTCTTTTATGATTTCTTCCTTCAAATGAAAACGACAGGAATTTTTTATGCAACACTTTATATATTACTGCGCTCTATACATCACTTTTTACACTGTGGCTAATTAAGATAACACAACTTCAATATCATTAATGTTCTCTTTGGCCGCAGCCGTATATATTTTTCACAATTCACTATCCTTTCACAATTCACTATCCCTATACCGGTGTCATTTCCAATTTCATATCGCACAAATATCCCCTATTCATTCCATTCCTTTCATAATTCTTCATTCCTTCATTCTTTTTAATCTGTAATCCCCATGAACAGCTTTCAAATTTTCTCCTTGTTATCAGAGATCCTTCAAAAACATTTTATATCACCACATTGTATTTATTATACATAATATAAATACTTTTCAATCTTTACTTTTTAACATTTTACGAGCCAACGAGACGTTTGACCGTTACAAACACTTTTCACATTTGCTTTAATTATGCTAATAACTAAAATTCTTATTTCGGGAAACTAATCGAGTTAAAAGAATTGAAAGGATAGTAGAAGACATAGTAGTTGAAAATCAGTTTGAGTTTAGGAAAATTCGCAGTACAAGGGAAGCAATTCTGGCTTTAAGATTAATAATTGAAGGGCGGATCAAGAAAAACAAAGATACTTTTATGGCATTTGTTGATTTAGAAAAAGCTTTCAATAATGTTAGGTGGGACAAGATGTTCAAAATTTTAATGAAGTCAGGTCTAAAGTATCGAGATAGAAGAATACTTTATAAACTATATAAGAATCAAGTGGCTGTAATAAAAGTAGAAAATCATGAGAGACAAGGATTAGTTAAAAAGAGTGTGAGACAAGGTTGTAGTCTATCCCCATTAATATTCAACTTGTATGTAGAGGAAGCAATAATGAAAGTAAAAGAAAATTTTCCATGTGGCATAAGTGTTCAGGGAGAAAAAATCAGTATAATACGATTTGCTGATGACATTGTCTTGTTAGCAGAAAGGGGTGAGGATATTAAGAAAATACTGAATGTCAGGAACAAAATATCGAAGGAAGATTTTGGACTGAATATAAATCAAAGCAAGACAAAAGTGATGGAATGAAGCAAAAATGATACCAATACTAGTAGATTAAATATAAAAATAGGATCGGATGCAATAGGAGAAGTAAGTGAGTTCTGTTACTTGGGAAGCAAAATTACAACCGATGGCCGAAGCAGGAATGATGTTAAAAGCAGAATAGCACTAGCAAAAAAGAGCCTTCACGAAAAACAGAAATCTTTTAGTTTCAAATATTAGTCTGGAAATTAAAAAAAATTTTAAACTCTATGTGTGGAGCACACTACTTTACGGTAGCGAAACATGGACTTTAGGAATACCGGAAAAACGGAAAATCGAAGCATTTGAAATGTTTTGTTACAGAAGAATGCTGAAAATTAAGTGGACAAACAAAGTAAGAAATGAAAGAGTTTTGGAAATGTTGGGTGAGGAAAGAAGTTTGTGGAAGAATCTTACAGAAAGAAGAGACAGGTTGGTAGGTCAAATTTTAAAACATGCTGGATTAGTTAATTTGCTGATGGAGGGAACAGTTGAAGGTAAGAACTGTAGAGGAAGACGGAGATTAGAATATATGAAGCCGATAACTGAGGACGTGGGTTGTAGGGGATATGTAGAGATGAAGAGGTTAGCACAAGATAGGAAGAGATGGAGGATTTCATCAAACCCGCAAAAAGACTGATGACAGCAAAAAAAAAAAAAAAATCGTGTTAAATTGTTATTTGAACCCAATAATTCGGTGACACTGTCCCTGTCACTATCTCACTATCGTCAGGTGTATATTGAACAAGTCGAAGAGTTGAAGTTGGCAGTTTGCCTAGAGCGTGTTGATAGACTGACATGGCAACGGCAGTCGTTGTTACTTTAGCTAGCAGCAGTTTCAGATTAGACTCCCGCGTAGCACAAAACACGGAGCGTTGATGACGAGCTGCCTCAATAAAAAGTATTCACGCATCATTCATTTGGAAACTTCAAATTCAATCAACAATCAGAAGCAAGACGAATTTCAAATGCTTCTGTAATAACGATGCCTCAAAAGTTTCTGGTATGTGCCAGCATCCCAGTCGATTCGAAATCGAAGCATTATCCTTGTTACATACTGTAGCCCCCCCCCCCCAGATTTGTCCTTTTGCCCCAGGCGAACATGTCGGCCATGTTCGAAACAATGTTGTTTAGTACACCGTATCGTCTGGGAGATGTACTTGTTTACGCATTTACACGGAATGTTTTAAACTCTTTGTGAACTAAGGGCAAAGTATCCTTTGGAGAGCGCAAAACTTTCCAGAGTTTTGAGCTAAAAAAATGAAAGAAACAAAGTGAAAAATAAAGAAAAAGCAATATATAAAAAGGTTAAAAATCCCGCGCTTATGTGACGACACAGAGTGATTCTCTGAACTGATTCTAGGAGCGCTAGCGTCTTAGCTAACGTTTACTTCGCCAAAGTTTATTCTGGTCGTGAACAGACTCTATTATACTGTCTCTGCTAGTTTTCCGAGAAAATTTCGTGTATGCACAACGCCGAGAAAGCCTCAACTCTTATACTATATAACAACATCTTTGATACTCAGACAGACGGAAGCTCTGGTATGGATGCTGGCAACGTGTTGCCAGAAACAGAGTTGTTTTCGAAGACGTGCCTATCAGCGACAATTAACTAGCAAGTTGATCGTACGGACAAGGTTTAAGTAGTGCGGGTATTAGAGAGTAAGATAACTCCGCTTGTTGCCGAGCAGAATAATGTCTCCTCTCTCAGACGAAGCACTTCAGGTCGTCTTGCACCTTGTACTACCGTCTCCAAGCATTGTTTCATACGGCCAGACTCTCTGCTAATTTCTCAGCTTCTCCCAGATAACGCAGTGACTATTGTTTAAGAATAGAACTCTTAAGTGGGAGTAGCACTCACACACTAAGGGTTTCGTATAATGACTGTGTATTTCTATTTTTGGTAGATTAATTTTTTAATTTAAAAAATTACTAGCAAAGTGGTTTTTAAATATATTTCACTACACAGTTTGCAAAGCTGTTTGTTAGATAACGTGCATAAATCAAACACGAATGAATTTCAATTATAAGAAAGTGTATGGCTCTGAGAAAACCATTGAATCTTTCGAAAAAATGTGTTTTGTACACAACTGTTATCCGATTAGTGAAATTATCTCTTGAATGATATACATAATTTATTTTATGAAAGAAATCATGCGCTAAAGTATCAAATTTGTTAAAATCAATCATTTGGTTATTTTGCGAAAATTATAAACTGGAGATAGATCGGTAATTTTTCAGTCACAGAAAAATGTGTTGTGTGTGTGTGTGAGCATGTGAGAGAGAAAGAGATTAAAAAAAGTTTCACATCCAAAAAAAACTGACCAAGTTCATTTCAAACCTTTCAAGAAGACATAGATAACAGTTTTTTTTGTGATACAACATTGAATTATCTTGGAAAAATCATGAAACAAAAAGAAAAATTCAAAAATTTTGATAGTGGTGAATTTCTAGGTTTCATTGGACACCAATTAAAATGTTTGTAGATATATTCTATTCGCCTCCTCCTCCTACTCCGCTAGCCTTAATGCCCCCGTCAATTCTGCTTTCTTTTGCCTTCCAATTTATTGTTTTTCAGTAATACTTCAGATAGTATTTTTTTTTATTTTTTTTATTGTCTTTCGGCATCTTAGGCCACACAGCCAGCATGATGAATTTTTCCAGATAATTAGACACACAACAGGACGGACATGACAATCACAGACACAAGAGTTAAACATCCATGCCCGCAGCCGGACTCGAACCGGCGACCTTCGGCACGCGGAGCTAACACTCTAGCCCCTACGCTACCGAGGCCGGCCAGATAGTAGTTCACAATGTACTCGGCTACAAGAAATAACAAATGTGCAGTTTCCTGTGGAGTGTAGACCAATCGTCAATGATGACATATTATGATTCGCTGAATCAGCTTATTACGGAAAGCTGAAGTTACAAGGAAACCAAATAATATTAACATTGTTTGTAAATATCCTCTCAAATTAACACAGGACAAACTATGCTAGATAGTGATATCTCTGAGCCAACCAATGACAGGGTTTTAAACTTACTCCAGATTTAAAGCAATAGTATGGATATTTAAGAAATACCTTTCGTTAGTTATTCACTAGCAATATTTAGATAAACCTGTGCTGAGCATACTCATCAGGTTACGTAAACCTCCAGGTATAATTTGGATTGCGTCTTTTAATGTTTTTGCTGCACACATATACAATCAGTCATACACACCAGACCCATAAATAAACACACATACGCACACACTCAACATTGGCCAATTTTCTGGAGTTATTTGGAATCAAAATCAGCAATGTTCTAGCTTCTTTTACGAAACCACCCTCATTTAAATAGCAGTGAGCGTATCTTACAAAAGATTTGAACTTTAGTGATTACCAAGAAATTGGAATTTTTTTTTCTGTCACCCGTCCTTCGGCTGGTTTGATCCAATTCTCCATCCCTTCCTATCTTGTACTAACCTCTTCATCTCAACATACCTCAATTATCTGCTTCATATATTCTAATCTCTGTCTTCCTCCAAAGTTCTTACCTTCAACTGTTCCCTCCACCTAAAAATTAATCAACCTTGCACGTCTCAAAATTTGACCTTTCTTCTTTCTGTAAACCTCTTCCACAAACTTCTCACCTATCATTTCCAAATCTCGTTCATTTCGTACTATATCTGTCCACCTAATTTTCAGCATCCTTCTATAGCATCACATTTAAAAACCTTCAATTTTCCTTGTTTGTGGTATTCCTAAAGTTCATACTTTGCTACCATAAAGTGCTGAGCTCCACATATAGAATTTTAAAAACTTCTGTCTAAGTCTTAGCTCAATATTTGAAACTAAAAGATTTCTCTTTTTCATGAAGGCTCTTTTTGCTAGTGCTATTCTGCTTTTAACATCATTCCTGTTTCGGCCATCAGTTGTAATTTTACTTCCCAGTTAAGACAATTCACCATGGTTTCCCCAAATCACTCCAGGCGAATTCCGGGATGCTTCCTTCAAAAAGGCCATGGCCGAATTCTTTCCCGTTCCTTGTCCCCAGTCCTAACCCGCCTCTAATGACCTTAGCCGTCGACGAGGCGTAAAGCCGTAATAATAAGAATAAGACAATTCACTTACCTCTGCTATCACACCCGATTCTGTTTTTAAATTTAACCTACTACTATTGGTATCATTTCTGCTACATTTCATAACTCTCGTCTTGCTTTGATTTATATTTAGTCCAAACTCTTCTTTCAGTATTTTGTTCATGCCATTCAGTAATTTCTCTATGTCCTTAGCCCTCTCTGCTAACAAGACAATGCCATCAGCGAATCGTAGCATACTGATTTTTTCTCCCTGAAAACTTATGCCATATGGAAATTTTTCTTTGACTTTGTTCATTGCTTCTTCTACATACAAGTTGAATATTAACGGGGACAGACTACAACCTTGTCTCACACCCTTTTTAACTGATGCATGTCTCTCGTGGTTCTCTACTTTTATTATAGCCACTTGAGTCTTATATAGTTTATAGAGTATTCTTCTATCTCGATACTTTAGACCTGACTTCTTAAAAATTTTGAACATTTTGTCCCACCTAACATTATCAAAAGTTCTGCTATCAAGGCAGTGTCATCTAAAAACCGTAGCATACTGATTTTTTCTTCTTGAACACTTATGCAGCATACAAATTGTTCTTTTACTCTTGTGACTACTATAGAAACTGTAGAGTCATTTGCAATAGATATAGAGATAAGAACAGAGGACGTGTGAAGGAGTGTGTGGAGACTTTGGCCACACACGTCTCACCACATGTCCGCCAATATTTGATTTATGTAACGATTGTGCCGAGAGGGACGTTATCTGACGGACACTGTGGAAAGTTTTATTTGTCGATGTTGCTGCACGTCATGCCGATAACTGAGCCACACCTGTTCGCGCCTACGAGATATAAACAGCAGCAAGCAGTCACCCCGCGAGATACTCCACTTCGTTTCTCTTCGCGCCACTCCAGAGACTTCCAAGATGGTGAAGGCGTTCCTCGGCAAAACCTACAAGCTCGACTCCATGGAGAACATCGAAGCCTTCCTCAAGGCCTACGGTGAGTTGACGTCACAACTAAGAGGAAATTAATTATTAATATTATTATTGGTTATGGCTTATATGCGTCGTCACGTCGAGGACATTAGAGGCAGGAAAGGGCTGTACTTAACGAACAGGAACTAATTCTGCCATGTCCTTTTAAAGGAACCATCTCTACATTCACTCTGGAGTGATTTCGAGAAATTACGGAAAATTCAAATCTGGGTGGCCAGGTCGGGATTCGATCCCGCATTCCTCCGGAATGCGAGGTCAGAGTGTGCTATCGTTGACCTAGCTCGCTCGGTGAAATTATTTTTACTGCGTTGTTGCAATTGCCTTAAACTTAACATTTTTCGACTTATGCTAATCATTAACAAGTACCTTAGTAACATAGTACCTGGGTGACCGATCGTCTTCGGCATCTTTCAATTTCTGTTGAATGTGCAACATTTTGCGTGAAGTTTGATTAATGTTAATCGTTTTTGTTGAAAGCTTCCTAGACATTCTGAGGTGCACAGTTCCTTGTTCTACTTTAAAACAAACAGAAAAATATTGTCTGCATTCTCATTACAAAAACCCAATCTTTCACCCACCTTTAATTTTTGCAAATTTTCTTTATACAAAGCTACAGTTTATATCCGATTTAGAGGGAACTTTACATAAATGTATTTCAATACAAACAGAAAAATAGTGTCTAAATTTGGTCTGATAAAGCCCAACAACTCTCCCCCTTTATCCCCCCCCCCCAACTTTTTTTTAACTGCTTAACGTCTCTTAACAGCGAGGTCTTTAGAGACGGGAAAGGATGGGAGGCAAGGAATGGGAAGGAATTCGGCGATGGCCCTTTAAAGGAAGCATCCCGGCATTTGCCTGGAGTGATTTGGGAAACCATGGAAAACCCAAATCTGGATGCCCGGACGGGGATTCGAACCACCAACTTTATTTCCAATTTTCTTTATGTAAACAGTTTTAAATCCCTTAAAATTAGACTCGGCAGTTTTAAAGTTCTGCCAGATTACTCATAAAATAAATGTGTCCTAAAGTCTCAACATGTACGTCAGATTTTAACTTGGACCCCAAGCTTTCAAATTGTGAAAACTCATTCAAAATCTATATTTTCTGTGTGATGACGGAACAAACAGATATATTCCAGATATAGATTTCTGTATGTATTAATGCAAGGATAGTACAATTTTCAACTATCGAACAACAACTTGAACAGATTTTGTGACTAGGTTGAACTGTAGCCTGCATCAAAAAGTAAACTGACATCACATATTGCAGAATTCAGTTTAGCACATTCTGGGAATTTTGGGGATATATCAATGTTTATTTCCGGAAATGGTTGGTGCCAAATTAATGAAACTTTGTACTCATAATTCACATCGGAAATATAAAACTAGTGCACGGGAAAATGAATCCCAATTGGACCGGACAACTCCGGGTACTCTGCTAGTCAACTATAAAGAACATAGGTTTCCAACCACTTTTGACCTACTGCCAACTTTTCGAAAAAAAAAAAAAAAATAATAATCATCACTCCCTTTTCGAACCAAAATTTACTCCTGTCCCCTTTTCATAAAAGAACATCAACTCCCTGTCTTGTAATAAATTATGTAACCCATTATACTCCAACGTTTCTGTACATAACCCGCTGTTTAAAACAGTGATTCGATTGCACTAATATTGGGTGACTTTTACAATATCATACATATGGAAAAATAAAACGTGTTTCTAAAATTACTTTGTTAAAAGATATTAACAATATTAGTGTATTGAATAAAGTCTTCTCGTGCAACTAGCCGAGTTAGTTCATCGATAAAATACGACGTTTCGGCGGTCACAAGCTCTTGTCAAGTGGATGACAATGGCGGCAGAGTTGTGACCGCCGAAACGTCGTATTTTATCGATGAACTAACTCGGCTAGTTGCACGAGAATTTATTCATATTCAACGCCGAGAATACCTACAGTCTTACAATATTAGTGTATTGTTTATAGTTTTATTAAAAAAATAGATATTTCGAAAAGTATTATTAATTAGAGAACTGAGATGGGTGTATTGACACTAATTTTTCAAAGTTGGTGCCTAATATGTCAACTGCAATCTCAAGTCGCCGCGCTCCAGTATTGAAAATGTGCTTCTTTCCTTAGCTAATACATTGATGACCAAGCTAAATCATCTTTCGGTTACATATGATCACAGGAATGCAATTAAAAACTTCATTGATGCAGACCTTAAAGCCGGGTATATTAATCCAAAGCAGGGGTGGTGGTTGGTCTCCAACGCCCCCTATATTTGCTTTGCACCAGAAACTACCCCATTGTTCTACCACCTCCGTTGGGAACCACTGATATAGAGTAAACTTATATCTACTTTGATTTCTGTTTCAATCGAGTCGAGCCACAATGGAGTGCCCAGTCTAATTCCTACTGTCTTCCGGATTTGACATCCTGCCAGCACTTCTTGCTTATATCGCTGAGCGCATCCTTTCGCTGCCTTTCCCGTCCTTCTTCGTTTTTGGGATTTAGAATGCACTTTGAAACCTAGTGACAGACCTCTCAGTTCAGAGTTGTTGCTGATTTAACTTTCTGGTGTGCCAATCTTATTTAGGCCTGCCTCGTTAGCGTAGGGGCTAGAGTACTAGCACCGCGTGCCGAAGGTCGCCGGTTCGAGTCGGCCGAAGGCATGGGTCTTTAATTGTTGTGTCTGTTTGAATGTATTGTCCGTCCTGTGGTGTCCATACTTAGTAGCAACGATGCACTGCAGAAACAGATACACTGGAAGAGTCATGATAATCACTTTGAGCTGGCTGTATCGCATATGTAGCCGAATGTAGTCTCACTCAGACCATTCTTACATTCTTCGAAACATATAAACCTTGTCGCCTCTGTCTGATGAAATCTTAATCACTGGGCCATCAGCCATTTGAAGCTTCACCCATAATATAGCAAACGCCAATAAGTACATTATTAAGTTATATATTGTTCGAGATTGATGTAAAATTCAAAGTTAGACTTCCAACAGTTTAAAAATAGTACCAAAAAGTGTTGATTTTGATGATTAATTACTTTATACAGTTCATCTTTGCATCCCGTCAACTTTCATTAACATCCCTATTTTAGATTTCCATGTCTGTTGTATGCGGACACTTTTGCAATGAATGTTCCATCAACTTCCTACTGTCTGATTGACTTGAGTCTTTGATTACGTTCTCGTTCCCGGTGACAGTGTAATTTTCAGTAATTATTATTACCAATTTTTCCAATTAATCGATTAATAAAATCAGTACTTCAGACTGCGTTTGATCGTCCAGTGAAATGTTTAACGTCAGTAATAGTCACAAAATTCTGGCGACCCTGCCAGGATAAATATTTTGTTGTAAGTGTACCAGAGATTGTAGTTGAATGTCGCCAGCGAGTAGGCAGTAAAGCACTGGTGTGTTGTCGGTTGCAGGCACGGACCAGAGCCAGATGAAGGCTGGGGTGGAGTTGAAGCCTACTTTGGTGCTGACGGAGAGTGGAGGCGTCTACACGCAGGTGACCCAGGCTGGAGACCGCAAGTCCTCCATGACCTTCAAGCTGGGCGAGGAGTTCGACGAGGTCACCCTGGACGGCAGGAAGGCGCGCTCCACCATCACGCAGAAGGGAGACGACACGCTGGTCCAGATCGAGAAGTTCCCCGACGGCAAGGTGGCCACCATCGAGCGCAAGTACAGCCCCTCCAGCCTGGTCGCGGTGAGTGTTGATATCAATATCGTCAACTGAGCCAACTGACCCTGGTCGGTGAGATGTTGAAGCTTGGGATTGAGATTCAAGAAGGTGCTCGAACTGATCACCCAGATGTTGGTTTTCCGCAATCATTGCAGCTCATCAGTGTTCTACCCTTCACATGGCTGCTCTCCATGCTCTTCTGTCTTCTGCACTCCTCTTCATGTCTGTGTAGTTTCCTTTTTTAATTTCATTGAATTTAATTGCAATCGAGCACAGGCTCCGGTGGCAATTTCCCTACACACCAACTTCCCGCTATCCTTCGCTTACCTACATTTGCCCTCTACAAATTTTAACTTTAAATTTCGGTAGGTTATTCATCATTCCCCTTGGTAACTCATTCCAATCCCTGACACCCTTACCTAAAAAAGAAAATCTTCCCACACCCTTGTGCCTGAAATCGAGTGCCAGCTTGTGGTCATGGTCATATTTTCCATTCCATGAACTACTTTTCATACCTACTGCAATATCTTTCCATGCCTCATCGCCAGTATACGCCCTGTACACTCCCACTACCCTCCTCATCCTCCTGCTGTCTTCCAATGAATCCCATTCCAGCTCCTTTATCATATTTGTCACTGATTTCATTCTGCGATAATTTCCAAAAACAAATCTAGCTGCCCTTTTTTGCACCTTCTCCAACTCCTGTATTTGATACTCAAAATGTGAGTCCCATACTACACTACCATATGCGAGCAATGGTCTGACCAATGATTTGTAACCCAATTCCTTTACCTCTAACGTGAATCCCCTCATCACTCTCTCCAACAAGTGCAGCATTTTGAAACCTTTTCCTACCACCTGTCCAATGTGTCCTACCCAGTTAAGTTTGTTATCAAAAGTAATGCCAAGATATTTACATTTCAAGTCTTCAGCAAGCAATTCTTCCCCCACCTTATATTCATAATTAACCTTTTGTTTTTTATTTGTGTATCTAATTAGCTGACTATTCTTGGCATTTATCTTCATCCCATGTATACCAACCCAACTAGATATCCTGTCCAGATCACCCTGCAACTGTTCACAGTCCTCTATCGTTTTGATCCTTTTCTATAGCATCACATCAAAACGATAGAGGACTGTAAACATTTGCAGGGTGATCTGGACAGGATATCTAGTTGGGTTGGTAAACATGGGATGAAGATAAATGCAAAGAAGAGTCAGCTAATTAGATACACAAATAAAAAACAAAATGTTAATTAGATGTCATCCATGATCTTGTATCTCCTTCTTCCTCTCACTCTTCTAGTCCTCCCACGGAGTCTGTTATCAAACACTCCTCTTTGAACAAGCGTCCCATCCAGTTCTTTTTTCTTTCTCTTATGATTCGTACTAGTTTCCTCCTCTCGCCAACTCTTTTTAGAGCTTCAGCATTATTAACTTTTTCCATCCATCTTATCCTCTCCTTTCTCCATCCCAAATACATCTCAAACGCTTTTATCCCTTTCTCATCTTCTCGGTTCAGTTCTACATTACTTCTCCACAAAGTGCCACACTCTATACCAAACATTTTCTATGTATTCCCCTTAGTGCCTTACATACGACACTTTGCGAGTTAACAACAGCTCTTTCTATTAAACGCTCCCTTCTCTACAGCAGTAGAAGTTTTCATCTCTTTTTGACATCTCGAGTCCTGAACGATTGTACTTCCGAGATATTTGAAGGCTCTTATTCGGCTGATATTATCTTGACCTATCTTATTATTTATCAGTTCCCTTTCTACAGCAAGTATATGCTATAAATGAGTATATTTAGTTCTTTTATTACTTGCACTATTTTCCTCCTCTCACCAGGCTTCAAATTACTCACTTTTTCCATCCAGCTTATCCTCTCCATTCTCTTCCACATCCACGTCTCAAACTCTTCTATCCGTTTTTCACTTTCTCGTCTCTATGTCCGTGCCCAGTAAAGTGCCATACCTCGCCATTTGCCAAGTCTTTTACCCAGTGCTTTTTCTCCTTTTTCTGTTAATAATCTCCTCTTTCTATTAAATGGTTCCTTCACCACCGCAATACAAATTTTAACCGTTTGGAGGCATCTAAAGTCCTCAATGATTGTACTCTAAGGTATGTGAAGGCTCTTCCTTGGCTGTTATCAGCTTGCCCTATCTTAATATTTAACATTTTCCTTCCTTACCTGTAAAGGTCAATGCCATGAATACATAAAGACCGAATTCGGTCACGGCCTTTTGAAGGAATCATTCCGGCGTTCACCCTGAGCGATTTCGGTAAACCATGGAAAACACGTATCTGGATGGCCGGACACAGATTTGCTAGAACACAAGACTCGAACTTTACCCAAGGGCTCAGAAAGAATTTTCTGCTAGCACAACAGAAACAATAGGTTTCAAATAAATATCATTTACCGATATCATCTAGTAAGAAATTACTCGAAGCATAACAAAACACTTTAAAACGTAATTTATAATGACATTGAGGAATAAATAACTAGCGAGAGGGAAGGATGAAGTGAGAGACAGCTTCAAAGGGAGCGTCCATAAACCACGTAGCTCCATTTTGGCCTCCTGTGAAGCCCCCTCCCCCCACGTAGCTCGACCTGGCTTTTACCTCTACTCCCCTACCCCCCCGCCCATTCCACGTAGCACATAGCTTTTCTCCCTTTTGATTTCAGAAGGCATTGTGTATTGTTTTCTCACCTCAGACTATTATAAATTACATACCGACATAATTAAATGACCGAAATTGGTATTCAGATGCTGTTATGTGTTCTGTACCTCATTTTAACTCTGAAAAATAATACGAATGGAAAGCTACGTTGCCTTCCTCAGAAGCCCCCTCCCCCTACTTTTCCCACAGCGTAGCCTTCCAGCCCCCCCCCCCCCCAGACGGAGCCACGTTACTTATAGACGGTTCCAAGTGAGAGAACTACCTCTAACCCCCCCAAAATAAAAATTAAAATGAATTTTTCACATTTTAGTAGCCACCTGGAGCCATGATTATTTAGACAAATATTAAATCTTCTAGAGCATATAACAGATGTGACACGTGGAAAAGAATTGAAAGGGAGGCTGATTATTGAATAAAGGTTAAAAAATTTCATCCCAATATCCACATTTGTTTTATTTTTTTCTTTAAATTTACTTATGACTTCTCGCCTCGTTGACTACGAGTTAATTAAAAGCGGGATGGGACTGGGGACAAGGATCGGGAAGAAATTCGACAACGGCTTATTGAAGGAAGCATACCGGCATTCGCCTGGAACGATTTGATAAAACCATGAAAAACCCAAATATGGATGCCCGCATGGGGAATCGAACCGTCGTCCTACAGAACGCGGGGCCAGAGCGTTAACCGCTCACCCACCACGCTCGGTAATACACAATTTTGAAGATTCGAATACGCTTTATACAATTTTATTAATTTCTGGAAGAAGCCAAGCGTTGTTCCGAATTTTTCAAGACTCAGTACACCGTTAAGAGAAGCCAAGTCTTTTAGCTTGTTCTGGGCTCCTGATATATGAAATTTAAAGGCTCAACAATATTATTAATAAATGAATGTACTTAAAATGTATAATTGTATCACTGGAAGTAAAGAGTTATTTCAGAAGATTAGTGACCATTAAGTTAGCGCTAAAGACTGCCTCAGCATGTAATTGCAGTTGCTCAGAATGTGTTGACTTTTTTGTGTTGCAGACCATGACTGTGGGCAACGTGACGGGAAAGAGAATCTACAAGGCAATCTGAAGAAAGGACACCCCTGTATAACTCTCCACTCAATAAATATGTTATTGTGTATTACTTTTAAAATAAAACTTTATAAATGACTTCATCGTTTATTAATTAATTTGTTTCTATCATTCTACCTGTTTTGTTTCAATTATGAGATCTGCATCATGAGAGAACCTTTATTTTTGTGATTTTCTGTCATGTGTATGTATTTCTGTGTGTAATACATGATCTTTGCTACATCAGCAACATGGTTTTCTTCGTACTGCAAAATGTGTGAAGTGTTTTATGTATTTCATTTTTCCGTAGATGTCTGTAATGTCTCTTTTACAACCTTTATTAATCGCATTTGTAGTCAATTCGTTTATTCTTCGTGTGTATACCAAGATATATATATATATATATATATATATATATATATATATATATATATATGTGTGTGTGTGTGTGTGTGTGTGTGAGTTTGTGTGTGTCGCGGGCTGTGTCTGAGACTATCTCTATTATGGTAACATACAAAAATTACCGAATGAATCTTCATAGCGTTAGTATTGTATGCACCAAAGATTCGCCGTACAATTCAGAGGTTGCATACATGGAGGAAAGAAATATATGGAGGAGAAGTGACTTTAAATCTGTGACGCCGGCTCTAAACTATCGCGCATGCGCGGTGGTGGCAGCGGCCATATTGCGAACCCACTCAAATGCAAAGTTCACATTGTGTTTGATGCTGTGATTATTTCATTTTTTAATGTGTCTAAGTAATTTATAATGCCATCTTGTGCTGCGTACGGTTGCACAAATAGGAAAGAGAGGAAAGAACCTGGAATATCATTTCATAAGTAAGTTGCATTCTAATTATTGTTCTTGAAGTGGGCAGTAGGAATTGGAAACTTTGGTGCCAGTCTATAATTTAGTCATAGGATGACTTTGTTCTCAAATTTTTGTTGGTTTAGTGTAGAAAATCAGCATACCCTGCTATTTTTCACATAATAGACTAGTATTACTTTTTAACGAGTGTTGAAAATGAGATTTAAAAGGGGTGATTTTTACATCGCGATTCATTGAATTTAGTATTACGATTTCTTTCGTCACGTTGCAGTTTATACTGACAGTGCATGTTGAAATTAAATGTGTTAAATTATGCTATGAAATCTAGGAATCTTGATGATGTTGTTACCGCAAATACAGTTTGCGATTAAAATACGCGTGTGTGGGTGTGTCTACATAGTTTGATTCTGTAGCGGCAATTTAATGGAGATTGTGGTTAGGTCTAAATGCAGTCTGTACCAGAATGGTTTTGTTGTTCCAGAAGGGGCCAAGAATTTATCTATTATTGTTAGTAATTTCATAAGAACCATGCTAGTGACAAAACGTGTATCACGATGGAAACTACTTCCAGCTATTCCCAATTAAGCTTACGATGTATGGTAAAAAGAAAACTATTTTTATTCTGGTCTAGGCCGCATTTCAACCTAACCACAAGTGGTAGTAATAAAACTGAAATATCCATTCTGGATGTCCATCATGTAATTCATTGTGGCCTTGGCAGAATTAATTTTTGGTCCAGGCTGTAAACAGCCCAATGTTTTGGGGTGATTCCTATGGCCGCCGCGCATGCACAGTAGGTGTCGAGTTATTATATTAGGCTACACTGATTTAGCGTTATTTCGTCTCTATATATTCCTTCTTTCATGGCTTATACTAGGCCCAAAGACTACACATGCTAAGGATTGTGGAAATCCTACGTTACACAGACTGCTTTTCATACGTCAATACAATTATTCATAAACACATACAATTACTTAAAGAGAAAATAATAGGAATACAATATAAAAGATTGGTGGGGCGTGATATGTCACAAATGGGTAACCCTAAGAAAACTGCATTGCAGGAGTGAGTTCCTTGAGGGCAGCCACCAAGCTTGGGTAATAGAGATAATAATGTTTTCTCGACATATCGGGTGGGAAATAAGCCAGCTTCTCTTATTTCGACAGGCGTGTAACTTAGATATCTTGTGATACTGCAGCACGTGCCGTAATTGTCACACCCATTTTTTGAAATCATATTTCAATCCGTGACGTCCCCATGCAACAAAATACATTTTACTCACCCTAGTATGCCTGAAATCCAGTGCCAGATTGCCGTCAATGTCATCTTTTCCCTTCCATGAACGACTCCAAGTTTCGCACCAATATCCTTCCACGTCTAATCACCCATGTACGCCTTCTTCACTGCCAACACTCTCTTCACCTTTCTCCTATCTTCCAATGAGTCCCAACCCAGATCCTTACTGTTTTGTTCTTCGGATATTTCCAGACTCAAATCTAGCAGTACGTTTTCGCATTCACTCCAACTCCTTTATTTGATGACAAAAATGTGGTCCCATACTACATCATTATATTCAAGCAACGCTATAACCAAGATTTTCAAACCAATAGCGTCACTTACCAATTACAGTCTAATCCCTCTTCCCCCTCTACAATAAATCAAAGATTTTAAAACCATTTCTTACCTTCTACCCCGCGGAGTTTGTTATAAAATGTTGTGGAAAGATATTTACACTTTAGGCCTTCAACAAACAATTCCAGCATGGAGAATTGGTTTTAACACCTAGTGTAGACTGAAATTTTTCGCCTAAGTTTGACAGCCACATTCTAAAGAAATACATTTCATTTCACAATACGACGTCTAGGAGTTTTCTTTTCACTATATTTAACACTTGATCATTTTTTTTCAGTTCACGTCTGATGTAATCCTCAATCCCTTCCTATCTTATGCTAACCTCTTTATCTCAACATACCGCTTACAACCCTCGTCCTCAGTTATGTGCTTGATGTATTCTAATCCCTTTCTTCCTCTACAGTTCTTACCTTCGACCGTTCCCTCTACTAACAAGTTTACCAAATCCTGATGTCTCAAAATGATCTATCTCTTCTTTCTGGTCTCTTCTTTCTGTAAGACTCTTCTTCAAACTTCTTTCCTAATCCATTATATCCAAAACCCGTTAATTTCATAAATTATCTGTCCACTTAAATTTCAGCATCCATCCAAAGCAATACATTTTAAATGCTACAATTTTCAAGCATTCAGGTATTCCTAATGTCCATGCTTTCAACGTAAAGTGCTGTGTTTCACACATATAGTTTTAAGAAGTACTTTCTAAGTTCTAGATCAATATTTTAAACTAAAAGATTTCTTTTTGCTAGTGCTATTCTGCTTTTAACGTCATTCCTGCTTCGGCCATTACTTGGCAAGTAGCAGAATTCAGTTCCCCTATTGCATCCGATCCTATTTTTATATTTAATCTATTATTATTGCTATCATTTGTGCTACGTTTCGTCACTTTTGTCTTGCTTTGGTTTACATTTAGTTCAAAATCTTCATTCAGTATTTTGTTCATGCCAGTCAGTAACTTCTCCATATTCTCAGCCTGTTCTGTTAACGAGACAATGAATGTCATCAGCAAATCGTAAGATACTGATTATTTCAACTTGAACACTTACGTCAAATGAAAATTTTTCTTTCAGTTCCATTATTGCTTCTTTAATTTAATTTAATTGCAATGGTGCACAGGCTCCGGTGGCAATTTCCCTACACCCCCATCTTACCCTTATTCTGCACCCACCTACATTTGCCCCCTACAAATTTTATCTTTAAATTCATTCAACGTTTTCGGTAAATTATTCATCATTTCTCTTGGTAACTCATTCCAATCCCTTACACCCTTACCCATGTACCTGAAATCGAGTGCCAGCTTGTGGTCATGGTCATCCATGCACTACTTTTCATACCTATTGCAATATCTTTCCATGCCTCATCGCCAGTATACTCCTATACCCTTCTCATCCTCCTCCTGTCTTGCAGTGAATCCCATTCCAGCTCCTTTACCATATCCGTCACTGATTGCATTCTGCGATAATTTACAGAAACAAATCTAGCAGCCCTTTTTTGCATCCTCTCCAACTCCTGTATTTGATACGTAAAATGAGGGTCCCATACTACACTGCCATATTCAAGCAATGGTCTGACCAAAGTTTTGTAACCCAATTCCTTTACTTCTCTCGTGCATCCCCTCATCACTCTCTCCATCAAGTGCAGAATGTTGAAACCTTTTCCTACCAACTGTCCAATGTGTCCTGCCCTTGTTATCAAGTGTAATGCCAAGATATTTACATTTCAAGTCTTCAGCAAGCAATTATTTCTCCACCTTATATTCATAATTAACCTTTCTTTGCATTTATCTTCATCCCATGTTTACCAACCCAACTAGATATCCTGTGCAGATCACCCTGCAACTGTTTACAATCCTCTATTGTTTTGATTCCTTTATAAAGCATTATGTCATCTGCAAACAATCTAATTTCAGATAGTAAACAATCAACATAATTATTCATTAGAATAATGAATAACAATGGTACCAATACGCTACCCTGCGGCACACCCAATTTTGCGTCCACTTCTTTTGATACTACATTTACTACCCTAACTTTCTGTTTTCTTCCTTTTAAAAATTCTTCTACCCAGAAAATCACTTTCTCATCCACTCCAATGGTTTTTACCTTATTTACTACCATTTCATGGGTCACTCTGTCAAACGACACTGACAGATCTAGTGCTACACTATCAATTTGGCCTCCCTTGTCCATTTCATCTGAAATATCGTGCAAATATCCCACCAACTGAGATTCACATGAATATCCTTGCCTGAAACCGAGTAGCCTACTTGAAAAACCACTTACTTTCTTCAGATATATTTCTGATGTGGTTGAATATAAATCTTTCTATTAATTTACCTACCACTGATGTCAAACTGATTGGCCTGTAATTCTCAACTGTATTTCGCACCCCTCCTTTATGTACCGGTACTACTATTGCACTTTTCCAGTCCTGTGGTAAGCAGCAAGTATCCAGATTAAATTTAAATAATATTTCAATATAAGGTACAATGTCACATCCGGCTATCTTTAAGATATCTGTAGTAATTTTATCTTCACCAGCCCCTTTATGTTTTTATCAGCTTTCTTCATAATTTCCTCAGGATGAATTTCAAATTTTTTACAATACTAATTTGTAATTGTGATGTTAAGCTCGTTCACCGAAATAGACCCTCCCGTTTCTGATTCATTGTCCCTAATGCTTTCACTGAACCAGTTACCAAAATATCTCTGCTTTTTTCAAATCGTCAGTAACTTCTTCTCCATCCTTATCTATAAGGGTCTCTACACCCTCCCTTCCCCTCAGTTTTCTGATATAGACATAGAAATTTCTAGATGCATCAGTCAATGGTCCTCCTGCACTGACAATACTCCTCATGAACCCATCTTTAGCTATTTCTTTGCTGTTATTAAGTCCTTGTTTTAAATATTCCCTACTACCCTGCTGTCTCTTAACTCTGTTCTGTTCTCTTCTTACCAACCTCTTTAACCTTCTCACTTCCCTATTGTTGTACATAGGTTCTCTACTTCTCCATATTTTCTGCCTTGGAATAAATTTTTCTTTCCCCTTTCTTCTTATCTCCTTGAACTCTTCCCACCTTGACTCTACTGTACTTGAGCCTTCCTTCAATTAGCTGAATTGTTCTGTGAAATATCTTTTCGAATTTGAAACCTGTGCCTTTTTGTAATTGTACCTATTTCCCCCTTCAATTTTGGCTGCTGGTTTACTGAATCCTCTAATATCCATCAGAACTGCTTCATGATCACTTATTCCTTCATTTACTTGATACCTCAAAAGGTTTTGATCGGGCTTAATTAGAAATATATCCAAAATATTTTGTCCCCTAGTGTTTTGCTCAACCACTTGTGTAAATCCTCCTTCCCTTATTAAGATATTTACAAATCTTTGTTCCCTTGTGTTATTTATCTTATTCCCTTCCCAGTTTACACCTGGTAAATTTAAATCCCCACCGATGATGATCATTCTATTCTCACCTCTGAAATCTGAGTATGAATTTAATTTCTCCTCAAGAGTCTCATGTTCTTCTGTCATTCTTCCAGTGCGGTAAGCAGCCAACACTCTGATTTTTTCTTTTTTATTACCCCAGAAATCTACCCCAAGTAACTCATGGTCTTGATCTATGAACGCCAGTGAACTGTGGTAGTTTTTGCTAGCTAGTATGAAGACTCCTCCACGAACTGCTCCTATATCTCTGCGGTACACGCTGTAACCATCAGGAAAAACCTCACTGTCTAGTACTTCCTCTTTTAACCAACTCTCTACCCCAATTATTACTAGTGGTTCGTTTATCTCTATAAAGTTTGCAAATTCAGGATTTCAGAAAAATGTTCATTGCCTTGGTTCAGATACACAGTGCTATCTGACGGAAACGAGAAAATCTATTAGTGCTCTAGATCGGAAACAGATGGTGCGCGCAAAGATATTGGTGGAAAGCACCGATTGTAGAGATAGAATTCTCATTAGTTTGCAAGAATTGCTGAAGGATGGCAGTGGATGCTCGCGAATAACTGAAAGTAGTTGTAAACCCTCTAAGCCTCTTCAAGAAAGAGCTCAACTTGACGTAGCCTTATAGCTGAAATGGTAAATAAAAAACCAGATTTTCCAGATTTATTAAATTTTACTCTGATAACAAAAGTCATAAAAAAACTAACAAATGTCTAAGAGTAGTATCACAAAACTTCTAATAATAATGCCAACGTTTCTCTTTGATTGCCTGAAACATTTGGTTGCTGTTAACTCAGCTTCAACCTTAAATAATTTTCGAGTAGAAATCTGTGGCGATGTTCGATTTTTATGTTTCTCGTGGCCGAAAATCCGCTTTCGGAAAGATACATGGTCCAATATAGCAATAAAAATGTTACTGCTACATTGCTTGCATGATAAACGTCTTTCTTTCAGCCAATATATATATACATATCACGTAGTTCGTCTTAAAATATATTTTGGGGATAGTGACGTTTGCGTATTTTTTTCTCAAATTATCTTAGTGATTATCATAGCCAAGAGATTACCGCGTGTACTCCTTGAATCAACATGACGTACCACTAGTTGCAAACGCTTGCTCTAAGCAAATCTAGGAATACAGAAGCTTTCTGATTTCCAGTTCTGCGCGTAAATATCCAAGAATGTTTCATAGTAGTCATTTTCAAAATTTGGTATGGTGTATTAATTAATATTATTAATTTTGATGGACCTACGCACAGTTCGCAACATTAGTGCACATAGTTTTATTTTTGGTCATTTTTAATTTAATTCAGTTACTGTTTTGGATACGTTGCACAGTTCGTCTTTCGTCAACGCATTTATAACTGCGTGGACTCGATTTCGTACAAATCAAAATGTTCCAATTCCCTGAGCCTAAGTCGATTTCTGCTGTAGTCTCCTCATCATACTTCATCTAAGCCTTAAACCAACCAGGCTTAATGTCAAAGGCTTACATATCATTCTGTGTAGATTCTTAAGTCACAAAAACGTGATATATGAATGTATGTAAGTGAGGGAATTGGGTTACAAAACTTTGGTCGGATCATTGCTTGATCCACATTTTTGTATAAATTAAATTAAATTGCAATGGAGCGCATGCTCCGGTGGCAATTTCCCCAAACAGCCATCTTCCACCTTTTCTGCATCCAATTACATTTACCCTTCACAAATCTTCTTTCAACATTTTTGGCAAATTATTCATCATTTCTCTTGGTGACTTATTCCAATCCCTGGCACCCTTACCTAAAAAAGAGAATCTTCCTACACCCTTGTGCCTGAAATCTTGTGTCATGGCCATCTTTTCCCTTCCATGAATTACTTTCAATTCTTACACCAATATCTTTCCATGCCTCATCACCAATATACGCCTTGTACACTCCCATGACCCTCTTCACCCTCCTCCTGTCTTCCAATGAGTCCCATTCCAACTCTTTGATCATATCTGTTACTGATTGCGTTCTACGATACCGAGCGGGGCGGTGTAACGGTTAGCGTTCTCGCCTCGCATTCGGGAGGACGGTGGTTCGAATCCCCTTCCGGGCATCCAGATTTGGGTTTTCCATGGTTTCCCCAAATCACTCTAGGCAAATGCCGGGATGCTTCCTTCAAAAGGCCATGACCGAATTCATTCCCATTCCTTGCCCCCATCCTTGCCCCCCATCATTTCCCGTCTCTAAAGACCTCGATGTTAAAAAGAGACGTAAAGCAGTAAAAAAAAACGTTCTACGATAATTTACAGAAACAAATCTAGCAGCCCTTAAAATACTGTAGTTGGCAGAGGAGGGAGGGGGGGGGGGGCACTGCAGAGTAAGGCTCCTAGATTTGTCTCTGAGAAACATCGCAAAACACAGTAATAAACTTGTATGATAAAGGAGCCAGAATGAGGTTTATTGGAAGAAAGGAGGAGGGTGAACAAGTGCTTGGAGTGAACAAGGCGTATATTGGTGACGAGTCTTAGAAAGATATTCGTGGAGGACTTAGTAGTGCACGGAGGGCAAAAGATGACTATGGCCACAAGCTGGAATTCGATTTCAGACACAAGGGTGTGGGAAGATTTTCGTTCGTACTTCAGGAAGACAGAGACTGGAAAAAACTACCGAACGAAATGATAAACAATTTACCAAAATCGTTGAAAGAATTTAAAATTAAAATTCTTGATGAGCAAAAGTAGGTGGACACAATAAAGGGGAACTACTATTGTTACAAACCAAAATGATTTTTTAGAACTAAAAATAAAGGAATGTATAAAAATTTATAAATATCCTAATAATTTCAACAAAGACGGTGAGTATGGTTTGAGCTAAATGCGGAAGTCTGTTCTTGCAAATTAACGCGTTGTAACAACTGCAAGATCGCTCCATAATGTATAAACCTCTCTGGAACAATGAATACTCATTGGCGGAGGAACAGTGAAAATAAACAGTGTGCCTTGAATCAAGTGATCAACTGTATCCGTAAACTAGGCGGATAGATAAAGGGAAGCCCTGAGGAAGACCAAGGTTGGAGCCGAAACGTAGGCAATATCAGAAAAAAAAAAAAAAAAACTGCAACGCAAACTCCGAAAAAGACGAATGACGCCGGCTGTGTTGCTTGATCTGTGCGGTCTATTATTACAGCGGCCGTGCAAGCTTACTATACACCACAGATATACGATGAATGGAACCAGAGACATCTCGAAACGTCAAAGACTTATATCAAAAACTGGAAATTAATGACATAGTTTATTTACACAAAAAACTATTAATTAAATAGACCTTTGTTTTCGTTATGTAGTGAATATCGGTTATTTAGTGATTTATTGAAGTAAGTCACTGTCATCAGTGATGTGTGCATAACTACTGAAAAAATATGGTAGGGATGAAACAATGAAGCCTGGACCACAATAAAAGAGATACATTGGGCGATTCATAGCGGCATCCACGTAATGTGTGTATAGTTAGGTTGTACTGTGGTCCACAGTGGCTGCTGTACCTTAAGTGCGCTCGTGCGCTGAACCACCAATCCAAAAGATTTAAAAATGACAAAATATTAATTACCTACTTCATCTTTATTTTTATATTACCATTTTAATATTTATTTTTAAACATACAAAAACAAAAACGTATAAAAAATTAAATCTCCAATTATGGTGAAACAGTTTGAGCGCTTTACTAAACTATTAAGACTTATTTTCCTGTAAAGACAAATTCTCGTGCGCTTCGGCCAGTGCACGAGGACTGCTAATACAACTTGTAGGTGTACGGGTTAATACGCCTGACGCGTGAAACAAAAGATAGTTCATAGAAACGTACGGAGTAATGAGTCGGTTGTCGTGCGCCGCTCGAGCGAACCGAGGATTGCCGAGAGCACCCGATGTTTGACGAATTAGCTGGCTGGCATGGGCGCGCGCGAGGCGACGGCAGCCATGATTGACATCTCGTTATTAGACTATCAGTATAGTTTCACTGTATGTGTGCCGCGCTAATAATTGTTTATTTATATTACCGTAAAAAATTGTTTTTAGTTTTTGTTTCGATTTTTTTCGAGAACTTTTATTCTATACTGTGTATGGTGTTAGTGAAAATGAGCATAAACATTGATTATATTAAAGAAAATAACAGAACTTTTCCAAATAAAGTGAACATAAAATTGGCCGGACCGCCACGGCCCTTTTTAAATTTAAAACAAGAGTGCAAATCGAAAAATAAAGCGTTTACACGAAGTTTTAAAAGTGAAATGTATGATAGAAAGAAATGGTTGTGTGGATGTGAGCGTCTTAATGCATTCTTTGTTTTCCTTGCATTATTTTTGGCGGAGAATCGATTTGGACAGAAACAGGAATCAAGGATTTGACGCATTTGAGTGAAAAAATAAAAAAAACATGATTCTTCACAAGTACACCTACAAAATGTAATGAGTTTGTCTGTGTTAGGCACGGTCGACATTCGTAATCAGCTAGATTCTGTGTATAGAAGCAATATCCAAAATTATAATGAACAAGTCGATAAAAACAGGTATATTTTATCACGTCTTATCGATTGTGTCAAGTTTTGTGGTGCACCACCAGTTTGATAACCCACCAGCCGCCACTGGTGGTCCAGGTTTCATTCTCCACATATGACGGTTGAAATTCCGGATTTAACTTATATATATATTATTTGTTTAATAAAAAAATAAAATAAATAAAGAAAAAGAAATCGGTTTGTCCTCAATGGTGCTAAACTTGTATGAATATAACATTAAAACGTCAATTCATACTGCAACAAAATAGAATTACATACTCACAGGTATTTTAATTCATTGAGTTGAGAATTTTCTCATTAGTTTTAGGTTGCGAATTTTGTCAGCAGTTCTGCAAAACATGGTTCTTCTCGATAATGTCTACAGGTTGCGACTTCAATTTGTTTTATTTATGAGAAATTTGTGGCTCTGAAAAGGACCATACACGACTATGACAAAATTAGATTAAATTTACTTACAATGTCTCCGGTTGTTTACATCGTACATCGTTGGTGTATAATCAGCTTACACGTTCGCTGTAATATTAATAGACCGGACGTATCGAACAACATAGCCAATGACGCCTGCGAAAAGTGTAACATTTTATGTAAGGGTATTTTTAATTTAAATTTAATTTAATTTAATTGCAATGGAGCACAGGCTCCGGTGGCAATTTCCCTACACAGCTATCTTCCCCCTATCCTGCACCCACCTACATTTGCCCTCTACAAATTTTTTCTTTAAATTCCTTCAAAGTTTTCGGTAAATTATTCATCGTTTCTCTTGGTAACTCATTCCAATCCCTGACACCCTTACCTAAAAAAGAGAATCTTCCTACACCCTTGTGCCTGAAATCGAGTGCCAGCTTGTGGTCATGGTCATCTTTTCCCTTCCATGCACTACTTTTCATACCTACTGCAATATCTTTCCATGCCTCATCACCAGTATATGCCCTGTACACTCCCATGACCCTCCTTGATGTTAGTGGTTACTTGTCACTATGCCGCAGAGAGTTCTGCCGAGCTGGTATCACAGATAGCGGACTGAATGCAGTGTCTGCCAACTTTAGCAATTACGCCTCCGCAGTTCACACGCAGATACAACTGTTCCCTGTTAAACTGCGGCGCTACTAGCTTCGAACCGACTTCTGAGGGCGCGTTAATAATCTAGCTACTCACAAAGTAACAACTTGACAGCTGAAGATTCGATCATGTTCTGGCCGAAACGAATATTTTACATTTTGAGAAACAATGCTTCTATGATTACTGACAGATTTTACATGCACTAACTTTTGATTATAAAGTAACTACAAAATGACTTTGGCATATTTGTTACCGAGGGACATATTTTCTAACAGGGCGTAACTTCTCTCCTGGGTTTTGTAATACCTTCTAACAGCCCTCAGAACTAGCCTTGGTATGAAATGTTATTTGAAGAATTATTCATAGCAAGATGGGAATAGAATAACTCTGGATTTTTATATTTTTCTTGTGATTAATTGTAAATTTGTGTTTATTTGTCACGTAAAGGAATATAGTTTTATGGAGAGAAACTATGTAAATGCTATGTAATGTCTTCGAGGACAGTATTATGTATGAAAAATTAATTACAAATTTGTAAAAGTGTTGATGTGAGTTTACGATCTTTGGAAGACAATTTGAGACGGTTTGGACTGGTATATGTTGATAATTTTGTGTGTAAACGCATTTAAATAGTATTAAAATTCATCGTGAGTGATTTTGTACAGTTTTTAATTATTTTTTGTATGGATTTAATTGTTAAAGTATTGTTAGAATTAGAGAAACGTCTGCGGTAACTCTTTGAATTATTCTGGATCTTTCTTTAGCGTCTATACAAGCAAGCGGCAAAGACGAGTTAGTTAGTCGAGCAGTGAATTGCAAGTTAATTGTAAATTAGTATCGCTGGAATATTTGTATGATTGTGCTTAGTATCTTTGGTCGAGCCCATGCCTATTTCTGGTGTGCTGTGTAATGTTACTGCAGAACTCGCCGAAAATAAAACTAAGTTTAAAGCGATTCATCGGAGTGGTTATTTCATGCAACCAAAAGCTTATCATATTAACAGTGAAACTTATCATGGTAACTGGTTGGTAAGAAAATAACTGGTTATTAGATGCTGGTAACAAGTGTATACACTGTTCCACATAATAAGTATTAATTAACTCGGGATTGTATTTGTAGATTACAGGAGATATTGGTTATACTAATGGGTTGTTGCTAACTTGTTGTCAATATATAATCTATTAGTATAATAGACAAGATGTAGCGTTGTCGCACCTACGTCATGTCACGCGGTGACGTCAAGCTATGACGTTGCCTATGACGTCACGCTTTACGATATTATTTGTGGGAGTGCGCGTTATTTAATATCATTTCCAAGCAACAGTGAATAAATTAACTCACAGAACACTGAAATAAAAGTATGTATTGCGTTAAAATCGATATATCAATCATTAGATGCTTATATTTACGTAATATTCTTTTGATATATTGAAGTATTCCTTAAATTCTTTTTCCGTAGATATTGTAAGATAAAAGCTTTGTATTTCGAGCATCAGTGCTGCTAAATGTTTGGCTAGCATGGATTAGAATTACAAGTTTCATTTGACGTTAACGCAGAGGGCATGAATAATTTAGTTTTTTTTCAAAATTTAAACTGTGTCCTATTACTGAAATTATTTGTGTTTAAATTGGCATATTAATTATCAGTTTTTTTACTGAAACATTACATGTTTCAAATGAAAGAAGTTGCAAATTGTTCGCGATATATACGGCCTAAACAACAATGAAATATTACATGGCATAGCTTAAGTTGTTATAGCATCCTTCGTTCTTGCTGGAGTCATTATTTCAGCAGATGTAAGCTTTCTTAGCCGTTAAAATATCGATCTTCATCATAGGTAGCTATTAAGAAAGAAATGTGTCAGAACCTGTGAAGATTTGGGATCAAGTTTATATCGCGATGCATGGAATGTATTAAATTGCGTGTGATTGAAGATTTGCTTTTCTATCAGAAATTTTAGCGGATATTATGGTTAAACTGAAATGCAACCTGGACCAAGATGACAACTGAAGCTTTTTGCTACAGCACAATGAACGATAAATTACAATGAGCTTTATTTTGTAACAATTCTGATTAGTTAAGCAACTGCAGAGAAATATCCACGTTATTTAATAACATTTCTAGGCATCCACGAATAAATTAACTGACTGAACATACTTATTAGTTGCTTAGATTCATTTAATATTAGTTTATGTAGAAGTATTCATTGATATCACATATATGTATGTTAATTTTCGCAATGTTAGCGACAGTTTTGATAGATTGTTATTAGAATTGGCACTTGAAGTTACAGCAGAGGGCATGCGGTTGTTTTTTTTTTGTTACTTAATTCATTACTTCGTTCTAACGAAAGTATTGCTAACATTTTTCGGTTGCGGAGCGTCTTACGTTTCAGAATTTTTAATTTAATTCATGGCGACGTTTCCGAAAAAAAGGAGGGTGCAAATGTGAAGAAGATGCCATTATAACGAAGCAATTGATACAAATTTCAACAGGGCAGTACCAGTTTCCGGCCGGTGGAAAATATCACCTTCCACCCATTAAAACTAATATTACGTTGGAATGACGTAAGCTGTTAAGATTTATTTTTAATTTACTTTCGTTTTACTGATGCCTTATTTCAGCCGCTTGTAACTGTGTCAGCTATTCAGATGTGTTAGTATAATTCTGAATAACGAATATAAAAAATTAAGATTGAAGAACCCTTATAGATTTTTTTATTTGGTTTATTTCGCGATGCAATGTGACCATTGAAATGTGATAAGTATATGTATTAATATGCGTGTAAAGTAAGTATTGTTTCTCTGGCGGCATGTTTAGCACATGGAGGAAGGAAATATTTCCTCCATGGTTCAGCGTAGTACTGTACGTGGTTATGGGATTCTACGATAACCGTGAAGCCGCAATTTGTTGATGGATTCTTATGTAACTCGACGAAAAAAACTTAAAGTAGAGAATAAAATGATTTGATATCTTACTTAATTCTAGAGATATTGTATCTCAAAATTGACGTGCTAAGGTTGAAATGCGGCCTGGAACAGAAGAAAAATTTCGACATTGCCAAATTTGATGATGATATCGAAAACAAATAATACATTTTCTTTCCATATCTCGCTTAGTTCTCGAGATATTGTATCTCAAAATTTAGGTGGTTTGGGTGAAATCTGGCCTGGACCAGAAAAAACAAATTACCAAAACCGCTATATCTACACGGTGGAAATGCACTATATGTGTTTTATTTTCTTCCTGGTGGTTGTTGTTAGGTTGAAATACGTCCTGGACCAGAGAAACTTCACCAAAATCACAGTTATAATTGATTTTCAACATGCTATATCTCGAAAACCAAGAAAGATATCAAAAAAATTTATTCTTTATTTTCGATTTATTTCGTCGAGTTCTACAAGAATTCATCATCAGATTGTGGCACCACGGTAATGATTGAACTGCCTGTTGTTAGATTGAAATGCAACGTGGACCAGGATAGCAACAGAAACATTTTGTTATTGCGCAAGGCAATATGAATTATATTATGATTAATTTTTGTGTTTATTTAAGCGATTGCGAAGAAATGATTTGCCAGAATACTGAAGTTGTTATGATTTAATTTAGTATCCTTCGTTTTCACTGTGGTCATTATTTCAACTGTAGGCTATGTAATTTATGTCATCCGTTAACACATCGATCTTCATGGCATTATTAGCGAAGATTGTGGTTTGACTGAAATGCGACCTGCATCAAGTTGACAACTGAAACGTTTTGCTACATCACAAGCGATGAGAAATTACAGCACATTGAGCTTTAATTCAAAACAATTCTGTTTAGGTAAGCAACTAAAAAGAAATTAATTGCCAGAATACTCCAAACCCGTCAATTTTGACGGGCTTTGTGGCTAGTAATATTATAAATTATATAGTAATATTGACATTACTAATAAGTGTATGTACTGTTCCACATCCCCGAGATTATTCTCACATGGGATCAAAGTGAACATATCTATCTATATATCTTCCGCGACAGGAATGAACAGCGAGAAATAGTAATTAACCAGTTACCTATCAACCTGATGAGATTATTCAACAGAATTTTTTGTATATTGTTATTTCTATTGTTAAAATTTTCTCAGCTTGCGTTACAACACATTGCTTGCTGAAAGTCTGAGTTTGAAATTAATCAAGTGCGGTCGGGACGCAACCCGCCAGGCACAACAGTGACTTTGGTAGCGGCAGATTGAGAAGTTAGCAGGTTTTCTCATCTTGTTGGCAATGACTGTCAGTAAGTGTCAGGTTTCAAACAGCTGGATTATACTTGCCATAAGCCGTATCTCCATGCTGAATACGTTATGTACATTTCTAAACAATATTTTTGTATCGATTACCGAAAATGACAATCATCAAACAATGAAGAAGATTCTATTACGACACAAAATATGCTGGCACCCGATTTGACTTTGAATTTCATAGTTAGAATTGGATACAGAAAGCTGTAAGAACACAGTAGGGATAATATGACTAGGAAACCATAACCAACCATCAGACTCTGAATCTTTCTCATGAAGAGAACCAACTTGAAATATATTTAAAAATAGTAACTAAAAACAAAATAATAGTGTAATGCATTGCAAATCCACATCTATACTGTATAATAACTTTTTAAATTTTTTTTTTCATATGGTTTTACGTCTCGTCGATGTCGAGGTTATTAGAGGCAGGATGCGATTGGGGATAAGGAATGTGAAGGATTTCGGCCATGGCTTTTGAAGGGAGCATTCCGGCTTTCGCCTGGAGTGATTTGGAGAAGCCATGGAAAACTCAAACCTCGATATCCGGACGGGGATTCGAACCAGCGTCCTCCCGAATGCGAGGCCAGAGCATTAACCACTCACCCACCAAGCTCGGTCAAGGAGTGTCTCACAATTAGATTATGAACTAATCATACAAAAACTGACTGCGAGAGAAACAAAACCAGAGCGACCGTTTTACATTACGTTACAAAGGTTTAAACAAGCAATCCGTGTGTCACCGTTCGGTTAGTTTTCGAAATTTCATGGCAAAATATGTTATTTATCCTAAAAATTGTGCTATGACCTTCATAATGGTATATAGTATCTCCTTGTCAAACTTCATCAAGACCAGTTTAGCCGTTTAGTCGTGAAAACGTAACATACAGACAGAGAAACAGAATTACTTTCGCATTAATAATACTAGTGTAGATTGTAACTTCGTTCACGTTAATAAACTCTCTTTGGTATTTTGTGTATGCACTTCGCTGCGTATTTAATATCAAAAACGCAATGGAGGAATGATATATATATATATATATATATATATATATATATATATATATATATATATATATATATATATATATATTTTATTATTTTTTTTTAAGGGGAAGGGGGAGAAGATCAACGGTTATAGAGCGAAAATTTCAGACAAGTTTACTAGCGCAACATTTTCAGTGAATTGCACAATATAGTCTAAATTTTTAAATGCATTCCTATGATAAAATATGACCGCGTAGTCAGCAATTTATTAGCTAAGCAAAGAAACAGATGGTCAATAGTGGAATGTAACGATTTCATATTGCTGATGACGTATAAGGCACAAAATACCGAAAAATTAGTGGCATTACACCGAGCTCAGCTCTCTATTAATAATATTAAAATTAATAATATTTTTTCATAATATGTATTTGTCAAACTGAGAACCATATACCAATTTTTTAAAATATCTTTTAGTAAAGTAATTTTAGAAAGCTGGCCTTGTTTTTCTATATATTATATTGAACACACATAAGAGGGAGACCACCACGAGTCAAAAAAGTTATTCAACAGGAGAAGGGGAGTTGATGTGTTTTTCTGATGAGGGGGCGGGTGGGCGGTAATTTATTGTTTGAAAAGAAAACGGTGAGTAATATCTTTTTTTTTTTTTTTTTGAATGGTTGTTGGTAGGACAGAAAAGGTTGGAAACCTGTGGTCGAGGTTAATATACAGACTTTTTTTTATTTATTTATACATCTTTTTCAATCCTTGTTTCAGGATGCAGCCTCTTTAAGCCAGATGAGCTATATTTTACTAGTTAATGCCATATAATTTTGTTCCAGTTCATTCCTTGCTGATCGATCTTGAGCAACTCCCTTCCGTTTCACGCCTGTTACTCGTCGAATGTCTCTATCCCAGCGATCCGGGGGTCTTCCTCTTGCTCTTTTCAGGTTCCTTGGTGTCAAATCCAGAACTGCCGAGTCCACTGTCGTCTCTTTTTCGAGCAATATGACCAGGCCATTGCCATTTTTGGGTCTTCATTCTTTCTAATATGTCTGTCACTTTGGTTACCGAACTAATGTTGATGGCTCTTTTTCTGTCTCTTTTTGCTCTCTCCATACTTCACTGGGTAGTTCTGAGTTTTCTTTGACTGTTTAGGGTCCAAGTCTGGCAGGCATATGTGAGGACCGGTAATACTGTATTTTTTTAGATGTACTGGCATGTTTGATTTAAAAACTACGGAATTTATTTCGTATGCTCTCCAGCGGAGCAAACACACATTACACACACAGAAAATAAACTTATCGTACAGAACACAAATTACACTAGTCTTAGACAGATTACAACACTTAACCTCCCATTGGGAAACAGTCACCAATCCGTTGTTTAAACGGCGCGGTGATCAACATTTCATATCGCTAAGAGTTTCTGAGAGTTCCATGATTAAACACGCCAAATCATTCGTGACTGGGGGAGAAAATTATGTAGATTTGTCTGAAAGTCGATCCGAAGGCAGGAGTGAATGAAGCGAGGTGCAGAGTCGCCCATTCACAGGTTTCCTGATAACATTCCTTATCAGCTGATAGACCTTGGACTGCGTGCTTCCCAGGCCAGGTGAGGAAATTAACACTCGAGATCACCAGCTACAGATTATCTACCGCGTTCGAAGCGAACTCAACGACGAACAAGTAAATGTGAGGTGCTATGTGACTTTCCAATTACTGCAGTAATTTGTACAAGCTTACCAGACTGGTGTTTGTGAAGTAATCAGCTTCTGCCTTATTATTTATACTGATATAAATCTGTAAGCGAGCTGAGAGTGTCTGAGGGTATGAAATGTCATTACAGGAAAACCACCTCAGCATTTTGGATGGTATTTCAAATTTTGAGAGATTATGGTCGATCTTAAAATCTGAGAAAATATCTTACGACTCTATGCGGACGAGGAATGGAGCAAGAAATTATATTTTCGAGAAGGAATAAATATGCGACACAGATCACTTTGCATTTCAGATGGGCACTCCTTTCAAGTAATGTCACACTAGTGCTTTGGATTTTTTTACTTAGGTTAATTATTTCTTCAGTTTACTGAAATGTAGTAAGTGAAAATAAACAAAATACAAGAACCAGACATAATAAATATAAGTAATTTTTAATTTGTTGTTAATACCTTTGTGCATGAAGAGATACTTAACTAAGCTTAGTACTCTGGATTAGATATATATTCAGTCTTGTGAACTGTAGTAAATTAAAATAGGCTTAACAAAAGCACTACATTATAGAATAAAAACTTTAATAAGCGTATCAGAACTGAGATATCAAGTTTACAATAAACATTATTGTGCTTAAGTCTATATTCAAACCTGATAGCGTATTGTCAATCAACCATTATTTGAAACATTAACACAAGCGTAACTAAATTGTAATTTTTAATTTACTGTAATGTTGAAAGCATTTTCCTGTTTTATTTCATATCAGCATTTAACAACATTTTGTTTAGTTAACTGATGCTAAAAAAGATTTTTTTTTCGTTGTGACCACAGATATAATCCTAACCAAAGTTTCAAAGTTCTGCACTTGTTGGAGAGAGTGATGAGGGGATGTAAGAGAGAAGTCAAGTAATTGAGTTACAAAACTTTGGTCAGACCATTGCTCGAATATGGTAGTGTAGTATGGGACCCTCATTTTACGTATCAAATACAGGAGTTGGAGAGGATGCAAAAAAGGGCTGCTAGATTTGTTTCTGGAAATTATCGCAGAATGCAATCAGTGACGGATATGATAAAGCAGCTGGAATGAGATTCATTGCAAGACAGGAGGAGAATGAGGAGGGTCATGGGAGTGTACAGGGCATATACTGGCGATGAGGCATGTAAAGATATTGCAATAGGTATGAAAAGTAGCGCATGGAAGGGAAAAGATGACCATGACCACAAGCTGGCACTCGATTTCAGGCATAGATGTAGGAAGATTCTCTTTTTTAGGTAAGGGTGTCAGGGATTGGAATGAGTTACCAAGAGAAATGATGAATAATTTACCGAAAACTTTGAAAGAATGTAAAGATAAAATTTGTAGAGGGCAAATGTAGGTAGGTGCAGGATAGGGGGAAGATGGGTGTGTAGGTAAATTGCCACCGGAGCCTGTGCTCCAATGCAATTAAATTAAATTAAATGCTTATTGATATAATTCTAAGGGTAATACATTTTCATCTTTGGCATTTCCACATTAGTATTATTTTGGTATTACTGTAAAATGAAAAGAATAAAGTATTTCTACACACATCACTGTCAATGCTCGCAATGCAGCGGGGAAATGTTATTGTGCTATATAGATAAACGGTGTCTAATAGTTTTTAATACTCCTAAGTTCCTTCAAACACATCAGAAATACTTTAAATTAGCAATGCGAATTCTTAGGGTCAAACGTAAGTCAAGTTTGTGATTCAGGCAGATCTGAAACCGCCATTGTGTTTGCCCCCAAAAACTAATTTTTCGACCCTAAAACAAATTTTTAGGTAACTTTTAGATTTTGAGCTAAACATTTTTTGTTTATACCGACCTTAAACGGTCCAGGGATGAAAAAACCTATGAAACAAATCAAATCAGGTCACGTGATCATTACCTTAGATATAACCATAAAATATCTACTTTTACCCTAGAAAACGTCTCAGTTTGGTTGTTGCCAAAGTGCTGATTGGATTGAGAAGGATTAGATTCTGTTTATTCCATGTATAACCCTGCGAACATCCGAAAGATCTTCCCATTCCTTCCCCATAGTCCTTTCCAATCTCTATTGACCTTTATGTCGACAAGGCGTATAACATAAGCAAAAAAAGAAAAAACAACTCAATTCTAGACAGAAGTTTCCACTTTCTACCTCTCAAAAATTTATGCGGCAATTAAGGTTCATTCTGATTAATCTCAGTAGTTGATTGGCTGGATCCTCCCGAAGGAGGCATACAAAGCCATCGTGTCAGAGGTAGGACGGCCAGTTCCTTTCCTCTGGGACCTACACTTTATCGTGGAATCCGAACCACGTAGCACATATGATCAAACACTCGAACCCGCGACCGTACCACGAACGTTTTAAAGCAAGCTTCTTATCCACTGAACCTCCTTCACCACCAATCTGTTGTTCCGCCATCTAAATGAATGGAGATTGAATGATTCCACGTTACAATTTACGAATTGCTATCTTTTGAATTTAATCGTTCGATTTTTTTTCTTATGGCATTACGTCTCGTCGATGTGGAAGTCATTAGAGGAGGGTAAGGACTGGGGACAAGGAACGGGAAGGAATTCGGCCATAGCCTTTTGAAGGAAGCATCCAGGTATTTTCCTGGAGTGATTTTGGCAAAACCATGAAAAACCCAGATCTGGGTGCCTGGACGGGTATTCCAACCAGTGTCCTCCCGAATGCGAGGCGAGAGAGTTACCGTTCATCCACCACGTTCAATAAATCTTTCGATCTGAAGGAGTGATAGAAGAAATGAAATTCAGCAGGGAAGGGACAATATGTCAGCGTGGCAACACTACTGTCAAAGAAGGTGATCGGTTGATATTTCCTCGCCGAAAAAATTAGGACAGCCGAAACCTACAAGCGACCAGTGATGAAAGCGTCGGCTGATAAGATCAGGAAGGCTCTGTTGGAACGCGATGTCAGATATCAGGCTGAATGTTTTCGAGTTATCTAATCGGGCGTCCTGTTTGACAAGAATAATAAGCGACGTCGCGACCATCAGAGCGAGTCAAGACTACACAGCAGCATGGTGAGGGAGTTCAGTGGCAAGACTTACGCCCTGGACGTCGACAGCCAGGAGAACATGGACGAGTTCCTCGAGGAGTACGGTAAGTCATCACCCTCCAAGATACTACTACACTAGTATTGTGAAGCTAGTAGCAGATGCTCTCACAGGCACACGCTGCAGTATCTCAAAGTTCTTTCGAAGATCAAAGAATCGCGACTCTTCTTCTACTTCTACACCACCTTTTCCCAACATTAGGTGTAGGCTGCCTTGACGAGTTTCCTCAACATTTCCCGGTCTACAGCGTCCTCTTCTATCACTCCCAAGTTCATGACGTCCTTCTTAACTGGATCCTTCCACCTTATCCTTGGTCTCCGTCTGGATCTATTTCCTCACTCAGGCATCCCCCACGCTTTATTGATTGGCTCTTTCTCATCTCTTATCATGACATGACCGTACCACCATAATCTTACCTCTATGATCACTAATACTAGCCACTTCTGCTGTTTTTCTTATCTCTTCGTTTGGAAGTCTCTGTACCTCAGAGAAATAGACAGCAGCCACCTCAGCATCATCATTTCCGTTCTCTCCAGAAGGCTGATCCACAAATGATGACCGATCTCACCATAGTCATATACTGTTTACTTTGAGGTGACTCCTAGAGGAAATATTTGAAGATTGGAATTTTCCACCCGCCTTCTTTGGTGTGCATCTTTATTTTATTTTATTTTTTAGTAGCAAATCATAAACGTTTATGATGTGCTACTAATTATTATTAATCTTCGTTACACCGACCACCACCTCCTCATCATCACTCCTGTGACGTCACAGCTCTTGACTCTTGCTCCGTTGTTATGTAGGAAGGAAGGGACAGGCCATCGTGTGTGCAGTGGGTGGCGACCGTGTTGCAGGCATAAGGGACCCGGCGTGGAAGGAGGCGGCCAAGACGCTGCCCCCGACGGTGACGTCACAGCTCTCGACTCTTGCTCCGTTGTTATGTAGGAAGGAAGGGACAGGCCATCGTGTGTGCAGTGGGTGGCGACCGTGTTGCAGGCATAAGGGACCCGGCGTGGAAGGAGGCGGCCAAGACGCTGCCCTCGACGGTGACGTCACAGCTCTCTACTCTTGCTCCGTTGTTATGTAGGAAGGAAGGGACAGGCCATCGTGTGTGCAGTGGGTGGCGACCGTGTTGCAGGCATAAGGGACCCGGCGTGGAAGGAGGCGGCCAAGACGCTGCCCTCGACGGTGACGTCACAGCTCTCTACTCTTGCTCCGTTGTTATGTAGGAAGGAAGGGACAGGCCATCGTGTGTGCAGTGGGTGGCGACCGTGTTGCAGGCATAAGGGACCCGGCGTGTAAGGAGGCGGCCAAGACGCTGCCCCCGACGGTGACGTCACAGTTCTCGTCTCTTGCTCCGTTGTTATGTAGGAAGGAAGGGACAGGCCATCGTGTGTGCAGTGGGTGGCGACCGTGTTGCAGGCATAAGGGACCCGGCGTGGAAGGAGGCGGCCAAGACGCTGCCCTCGACGGTGACGTCACAGCTCTCGACTCTTGCTCCGTTGTTATGTAGGAAGGAAGGGACAGGCCATCGTGTGTGCAGTGGGTGGCGACCGTGTTGCAGGCATAAGGGACCCGGCGTGGAAGGAGGCGGCCAAGACGCTGCCCTCGACGGTGACGTCACAGTTCTCGTCTCTTGCTCCGTTGTTATGTAGGAAGGAAGGGACAGGCCATCGTGTGTGCAGTGGTTGGCGACCGTGTTGCAGGCATAAGGGACCCGGCGTGGAAGGAGGCAGCCAAGACGCTGCCCTCGACGGTGACGTCACAGCTCTCGACTCTTGCTCCGTTGTTATGTAGGAAGGAAGGGACAGGCCATCGTGTGTGCAGTGGTTGGCGACCGTGTTGCAGGCATAAGGGACCCGGCGTGGAAGGAGGCGGCCAAGACGCTGCCCTCGACGGTGACGTCACAGCTCTCGACTCTTGCTCCGTTGTTATGTAGGAAGGAAGGGACAGGCCATCGTGTGTGCAGTGGTTGGCGACCGTGTTGCAGGCATAAGGGACCCGGCGTGGAAGGAGGCAGCCAAGACGCTGCCCTCGACGGTGACGTCACAGCTCTCTACTCTTGCTCCGTTGTTATGTAGGAAGGAAGGGACAGGCCATCGTGTGTGCAGTGGTTGGCGACCGTGTTGCAGGCATAAGGGACCCGGCGTGGAAGGAGGCAGCCAAGACGCTGCCCTCGACGGTGACGTCACAGCTCTCTACTCTTGCTCCGTTGTTATGTAGGAAGGAAGGGACAGGCCATCGTGTGTGCAGTGGTTGGCGACCGTGTTGCAGGCATAAGGGACCCGGCGTGGAAGGAGGCAGCCAAGACGCTGCCCTCGACGGTGACGTCACAGCTCTCGACTCTTGCTCCGTTGTTACGTAGGAAGGAAGGGACAGGCCATCGTGTGTGCAGTGGTTGGCGACCGTATTGCAGGCATAAGGGACCCGGCGTGGAAGGAGGCAGCCAAGACGCTGCCCTCGACGGTGACGTCACAGCTCTCTACTCTTGCTCCGTTGTTATGTAGGAAGGAAGGGACAGGCCATCGTGTGTGCAGTGGTTGGCGACCGTGTTGCAGGCATAAGGGACCCGGCGTGGAAGGAGGCGGCCAAGACGCTGCAGTCGACGGTGACGCTGACGGTGGAGGCCGACGAGTTCACGCAGGTGACTCGCACGGGGGACTACAGCGACCAGCTGGTGTACCGGCTGGACGAGGCATTCGAGCAGATCTCCTTCGACGGCCGCCACATACACTCCGTGGTCTCCGCCGATCCCGATGACGAGAACACGCACGTGCAGACCCAACAGTTCGAGGACGGCGTCGACGTCGTCATCAGGAAGAGCTACAGCGAGGACAAGCTCGTCCTGGTAAGCACTCATCGTCCGATTCTATATTAATATCATCTTATCACGTCATTTATTTTTCGGAACTTTCTCGGCGCATTTCTTCGTTTTAATCTATTTACGTATGTAATAAGACCGTATTTTTGAATGAACGTTATTCGCATCTAAACGGCTAAACCGATCTTGATGAAATTTGAAGAGCAAATACTATACAGGGTCTATCACTAGGAAGGACATAGGATATTTTTTTTTTGAAAAAATAGCATATTTTATCAAGGAACGTGGAAAAAAATAACTGAACGGTGGATAGAAACAGAAACGGGTAGCGTGTGTGAGTCTCTGTAATATTATATCGGTCACTCAGGCCTTGTTTCTCTCGCAGTAAGGGAGCGTGCACAAACTACGTGGCTCGGTCCAGGGGGGGGGGCTACGCTGGGCTACGTGGGGGAGGGGGGATTCCGAGCCAGGCCACGTAGCCTTCTTTTCATGACATTTTTCATATTTAAAATGAGGAACAGAACTCAGAACAGCATGTGAATATTTATTTCCTTCAGTTAATTATCTCAGTATATAATTTACAGTAGTCTGACAAGAGAAACAGTACAAAATGTCGTCTGGAATCAAAAGGGGAAAAAAGCTACGTACTACGTGGGGGAGGGGGGGGTAGAGGCAAAAACCACGTAAAGCTACGTGGGAGGGGAGGGGGGGTTCACAGGAGGTCCAAATGGAGCTACGTGGTTTATGCACGCTCCCTAAGATGTTTAAAAGACTACTAATCTAACTAAAATTAGCCTTTGTGAAACATATGGAAAAGAGGTCATATAAAATGCTAAAGGTGGCATCAGAAATCAAGATGGTCATCAAACGCGCTATCGGCCTTAAGTTAAATGAAACAAACTGTTATCGCAAACAATAACAGCCGCTCCACACTTCAAAAGAGAGACAGAAAAGAATTACACGGAACATAACTTGGGTGTATTTTCCACCTTCAGGATTAAGCAATAAATTCAGTACACGTTGGTCGTGGCTTTAGTCGTGAGTACAATAACACTCTCTGCCTCTAGAGCATATAATATCACCGAAATAAACATCATAATTCTGGACTGCACACGCGTTATAACGCCAATCCGACTTTTTCAAACCACGCAGCAATAAAAACAACTAAATTACGCCCTCGCCACTTCGGCAAAGATATTCTTATCAATATTGTTAAAGCTAGTACAGCAGAGATGAACAAGCTACCAACATGGCAACCCCTGCGACAAAACTTTCCTGGATCTGGAAACATGTTTACAAAATTAGAAATTGGGCGTTGCAACGTTTTCGCATACGTCGTCTGCATGAACTTGTAGATAGTTAGTTGCAAGGAACCCAGTGACTTGCTAAGATCCTCACTTTGTCCAGAACTCTTCTGTTAGCCAGAGATGTAAGCCCTTCCGTTCAATATTTGACCTGTTGCAAGTTCCTCCAGAAGTTCATAGTTTTCAATAAGATAAATTCTTTGACTGTGTACATTGTGACTAGGGTGGCCTCTGGGAACATTTTGTGGATGATATAGGATGTATTGCGTGTTGGTGGTTTGTATTACTGTACGATGAAAGGAGAACCGGATCATTTGTACCCATTGATTGTTTTTCAACTGATTTAGGTACGCAGCAAAACACAACATTCTGCGAAACTATTTTGAAAATAATTTTGCACACGTTAAACATATGTCTGACACAAACTTGTTGTAATTACAACACAAAACAGAATTTAATGCACATTTCAATTTAGATGTAAATGACATTACAATATATTTTCATAACAAATTTAAATTAAAAAATATTAGCATTACAAAAAATATTTGTATATACATTTTGAATTGAGAATATGATCATCAGTAACCATTTGCTAAAATTCTACTATAACAGAAAAAAAATATATATCCGAAAAGCTTCTATCTAGCGGTAAAGAGATCGCTCCCTACTGAGACCAGCGAAGCCAGCAGCTTGAATCTGGACTCATACCTGTGACCCTGGTTGTTCATAATGTTGTCATTTACGGGCTGAATTTCGAAAAATTCCTTTTCTTACTTAATGATGTTATCAAAGAGGAGACCTTAATCTTTAAAATGATAATTAATTTATCGTTTTTGGTTAAGTGTGAAGAGAGAAAATAGCTCGTAACATAAAACAACTTTTATTTATTTATTTAAAGGTTTATTTAGCTTGGCAAGATTAGTTCTGTCAAGCCCTCTCTTACATCAAACCAGGTGTTTACAATAAATAATATACACTTTACACAAACTAACAGTATACAACACTTATGTAACATTTGGCCTAAATCAAATTCAATAGTAATACTAACAAAAAAACTTAATAATATTTATGAGTAAAATACTAACTAAAATCTTAATAGTATTCGTGTTTAACTAGTTAATCATTTAATGGTATAAACTAATGCTAGTGGAAGTTAAAGAAGTAAACGGTACAAACTTAATACTAGTAGGATGAAGAGACAAGAAACAAACTAATAATAGGGAAGGCAGAATAAAGAGGTGGACACTGTATAAATCAATATTATTCAAATCTAAAAATTAAGTTATGCATGGAAGGAGAGATCTTTTAGATATTGCTCCAGTAAGTAATGCTTTCTCAAAAGAGTTTTAAATGGGCCGATTTTTTTGGTAGTTATAATTTTCAGGGGAAGATCATTCCACAATCTAGCCGCTGAAAAGAAGAAGGAATTGGCTAGGGTTTCCGAGCTGTGGGAGTGGATGGTTAGTATGTTTGAGTTCAGGGATCTGGTGTTAATATTATGGGAAAGTCCTAGGTATGAGATATTGGACCAAAGATAGATATAATACGAGGCGCGTCCAGAAAGTAAGTTCCGTTTGGTAATAAAATGAAATTGTACACAGATACAGAAGAATTTTTTATTGCACAAAATTCTAAAACTCTTAAACTACTTTTCCACATAACTGCCGAAATTTTGCAGGCATTTGTCATAGCGTGGCACCAGGTTTTGTATACCTTCTACATAGAAATCTGCCGCCTGTGTCTTCAACCAGTTGGAAACAGTTTCTTTCAGCTCGTCGTCATTGGTGAAGTGATAATCGCCAAGGAAAGACTTGAGATGTAAGAACAGATGAAAGTCTTGCCAGTTCTTCTGTAACCAAAGGTGGACGCCCACTTCGTTCTTCATCGTGCACATCACTACGCCCGCCATTGAACTGTCGGACCCATCTTCTCACCATCGAATCACTCATCGCATTTGGTCCGTAAACACCGCAAATTTGCCGATAAATTTCACTTGGTTTCACATTCCTCGCATTCAGAAACCGAATCACAGACCTGATTTCACAGGCGGCGGGATTTTCAATCAACGCCGACATTTCAAACAAGCACAACAAAGCGTACGTAACTGACAGCGATCTCCAAATGGCGCACGTTCTTCCCCTTGATACACATCGTCTACAGCACATGTGCGGAACTGCAATCGCAGCGCTGCAGCGGAGATAAATTGAAACGGAACTTACTTTCTGGACGCGCCTCGTATATGTGATAAACACAACTCAAGGCTGATTAACTGAGAACATGACAGCTTATTTTGAATCCCTCGCACAACAGACAACTTCCGCAAGCGGTCCATTCAGTATAGAAATTGGTATATACACCGATCAGCCAAAACGTAATAACTACCTGCTTATTACTGTGTATTGGAACGCTCTGTGAAGCGGGATAGGCGGCGATCTGTGGCACAGTACAATGCTGGTGCAGGCAGAAGTGTTTCGGATCACACTCTGCTGTCAGATCTGCCACAAATCGCCGCCTATCCCGCTTTACAGAGCGGGCAAGCCTCCGACCTCCACGTTCTGTGATGAGGCGTGGACGTCCACCACCTTGTCACCCAGTCGTGGTTTCAACGTCCTTCAACCACTCTGCGTAGATGCTCACTACAGTAGCACGCGAACAGCCGACCAGCCTCGCCGCTTCCGAGATGCTCGTTCCCAGCCGCCGCGCCCACAAACCACCGGCCCGTAATTTAAGGGAATTTTGTGACCTGTGCGTAGACATCTGGTGCCAGACAACTGCGGAAACCTAACAAGAATTTTTCGAATCCATACCACGTCAAATCGCTGCTGTATTTCTCCCCAAAGAAGGGCCAGCGCACTAATAAGCAGATAGTCATAATGTTTTCGCTGATCAGTGTATATAATAAACACAACACACGGTTGAGTAAATGAGAACATGACTTCTTATTAGAATCTTTCGCATGTGAGCCCATTTAGTATAGAATTAGGATATAAAGAAGTACACAGCAGAAGTGACGTATGAAAGGACATGTGCATTTGTATCTCGCGCAAAAATAATTATGATTGAATTATTAAACTTGGTAAACCAAAAAGACATGTTTAGATTGCGAAGAATTAGAATGTAATCCGCAAAGTGTTGTGGCGGCTTTACTTTCGTTTTGTTATTCTTATTTTTCGGCAGAGATATTCCACCAGCGCACACACAAATAAACACGCAAGAGAGCAACATAAACTTGGAAACGAGTATGGCCGACGACGACGATTCCGTCGCTTCCCTTCCTCCATTTCTCATCGATCTCCACCCTCTTCTCGGTCGCGGCTCGAGATAATATCTCTGGATGTTGTTTCTTATATTTACATCTGTGCGTGTTTGCTTGGTTCTCCCGATATTGAGGGCAGAATTTTTTGTTTACTTTCCAGCCGTTTGCTTTCAGCGTTGGATGTCTCTTTCTTACTCCGCGGCGACTCAAGCTAAATGTTCCCTTGTTTTGATCTCTGAAACCCGCAAAGTATTTACCTTTCAAAAAGTAACCGTCCTGAAACGAGGAGACTTATTTACCAGCTGACTCTCTTTATCTTGTATTTAACATGTTTACAGATTTAAAGAACTGCCTTTCTTGACGCAAGTATATGCCAGTTGAAGTTGGGTTATCGGGTCTCCGGATTACAGATTCTATGCTGTTTTCGCCAGTCTTGTGGATAGAACACAGTACCCGATAAGGAAACATAATTGAATGTGAAAAATTCTTCTGTATACAGAAATAATTTTTAGTGGAAATCATATCGTTGAACCAGAGATTAATGCTGACAGCTCCGACTCCACAGAACAGACTCTTTGTAGCTGTAGTTTGTGCAGATAAGACATAACAACGGAGACATTTTAAAAGATGCTATATAAATCTAAAACTGATAAGTACTGCGACAATGAAAATTCTAGTGTAGAAAGAAAGAGAAATTTACTATCACAAGATATGTTAGTTAAACTTCGGAAGAAGCATGAATAAAAGTCAGCGACTGTTCATGTGAAACATCGATTCGGCATTATTTCACGCGAGTACGATTTCTTTTGTAAAATAGTGACTGTAAAGTTATAACCCACAGCAAGAAGAGCACATTCATGAACAATATAACACAGAACAGAGTTTTTAGCAACCTTACAATGTTAACTAAATTGAAGTGTTAGTAAATGAACCTCGTAAACTTGCTATGTAGTAATATCTCTGGCTGTCGTTAATCCAGCAGAGAATCCTGCCTGCTTGAAGTCACAGTGTGGCACATCAAGTGGCCAAAATTAGCGTTTTATTAGTATAGATTGTGCGGGATCTTATTACCTGTAAACAATTTTCCAACAGGGCTACTTTACCCATTGTGTGAAACATTACTTAAAATTGTTTAGTGGCCAATTCTTATCGCTGTAATTTATTCCAGTCTCTCGATTGATTATAAAACTAAACTAAAATGCCTAAAATTAACTGGTAGTTCATGTTCGTGATCGTCTTTCTCACATACTACTTGTGATTCATCGCTAAATGTCTATCTATCGCTCATCGCCGTTGAATGCTTTATAGACACCCAGCATTCTCTTCACCAGCCTGCTATTTCCCATTGCACCCTACATGTATCCTTGATGTATCAACAACTGACTGAGTTCTACAGTAATCTTAATAATGTTGTAAATGAGAAAGTTTGGATCTTTGGATGTTTGGCCTATTTGCCTCAATCACACGTTAATTGCTTAATAGATTTAAATTAAATTTGGCGCGGAGTTAGTATATTGTCTGGTAACACAGGATAGTTTTTATCGCCCAGAAACGAATAGTTCGCATTTCGCCAACACCAAGGAGTTTCCTACTTCGCAAACGGTATTGTCACGTTTACTCTTTGCTTCTTAAGTGAATCGCTTGAATTGATTTTCTGTGATCAAAGCACATTCAATGGAATTTTCAGTTTAAAAGAGTTAAAATAGACGTACAGATCGCATTACTAAAAATATTGAACAATACAGAATTTTAAATCTTAAATTATAAATTGGTTGTTGTGTTTAATTAAAATGTAATTAAGTTAATGCTTTCTTACCTTTTATGTAGTTTGTTTGTTCTTGAAACATTGAAGGTTCAATCGTTAACCGAATGATTTAATATGTTTTCAAATGTTTCAGTAAATCAACCTCAATTTATCTAGTATAGTAACTGGCCCAGAGACGTTCATGTCCTTTGACAGAATCAGAAACTAAAAGAAACCTATAATAATATTATCAAAGATCATAATGAAGAAACAATCAATTACTACATTAAAATGAAAATTTCTGTTTTGAATCAGATTTAACTGACCGAAGAGACATATTGGCAAAACAAAACCAATACCCAAAGAGGAAATGAAGTCCTTTTAATAAAACTAGTAATTTCAAGACGTGATGGGCAAACGTAAGTCAAATCTTTCAATGAAATGTTTTAAAGCTAGGACCGTGAAAATATAGTCAAAAACCACAATGAAGAAACAATTCATACTTTAATATGTAAATTTCGATTTTAAAGAAGGGTTGATTGATCTATTACGGTTTAAATATTATAGTAATTGTGTTTTTGCTGTTGGATGTAAATAAATTTTTATTAATAGGCCTACATTAAACATATCTTACTATTATACTACTATTATTAAAGAAAACCATTATAGTATACGAGATAGAGGTAGCCGATAGCTTCCATATACAAATCTCGCTTCTCTATACTGAGCCAGCACAAACACATATATTTAATACTTGTGTTTTTTGTTGTTGTTGTTTCTTTTCAGTTTCTCACCACTGGAGGCGTTACGGCGAAGAGAATCTACAGAGCTGTGTCCTCCTGACAGTCGTCATGTGTCCTCTACCTCAGCTGCCACACAAGACTGGCCACCGCTTTCCACGAGTGCCCTATTCATTAAACACCCCATACCAGCTGAAGTCAATTGCTGTGGTGATATTCTATAGGAGGTTACTTACAAACCACTCATGTAGAAAAGAAATGTGAGCCTACGAGTATCTCAGAAATGAAATAACACGGTTGAAGTGCTAATTGTTGCTGAAGAAGATTAATAATTTGGTTCACATATCCACGAAATCAGAGGAAAATAGAAAAGATGCGAAGCCTTTGTAATTTGTTGCGAACATATCTTCTGCCAGCTCACAGAAAATCAATTCGAATTTTTTTTTCTGAATTTAATGCCCTGCAGACAGCTTAATACGACTCTAGCCTTGAGAGACAAGATTTCGACACTTACATGAAACTTCACCTGTTTCTATAGTGCTCTGCGAGTACAATTCTGTCGCTAATGGTCTAAGCACAGAGCCGAGATAAAGTACAGTGAATAATGATTACAAAGCTACTCAGAATCGTAATATAGTGACAACGTGTATGAGCAAATATAAATTGCAGTTAGACGAAATCTAACATATCAATATCCTGAGCATATATGTTAGTGTAAATATTCTATTTTGTCGATGTAAAAATAGTTTTGTGTCAAGCTTCAACGTCATGGAAGTATAAAAAATGCATATAATGATTGTTAACCATCAAATGAGATGTGTTTAGTGATGTTTTGTTTCCGATAAATTTGTGTTTATGGAGTCCAATGTGATCTATGAAAAAGTTTTTTATATTGATATTATGCCAATCAAATAAAGAAAGCATATTGTACAAGTTCACTGATTTATTGTCATCCATACCTGTTAAGCACATAGAAAATATATGGACAAAACTGTACGTGCTTTTGGATCAATCACGTCCTTACCGTTGATGAAGATCCAACTCTTCATTCTTTGTAAGGCACACTTTACCTCTGTAGGCGTACAAATCCAGCCTCTTCTCAAATATTGTTTAAAATTTTTAATTTAATTTAATTGCAATGGAGCACAGGCTCCGGTGGCAATTTCCCTACACCCCCATCTTCCCCTATCCTGCAGCCACTTACATTTGCCCTCTACAAATTTTATCTTTAAATTCTTTCAACGTTTTCGGTAAATTATTAATCATTTCTCTTGGTAACTCATTCCAATCCCTGACACCCTTACCTAAAAAACAGAATCTTCCCACACCCTTGTGCCTGAAATCGAGTGCCTGCTTGTGGTCATGGTCATATTTTCCCTTCCATGAATTACTTTTAAAACATTTAATTGATTTCTTAAATAATGAACAATAGTCAGAAGTGTACAATGCACAGGGTGTTAATGAAAAATTTGATCCCTTTCTAAATATATTTCTAAGACTTTTCGAAGGAAGTTTCAAAAAAAGGAAAGTTGTCACCAGATTGAAAATTCTGCTATGTCCACATTCAAATGACACTTTTTTTCTGTTATATAACACGAAGACGCTATGTAACTTGTGAAAATGTCCATTACCAGACAAGAATAAATACATAGTATGGAGAAGGAAGGAAGGAAAGGTTTTCTATCTTCTGAGCTAATTTGTTATAAAGCATTTCTGAACGTTATCTGAAAACAGAACGTTACAGACCAAAGGGCAGTTTTCAGAGTTAATGATTCGAGAAGCTTATTAAAGATAATAAGAAGGAACCAGCTAAACGGACACATAATTCGTCATGGTAGGTATTATATGAATATGATTAAAGAGAAAATATTAGTAAAAAATCATAGACAAAAACCACGAATGTGGTGTAACAAACGAAATAAGCCCTTACTGTGATTCGTTCTATCAACTGAAGTGCAAAACTGGTACTGGGGAAGTGCTGTTACCAACCAGTTCGCAGATGTCTACGAGATTTTAATTTCAGAAAAATAGTTATTCAAGAAAGAAGCTACTGTAAATCTGATTAATTTGAACACCCCGCAAGGATTTATCTATTTGGAATAAATAACTATTGGAATCCCAGAAGCTTTAAAACACAAAACATGTTGCAAATAGACACTTTTCACTATTTTCTTTCTATTATTTGGAGCTGGTAAAGAACAGGCACAAGCAACATTCAACATTTTCTGTGATTTTTTTTGGGTGAGATAATTACTATGCCTCTACTAAATTCTTTTCCTGAAGTTTATTACAATAGTTTTTATTTCCGTTGTATTTCAGTATGTAGTGTCCGATATTTACTAACACTTCGCATGCAATATCTTTGGTAACACAAAGAAGTAAGAAACTCTCTGGTTGCTTATTTTTGAGAATGTAAACGGCGTGGAAAAAAAGAGGATTATGAGAGGCAGACAACAGACGTTGTGGAGTAATTAAAAAGAGATTAAAATTGCAAAAAGGTCAAAACAGTAATGATATCGTCAAGTTGACGGTATTTTTTTTTTTTTTTAATAAACTGATTATTCTAAACTCAGAAAGTAAATAATTTTAATAAGAATTATTTCATTTCTTAATTAGATATATGCTAAGTAATAAATTTTAGCAAAAGAAGAATCAATTTTAACTGTGGAACGTGAAAATTACATCAAAGCCCGATTCCTTATTTTCAGATTTCCTTCAGTAGTACCTACCATTTCAGGAACTCAGAAGGAACCCAGGATTGATGTACTAACGAATAAAGGGAACTATAAATAAATTGTAACTCAAAACCTTGCAGTTCTTATACTGAGAAATATTGTTTTAGGTTGAAAACTTGAGAAGGTTCATGATAACTGATACTGTACTGATTCTATTTTCTTGATATTTTAATAAACTAGTGAATAATTTACTTTTCGCTGTCAGGAAGCTGTCACAGAAAATTATTAGTGCATCGGTGTATGTGAACCAGGCTACGAAATAAAATAAACGATTAGGGAAGCGCACTAATTATTAATACAGTTTCTTAATCATAAGAATAACTTTGTCTTAATGTTATAAAGAATCGTTTCAGAGGAAAGACCAATGTGAAATCTTGTAATCATTAGTTCGCGAGGATCCATCGTTCTCCCTTAGCCCTTAGGCAAAGGAATTCTAACTGGAAGTGTTCGCCTATTTGGCGCTACCTACGTTTTCTTACTATTATATATTCTTTTTTCATTTATTTTTTGTGTCTTTGTTTTTTGTGCATTTTTTATTTTAATTTTTTATCATTTTTATTATAGAGCATGGAGAGCAGCCATGTGAAAACCTGCCCCAGGGCAGAAACTGATGATGATTATTATTATTTGTCTCTGGTTTGTTAGTATGATGTTCTCTGCACGCTACCGTGGTCCCATCACTTGTCAACTGCTTGTGCAGTTGCGGTAGCACCAGTAAAATGACAAAAATAATTCTACAGATCACTAAATTACATGGGTCTAACCTTCGACCTATGTCAGTGTTACCAAGGGAGTGTTCATAAACTATGTGGCTCGGCCTAGGGGGAGGGGGGGATGGAAAGCTACGCTGGGCTACGTGGGGAAAAGGGGGGGGGAGTTCCTTTCCAAGGCACGTAGCTTTTCATTCATGATATCTGTCACAGATAAAATAACGTACGGAACATACAACAGCGTGTGAATATGTATTTTCGTCATTTAATTATCTCCGAATGTAATTTACGATAGTCTGACAAGAGAAAACAGTACATAATGTCTTCTGGAAGGAATTGGGAAAAAAGCAATGTGCTACGGGGGCGGAAAGGGAAGCAGATGCAAAAGCCACGTCGGACTAAGTGGAGGAAGGGTAGTTCCCAGGAAGGCCAAATGGAACTACGTGGGTTATGGACGCTCCCGAACCAATTTTTATCGGCTCTTACCGCGGATCCGTAATACCTGTAATGTGCTTTTTAAAGTTCATTAACTTAACTCTCAAATGAACCGCGCTCTCTTTGATGAGGACTGGAAACTTATTTAGTAACTAGAATATTATATAGTAACAATGTAGTCATATCCTGGAGGTACCATACTTTTTCTGGTCATTGAAATATTTATGGCTTTCAGAAATTTTCGCTTATAGATTATACTGGCTTAAATAGTACAAATGAAGAATTCTTATTAGTTTATTTTTGTTATGATATTAATGGTATTTTTAAATGAGTTTGAATTAAATTCTTAGTATTCTGCCTGCGGATCATCTGCCTATCTTCGCGGACCAGGCTGAGAATCGCTAATCAGAGGGTACTGAATGATGGTAATGCTTGGATAGAGAACAACTGAAGTAGTACATGGAATAGAAGACCATACGCTGACAGCAGATTTCAGGCGTAAGGAGGGCGAAAATTTTGTTTTATAGGCTAGGAAGTCAGGGACTGGAATAAATTATCAATGGAAATGACGAACAATTTACTAAAAACAAAGGGTAAAGTGGTATTGCACTGAAAGAACTTGGGATATATATATATATTGAATGGGAAACAGTATAGGGAAGTGCCAGCGCTTGGTGGAGAATGGATGTGAATTGTTGCACTCTGGTTGTCAGGCTTCTGTCTGCAACATCTCAGTGATGGTGGATGATAATCACTATGTCGCTAGTGCAAGCGGCTCTGTTTTCTAGCAGTTTCGTCACTTCGTACTAACGTGGCTGGATGGGTCGAGCTCAGCCTTGCCTTATCTGGTAAAGTCTGATAGAACCTCTTCAATCTGGCTCACGTTGAATCCACACAGTTCACTCGAAGAGAATCATGTCTTTGCTGGCTCTGAGAACCAGTCTAACAAATTCACACAGTTCTGTCAACTTCAGTCAGTTTTACTGTGTAATGTTCGAGTGGAATGAATATTTCATTGATTGGAAAATACAGTATAAATCTGGCATGTGTGGTGTTTCCTATACCTTCCTCAGTGTGAAAGTGTTTGTGTTGATGATCGTGATGCTACATGTGTTCTGTGTAGAATTTGTTTGTGATGTGTATAACAGATGAAAGATGGATGATGGTGAAGCCCGGTGCCACCCCTTCAGGCATACGCTTCCGAAAGACTCGAAGGGAGGCGCCAGGCTTAATATCCCCATCCGACGAGCGAGTCACCGTCAACACTATCGTATTCCGTCACTCCGTACACACTGCAGAGAGGCTTAACCCAGGACTCTTGTGCACAATCTGGTGATTAGGAATCGTGCACCACCACCTCTGCTACCCTGCCAGCCAAGTCCAACACCAGGACTGGAACCAGCTAACCCCGTGTCAGCGCCGGACACCATCACGGCGCCGCAACCAACTGAGACAACGGGGCATTGCTGATTAGGAATCGTGCTCCACCACCTCTGCTACCCTGCCGGCCAAGTCCACCACCAGGACTGGAACCAGCTAACCCCGTGTCAGCGCCGGACACCATCACGGCGCCGCAACCAACTGAGACAATGGGGCATTGCTGATTAGGAATCGTGCACCACCTCTGCTACCCTGCCGGCCAAGTCCACCACCAGGACTGGAACCAGCTTACCCCGTGTCAGCGCCGGACACCATCACGGCGCCACATCCAACTGAGACAACGGGGCATTGGTTATTTAGGAATCGTGCTCCACCACCTCTGCTACCCTGCCGGCCAAGTCCACCACCAGGACTGGAACCAGCTAACCCCGTGTCAGCACCAGACACCATCACGGCGCCACAACCAACTGAGACAACGGGGCATTGGTGATTAGGAATCGTGCACCACCACCTCTGCTACCCTGCCGGCCAAGTCCACCACCAGGACTGGAACCAGCTTACCCCGTGTCAGCGCCGGACACCATCACGGCGCCACATCCAACTGAGACAACGGGGCATTGGTTATTAGGAATCGTGCTCCACCACCTCTGCTACCCTGCCGGCCAAGTCCACCTCCAGGACTGGAACCAGCTAACCCCGTGTCAGCACCAGACACCATCACGGCGCCACAACCAACTGAGACAACGGGGCATTGCTGATTAGGAATCGTGCTCCACCACCTCTGCTACCCTGCCGGCCAAGTCCACCACCAGGACTGGAACCAGCTTACCCCGTGTCAGCGCCGGACACCATCACGGCGCCACATCCAACTGAGACAACGGGGCATTGGTTATTAGGAATCGTGCTCCACCACCTCTGCTACCCTGCCGGCCAAGTCCACCACCAGGACTGGAACCAGCTAACCCCGTGTCAGCGCCGGACACCATCACGGCGCCACATCCAACTGAGACAACGGGGCATTGGTTATTTAGGAATCGTGCTCCACCACCTCTGCTACCCTGCCGGCCAAGTCCACCACCAGGAATGGAACCAGCTTACCCCGTGTCAGCGCCGGACACCATCACGGCGCCACATCCAACTGAGACAACGGGGCATTGGTTATTTAGGAATCGTGCACCACCACCTCTGCTATCCTGCCGACCAAGTCCACCACCAGGACTGGAACCAGCTAACCCCGTGTCAGCGCCGGACACCATCACGGCGCGACAACCAACTGAGACAACGGGGCATTGGTGATTAGGAATCGTGCACCACCACCTCTGCTACCCTGCCGGCCAAGTCCACCACCAGGACTGGAACCAGCTAACCCCGTGTCAGCGCCGGACACCATCACGGCGCCACATCCAACTGAGACAACGGGGCATTGGTTATTAGGAATCGTGCTCCACCACCTCTGCTACCCTGCCGGCCAAGTCCACCACCAGGACTGGAACCAGCTAACCCCGTGTCAGCACCAGACACCATCACGGCGCCACAACCAACTGAGACAACGGGGCATTGGTGATTAGGAATCGTGCACCACCACCTCTGCTACCCTGCCGGCCAAGTCCACCACCAGGACTGGAACCAGCTTACCCCGTGTCAGCGCCGGACACCATCACGGCGCCACATCCAACTGAGACAACGGGGCATTGGTTATTTAGGAATCGTGCTCCACTACCTCTGCTACCCTGCCGGCCAAGTCCACCTCCAGGACTGGAACCAGCTAACCCCGTGTCAGCACCAGACACCATCACGGCGCCACAACCAACTGAGACAACGGGGCATTGCTGATTAGGAATCGTGCTCCACCACCTCTGCTACCCTGCCGGCCAAGTCCACCACCAGGACTGGAACCAGCTTACCCCGTGTCAGCGCCGGACACCATCACGGCGCCACATCCAACTGAGACAACGGGGCATTGGTTATTTAGGAATCGTGCTCCACCACCTCTGCTACCCTGCCGGCCAAGTCCACCACCAGGAATGGAACCAGCTTACCCCGTGTCAGCGCCGGACACCATCATGGCGCCACATCCAACTGAGACAACGGGGCATTGGTTATTTAGGAATCGTGCTCCACCTCTGCTACCCTGCCGGCCAAGTCCACCACCAGGACTGGAACCAGCTAACCCCGTGTCAGCGCCGGACACCATCACGGCGCCACATCCAACTGAGACAACGGGGCATTGGTTATTTAGGAATCGTGCTCCACCACCTCTGCTACCCTGCCGGCCAAGTCCACCACCAGGAATGGAACCAGCTTACCCGTGTCAGCGCCGGACACCATCACGGCGCCACAACCAACTGAGACAACGGGGCATTGGTTATTAGGAATCGTGCACCACCACCTCTGCTACCCTGCCGGCCAAGTCCACCACCAGGACTGGAACCAGCTAACCCCGTGTCAGCGCCGGACACCATCACGGCGCCACATCCAACTGAGACAACGGGGCATTGGTTATTTAGGAATCGTGCTCCACCACCTCTGCTACCCTGCCGGCCAAGTCCACCACCAGGAATGGAACCAGCTTACCCGTGTCAGCGCCGGACACCATCACGGCGCCACAACCAACTGAGACAACGGGGCATTGCTGATTAGGAATCGTGCTCCACCACCTCTGCTACCCTGCCGGCCAAGTCCACCACCAGGAATGGAACCAGCTAACCCCGTGTCAGCGCCGGACACCATCACGGCGCCACATCCAACTGAGACAACGGGGCATTGGTTATTTAGGAATCGTGCTCCACCACCTCTGCTACCCTGCCGGCCAAGTCCACCACCAGGAATGGAACCAGCTTACCCCGTGTCAGCGCCGGACACCATCACGGCGCCACATCCAACTGAGACAACGGGGCATTGGTTATTAGGAATCGTGCTCCACCACCTCTGCAACCCTGCCGGCCAAGTCCACCACCAGGAATGGAACCAGCTTACCGTGTCAGCGCCGGACACCATCACGGCGCCACATCCAACTGAGACAACGGGGCATTGGTTATTAGGAATCGTGCACCACCTCTGCTACCCTGCCGGCCAAGTCCACCACCAGGAATGGAACCAGCTAACCCGTGTCAGCGCCGGACACCATCACGGCGCCACATCCAACTGAGACAACGGGGCATTGGTTATTAGGAATCGTGCTCCACCACCTCTGCTACCCTGCCGGCCAAGTCCACCACCAGGAATGGAACCAGCTTACGCCGTGTCAGCGCTGGACACCATCACGGCGCCACATCCAACTGAGACAACGGGGCATTGGTTATTTAGGAATCGTGCTCCACCACCTCTGCTACCCTGCCGGCCAAGTCCACCACCAGGAATGGAACCAGCTTACCCCGTGTCAGTGCCGGACACCATCACGGCGCCACATCCAACTGAGACAACGGGGCATTGGTTATTTAGGAATCGTGCTCCACCACCTCTGCTACCCTGCCGGCCAAGTCCACCACCAGGAATGGAACCAGCTTACCCCGTGTCAGCGCCGGACACCATCACGGCGCCACATCCAACTGAGACAACGGGGCATTGGTTATTAGGAATCGTGCTCCACCACCTCTGCTACCCTGCCGGCCAAGTCCACCACCAGGAATGGAACCAGCTTACCCGTGTCAGCGCCGGACACCATCACGGCGCCACAACCAACTGAGACAACGGGGCATTGCTGATTAGGAATCGTGCTCCACCACCTCTGCTACCCTGCCGGCCAAGTCCACCACCAGGAATGGAACCAGCTAACCCGTGTCAGCGCCGGACACCATCACGGCGCCACATCCAACTGAGACAACGGGGCATTGGTTATTAGGAATCGTGCTCCACCACCTCTGCTACCCTGCCGGCCAAGTCCACCACCAGGAATGGAACCAGCTTACCCGTGTCAGCGCCGGACACCATCACGGCGCCACATCCAACTGAGACAACGGGGCATTGGTGATTAGGAATCGTGCACCACCACCTCTGCTACCCTGCCGGCCAAGTCCACCACCAGGACTGGAACCAGCTAACCCCGTGTCAGCGCCGGACACCATCACGGCGCGACAACCAACTGAGACAACGGGGCATTGGTGATTAGGAATCGTGCACCACCACCTCTGCTACCCTGCCGGCCAAGTCCACCACCAGGACTGGAACCAGCTAACCCCGTGTCAGCGCCGGACACCATCACGGCGCCACATCCAACTGAGACAACGGGGCATTGGTTATTTAGGAATCGTGCTCCACCACCTCTGCTACCCTGCCGGCCAAGTCCACCACCAGGACTGGAACCAGCTTACCCCGTGTCAGCGCCGGACACCATCACGACGCCACATCCAACTGAGACAACGGGGCATTGGTTATTAGGAATCGTGCTCCACCACCTCTGCTACCCTGCCGGCCAAGTCCACCACCAGGACTGGAACCAGCTAACCCCGTGTCAGCGCCGGACACCATCACGGCGCCACATCCAACTGAGACAACGGGGCATTGGTTATTTAGGAATCGTGCTCCACCACCTCTGCTACCCTGCCGGCCAAGTCCACCACCAGGAATGGAACCAGCTTACCCCGTGTCAGCGCCGGACACCATCACGGCGCCACATCCAACTGAGACAACGGGGCATTGGTTATTTAGGAATCGTGCACCACCACCTCTGCTATCCTGCCGACCAAGTCCACCACCAGGACTGGAACCAGCTAACCCCGTGTCAGCGCCGGACACCATCACGGCGCGACAACCAACTGAGACAACGGGGCATTGGTGATTAGGAATCGTGCACCACCACCTCTGCTACCCTGCCGGCCAAGTCCACCACCAGGACTGGAACCAGCTTACCCCGTGTCAGCGCCGGACACCATCACGACGCCACATCCAACTGAGACAACGGGGCATTGGTTATTTAGGAATCGTGCTCCACCACCTCTGCTACCCTGCCGGCCAATTCCACCACCAGGAATGGAACCAGCTTACCCCGTGTCAGCGCCGGACACCATCACGGCACCACATCCAACTGAGACAACGGGGCATTGGTTATTAGGAATCGTGCTCCACCACCTCTGCTACCCTGCCGGCCAAGTCCACCACCAGGACTGGAACCAGCTAACCCCGTGTCAGCGCCGGACACCATCACGGCGCCACATCCAACTGAGACAACGGGGCATTGGTTATTAGGAATCGTGCACCACCACCTCTGCTACCCTGCCGGCCAAGTCCACCAGCAGGACTGGAACAAGCTAACCCCGTGTCAGCGCCGGACACCATCACGGCGCCACATCCAACTGAGACAACGGGGCATTGGTGATTAGGAATCGTGCACCACCACCTCTGCTACCCTGTCGGCCAAGTCCACCAGCAGGACTGGAACCAGCTAACCCCGTGTCAGCGCCGGACACCATCACGGCGCCACATCCAACTGAGACAACGGGGCATTGGTTATTAGGAATCGTGCACCACCACCTCTGCTACCCTGTCGGCCAAGTCCACCAGCAGGACTGGAACCAGCTAACCCCGTGTCAGTGCCGGACACCATCACGGCGCCACATCCAACTGAGACAACGGGGCATTGGTGATTAGGAATCGTGCACCACCACCTCTGCTACCCTGTCGGCCAAGTCCACCAGCAGGACTGGAACCAGCTAACCCCGTGTCAGCGCCGGACACCATCTCGGCGCCACATCCAACTGAGACAACGGGGCATTGGTTATTAGGAATCGTGCTCCACCACCTCTGCTACCCTGTCGGCCAAGTCCACCAGCAGGACTGGAACCAGCTAACCACGTGTCAGCGACGGACACCATCACGGCGCCGCAACCAACTGAGACAAAGATGTACCCTGAAAAAAAATTCCGAAGCCGAATTCCCAACCGAGAATTCCACAAATAAAAATTATTTGATGTGACTGCGGCAAAAATAACAAAATTATTAATCTTTCTTAACTATAACGCTGGAATCAAGCAGTCTCCGCAACGAACGATTCGTATTCGTACTTCATTAACAGAGCTGATTCTGCTTTCCAGATTTGGCGATGCGGCGTTATCAGCTGTTGGCCTTGGACGAGTTTAGTGATATCTACAGGAAACAACAGCCGAACTCAATGGTGTATCTTGTGGACAATTATTCCAGCAACGGTCGGACCTGGTATTGGGTAAAACGCGGATTCAAATCACCGTGAAGCCATTGAGATATCAGTTTTGATCGGCATTTGTAGTTAAGCAAAAACTAGTGGTTAGAACACAAACAGAGCTAACGACGCTTACCTCATTACTGACCGTTAAGGTGTCTCGCTGGAGATCGAAAGGTCCCGATTCGATTCCCTGTCTGGTCGTGGACGTTCACCTCTAGCACAGCTTGCTGTGTAATGTGAAGCACTCCAGAACGCTTCCGTGGTTCGGTTTACACATTAAGCTGTAGGTCCCCTTTACCTGACAGGATTGGCAGGAGGTAAAAAAGAGAAATCTTTTAGTCTAAAATATTGATCTAAGACTCAGAAAGAACTGTTTAAAACTGTATGTGTGGAGCACAGCACTTTATGGTACCGAAACATGGACTTTAGGAATACCTGAAAGAAAGAAAATTGAGGCATTTGAAATGTGGTGCTACAGAAGAATGCTGAAAATTAAGTGGACAGACAAAGTAGGAAATGAACGAGTTTTGTAAATGATGGGTGAGGAAAGAAGTTTGAGGAAGAAGCTTACAGAAAGAAGAGACAGTCTGGTAGGTCATATTTTGAGACATGCTGGACTGGTTAATTTGCTGGTGGAGGGAACAGTCGAAAGTAAGAACTGGGCAGAACACATTGGACAGGTGGTAGGAAAAGATTTCAGAATTCTGCGCTTGTTGGAGAGAGTGATGAGGGGATGTACGAGAGAAATGAAGGAATTGGGTTACAAAACTTTGGTCAGACCATTGCTCGAATATGGTAGTGTAGTATGGGACCCACATTTTGAGTATCAAATACAGGAGTTGGAGAGGGTGCAAAGACGGGCTGCTAGATTGGTCTGTGGGTATAACAGCAGAACACAATCAGTAATCAATAAAAGAGCTGGAATAGGATTCATTGGAAGACAGGAGGAGGATGAGGAGGGTCATGAGGGTGAACAGAGTATATATTGGTGATGAAGTGGGGGAAGAATTAAAAACAAGGCAAGGAAGGGAAAAGATGACTACAATCTGGCACTTAATTTTCTTTCGTAGGGAATAAGCTACCAAGAGAGTGTGCCAATAATTTACTAAAAAACGTTGAAACAATTTAAAGTTGAAATTTGTAGTGGGCAAATGTAGGTGGGTGCAGGAATGTGAGAGAATTGGTGTATAGGGAAATTTGCACCGGAGCGTGTGCTCCATTGCAATTAAATTAAATTAAGACACGACAGACTCTTTGGACGAGACATTAATTTTCTGGTCGGTCCCCAGTTATGGCGACGTGCTGATGTAGATGTTATATTTTGGGGCATATATTAAGTTTGCAGACTGTGAAAATGTTGGCAGTAGTTTCTGCGTTATGCAGACTTATAGATTTATAAATTATAGGGTAGGAAGTGGTAAGTGTGTACTATGAAAAACTCCGACTTGATCTTTGTGAGTGTTACATTGGAAGATTCTTTCCTTATTTTAATTATCTTTTTCAATTATAACGGGATTGGACACAAAGGACAGAGGTCAAAAATTACAGTAAGGCGTTATCGAAGGCCTTCGTGTTTGTTGTTACCATTAACCTTTAACTTAATTGCGTTGTTACAAAAACAATGCTTCTTGTCTGCCGTTAAAGACAATGTGGAAATAAAAACAATTTTACGGGCAGAAACGTGGTTGACTATTCCAGGTGGACAAAGGAAGAACATCAAAGATACTTCTTAAACTCTGTAACTCATGTTTCTAATTACACCTTTTTTCTCATTTTTATACAATATTGCTCCTATAGGACCACTAAAAACATAGTCCTGAGTGGTTGTTGTTCCGAGAGACAAAAGAAAGTGAAATGTGTAAGGAACTTGAGTCCTTTATGGATGAATGCAGAACAGTCGAGATTAAAATATTCTCAAAATTTATCGCACCGAACGGCTTCGTATCAATTCTTTTATTGTTTCATTGTACTAGCTGTTTCTATTTATTTGGTAGAACGCATGCAACATCTGTCTTCATATGCTGAAAGTTGCCATATTCTGTACTCCGACTTAGAGACAGGAAATCTCGTAGAACGATTTGGAACTTTAGACAGGATAGAAATTGTGAGTAGTATAACAATAGTTCTGTGTCTTTTATTGATCTTAAGGCTATAATAGACAGAATACGTTCTATCTTTTTCATACGTGTGCGGGATCCACATTTTTAGTATCAAATACAGGCGTTGGAGAGGGTGCAAAGAAGGGCTGCTAGATTTATTTCTGGAAATTATTGCAGAACACAATCAGTAACAGATATGATAAAAGGATTCATTGGAAGACAGGAGGAGGGTGAAGAGGGTCATGGGAGTGTACAAGGCATATATTGGTGATGAGGCATGGAAAGATATTGGTGTAAAAATTGAAAGTAGTGCATGGAAGGGTAAAGATGACCATGGCCACAAGCTGGCACTCGATTTCAGGCACAAGGGTGTGGGAAGATTCTCTTTTTTAGGTAAAGGTGTCAGGGATTGGAATACGTTACCAAGAGAAATGATGAATAATTTACCAAAAACGTTGAAAGAATTTAAAGTTAATATTTGTAGAAGGAAAATGTAGGTGGGTGCAGAAAGGGGGAAGATGGGTGTTTAGGGAAGTTGTCACCGGAGCGTGGGCTCCATTGCAATTTAATTAAATATTATTATATTATTACTCAAAATAGACTGATGGAAAATTTCCAATACCAGGAAATAATTAAAGAAGAGTAAAGAAATGTCCGCAATATATTTATCTAGGTAACGATCGCAGGTTAATATAAGCACGAGTAGAGACGTTGTAAATGTGAAGTGCTGGTACATCAATAACGGATGTAACCCCCAGAATGTTGAATGCAAACGTGCGTGTATAGTGTCGAACAGGTGGCGTATGTCAGTTTGTGGCATTGCGTTCGTTGCCTGTTGCACTTGGTCGAGCAGTACAGGGACGGTTAACGCAGGCTGCGGATGGCGCTGGGGTTGTCCAATGATATCCTATATAAGCTCGACTGGAGAAAGATCTGTTGATTGAGCAGGGCAACATGTCGACACTCTGTAGAGCTTGTTGCCTTACAACAGCGGCATGGGGGCGAGTGTTATCCTGTTGGAATACACCCTCTGGAATGCTGTTCACGAATGGCAGCACAACAGGTTCAATCACCAGACCGACGTTAAAATTTGTAGTCAGGGAGCATGGGATAATCACGAGAGTACTCCTGCTGTCAGGGACATCCATAAATTGTGTCATACATTAAGGGGGAGGGAGGGGTCAACAAAGACATAATATGACAAGGAGTGTGCTAGTCATAAGGTTAGTGACGTCACAAGTACTACTGGTACCACTTGTTATCACGTGGCGACCGTACGAGTTCTCGCTCGCTGTACTGCGGTGTCGCACGTCAGCCGCCACTGACACACACAGAAAGGACAACACCGCCTTGAAAGCTTTGACAAAATATGACTTCCGCATACTTATTTAAACATTCGTGTGGCATCTGTGATCTATACCTTTCATCATATGAAGCCACTAGCACACACAAGCAATGACATAAGAGGCATCAAGAGGTTTTACCCATCACGTTCTGAAAGAGTTGCAGCTACAAGTGACAAGGAAGAACTTTGTTTGATAAACGATGACGATGCTGTATGGTTGGATGAAGAAGATGTCGACACATCGAATGCTCCTAACATTATCCAATTCGAGAATGAAGTGTTGCGCTGCCAGTCATAAATAATATAAAGATATGAGCTCAAAGTCCAAGGACACTAGATGACTAAATTTTGTAGCGTTCAATTGATTTGTTTTATTTCGTCAATTTTTGATTTGTAGTTGATTTTATAAAAAGATATTTTAAATAGAAATAGCATTAAAATTTTAGAAGTTCTAATTAAATGTAAAATTTATCTAAAGCCTCTAACATTAGATAAAGGGTGTAAGGAATTCGGAATGAGCATCAATACGATTAAAACTAAAAGTATTATGGGGGAAAGATTAAGAAAGAAATAGTGATAACGCTACAAGCAGAAATAATTGAACAAGTGGAGTCGTTCGAATATCTGGGGAGTATTGTGAGTGGTGATATGAGTTGCAAGAAGGAGGTGAAAACTAGAACACCAATGGCAAAGGAAGCTTTCAATAGAAAGAAGAATTTATTATACGGAAGGCTGGACAAAATCCTGAGGAAAAAATTAGCTACATGTTTTGTATGGAGCGTAGCACTATATGGAGCAGAAACATAGATGCTACGCAAAGAAGATCTAACGAGGTTGGAAGGTTTCTAAATGTGGATATGGAGGAGGATGGAGAAAATAAGTTGGAAAGAGAAAGTAAGGAGTGAGGAAGTGCTGGAAGGAATAGGAGAGGAAAGGTCACTCATAAAAACAATAAGCAACAGAAAAAATAACTGAATTGGGCATGTGCTGAGAAACGAATGCCTGCTAAGACTGCTCTGGAGGGGACTGTAAACGGAGGGAAAAGAAGAGGTCGGCGAAGGAAGAACATGATGGATGATATCATGGCGAATGGGAAATATATAGAGACAAAGAGAATGGCGGAACAGAGGGAGGCGTGGAGGGCTGTCACTGTGCGTGCACCTGCTAAGAAACAGAGAATCCATGATGACGATGAAATGTAAAACTGAAAAATGTGACGTCACACATGGGGAGTGGGGCCACACAAATGTGAACAGCTGTGACAATCTCACTTAGTCTTCTGGTAAAGAATTATTGTCACCTTCTGTTTGTTATTAATCTCGTGTAGTCATGTTACTTCTTAATTTTTATAATTGATCTTGGTATTAATGAACCGGAGTATATAGGTGATTCGTACTTAGTACCGTTACTTTCGGAGAAGGAAACTGTGCAGATGACATTGTCTTCAGCATCCAGTGTAAAATGAAACTGCAAGTAGAGTAACGCGGTGCTATTGTTCAAGGCGAAAATGTGTGTAATCTTTGGACGTCAAGTAGAGAAATCAAGCTTCCAGTCACCTTCCACAGTTTCCAGTTGGCTCTGTCTTTACCACAATCCTCTTCGGCGTATCATGGACTTCCTCTAATCCTGGTCTTCAACCATTGGCAAAATGACTCTTTGACTTTTTAAAGTTTCTCCACTTGCCCCAACGAAGCTCGTCTATCCTTCCAATATCGGATTCTACATTTTCGTTGACTTTTTTTTTTTTTCTCCTGATATTACATTCCTTGTACGTTGTTCGATGCATTTGCTCCACCTGTGAAGCTCTGAAATTTCTTTTTTATTTCCCGGAGTCAAATGCCTTTTCGAGGAGATGGAAGAAGCTTGAAGTGGAGTCGGGTAGGAGTTTTGTGTGCTGTTGCTTTGAAGGACCTTTTGGTGCAGGGAGATCAAGAGTACCGTAATATTCCTCGGCGGTTGGGATTTACTCCCACCATTATATGTGTTGGAAAGGAATAGGAGAAATATATCTATGCAAGATTTTTCAACATCCCGAACGAGGTTTAGGAATCCAGTACATTTCCTATTTTTCTTTTGTTTAAAGTGTTGTTACATATGAGACTATTCTTATTTTTTTTTGTGATTTACAAATTAAGAAAAAAGTGGCAGTATCGAACTTCTCACGAACAATCGAAACCGTGGATGACGGAAAGCATGTTGGTTTATTTGGAATTAAAACGGCCCTGTAGTTTACTGCAAAAAATTAGATAGATATGAATCGTTCTGTTTTATGGAATCAAGCAGTCTCATAAACTATTCTGAAATTCTGTTGTCAGAGAAAAAGTATTTACATTTCGGAGACAATTGTAAAAAATTATCTACCACACTCATTTTCTTCTCCCAACTAAACCACAATCATCAGTTCGTCACTGAGGGAAGTGTGTGATTAAAGCTTAGTGTCTTTGAGATTTCTATAACTCCAAAATACTACGATGTAGGCCTATTTGATTAAAATTTGGCTATAAAATTGACCATAGGAGTACTTACCTATCATTATTGGCTAATACAGTGTTGTGGGGATACGGCCCCCTCCAAGTGAGCACGTGACACACCTGCCAACTAGAACAGATTCACCATACCGTCACTGAAGCAGGCCCGGTAATTAAAGCTTAGCATCCTTGACGGATCCTCAGATTTCCATGACGTTAAACTAAATGGGAAGAAACACAAGCATTGCAACTCTTACTTATCATCGTTAATACAACGATGTAGTGACGTGGCCACTTCGAGTTATATTCCTATAAAGAAAGTGAACAGACGTTTCCTGATTTAGTGGCCAACTCCAGTGACTCATATCTCTGTCTCAGCGGTCTATCGATCTACATATGGCCCTGACGATGTCCTGGACTCCATTCCAGCACCAGTCTCGTCCATATTTCTTACTTGAGACTAATGGCAGTCATGTCTCCTACCTTCATGATTACTACTATAAGATATACCTCTGTTTAAGCTACCAGCCCAGTTTCTGATATTTGGTTACCATGGCTTCCAGTACGTTTAAACACTATCGTGCTGGTGTTATAGTGCAGTAAAAGACGTATGCGTGAAATGTAATAAATGTTATTTTACTTCATGCGTTTTCTGTATCGTAGTTTATTTTTCGCAGTGTATTGTTTCTGTAGCTTAAAGAAAATGTTTCGTAGCTGACTACGGTTGGGGTTCGATACCTGGTAAATCCACGGATTTTTCCTCGAAGTTGTTGTTGTTGTTGTAGTTGTTGTAGTTGTTGTTGTTGTTGTAGTTGTTGTAGTTGTAGTTGTTGTAGTTGTAGTTGTTGTAGTTGTTGTAGTTGTAGTTGTTGTAGTTGTAGTTGTTGTAGTTGTAGTTGTTGTAGTTGTAGTAGTAGTAGTTGTTGTTGTTCTTGTTGTAGTAGTTTTTGTTGTTGTTGTTGTCGTTGTTGTTGTAGTTGTTGTTGTTGTTGTTGTTGTTGTTGTAGTTGTTGTTGTAGTTGTTGTTGTTGTAGTTGTTGTTGTAGTAGTAGTAGTTGTTGTTGTTGCTGTTGTTGTTGTAGTTTTTTTAATGGCTTTCGGCAGCTGAGACCATACAGCCTGCTCAATGTGATTACTATAGATTCCAGTGAATCAGTCGTCGTCCAGTGTTTATATATTGTATCTCCTAAGTATGGACACCACAGGACGGACAGGACATTCACACAATACTTAACAGCCATGCCCGCTGCCGGATTAGAACAAGCGACCTTCGGCACGCAGAACCTACGCTACCGAGGCCGGGTTCCTCGAAGTTGAACATCTGAAACGGCTTGCTATCGCCACTCAGGTTAAGCACGGTCGGGCCGTGGTGCTGACGCCGTCACATCCCTTCTGATGCCGGAGTTTGTACTTTTGGGATTGCGGAGCCCTACCTCCGTGAATCCTGCGAGAAGCGGAAAGAGCTCAAGGGCCCCAGTGACCTTTACCTCAAAGAAAATGTTTCATAACCGGAAAACTGTACCAAAAATCATAGGAATTGTTGGGAAACTTCTAAACGGGGAATTCAAGATTTCTTTGTAAACTAGTTTCCAATCCTGTTGCAGTTAATTTAATCCACAAATTTTTTTTGACGAAACAGTTTTTACATCATTTAACGGATATCCGCAAGTGCGGAACTTTCGCTTGAAATCCTACCTCCGCTTCCGCATCCGGAATTTATAATGCGGATGTATAGCGGAGGTTTTTTATATTGAAATATATATTATTCTTCGCCCTTTATACGAGATTCTGCCCATCGTCACTTAGTTGACAACAAAGTAATTTTTTTTTTATTTTTTTATTTTTTTTTACGAACTTGCAATAAAAGTAACAATGAACTGAACGGTGTTATTATCTGAGCGACTAATTTACAAGTTCGAACTTAAATATAAAGTAAAGCGGTCTATTCACGGTCCAACTTACTGGGCCATCCGTGTACAAATGCCGTAGCATTCGCTCACCCATTCACGCTACTTGGAGTGATACAAAAATGTTCCAAGCAATCCTTTCCACTCGTACTTTCTCGCCGCACTCCATACTCGCTGGATGTTTCATCCAATCATGATCCAATACTCTAGCTTGTTGGAAGAGAGTTTAAGTAAGTATTTGTTGAAAAACAAACACCTTTCCACACAACCTTTTTTTTTTTTTTTTTTTTTTTTTTTTTTTTTTTTTTTTTAAATAAAAGGATGTGAGTAGAGTTGGCAAATACCATGTAACACGTGCCTGCTGAATGTATTTGATAATTCATTCCAATCACCGCTGAATGCCTCTTCTTGTTTACTCCTGCAGAGCTCGTCTGTTGCCGTGCTGATTGGAGATGTCGTCACATCTGCTGATGGAGATTGCTGTCCTGGTGCTGACGGTGACTGCCGTCGCTTGCCAGTTGGGAGGACCCGCTGGTGACGTCATATCCATGTTACGGGGCCCAGGGCCGATGCCTCCTCCGGACCCGACCCTCACCCCTCCCCCACCCCCGCCATTCCGAGCTCAAGCCGGTAGCCGGTTTATATTGACCGAACCACCCTTGAACCTACCACCAAACTTGATTCAAGAGATGCTAGGCTTCAGTCGATCTCTTCCAGACGTGAAATAAAATAAAATAATAATAATAAAATATGATCCGCGAAAAGCTTACGGGACCGATTAATTTAACGACAGAATCTGATTATCATCTAATGAATGGTATATTTTATAAAATATGTGTGCTGTTAACTTGTAGCCTACTAATATTTCAATAAAACGCATAAAAATGAAATTTCATGTTTTAAATACGTATTTTGCATTTGCAGATGCCAATGTCAAAGCTAGAATGGATAGAAAAAAGAATTAGAATCAATGGCAGAAGACTTATCAGCTTCAGATTCTTCGATAAAACGTATACCAATCAGACTTACTGTTTGATATATACATGTATATATTTGTAATTGAAGGTGGCAATTTCAAAGCTAGAATGCGCTAAAGAAGTAATTAGACTCAATGGCAGATGATTTAACAACTTGCGATTCGTGGATAAAACGCATACCAACGAGAGTTCGTGTTTGATATATATATATTTGCAATCGCAGATGACAATGTCAAAGCTAGAAAGGGCAGAAAAAAGAGAGTTAGAATCAACGGCAAAATACTTAACAACTTTAGATTCGCCGTGTGCTTGTGACCTGGGGCATTGATGAACTCCAAATCTTGGTTTCCGATCTCGTCACCGAGTATAGACCAGTTGGCTTGAACAGGAACTTTTCAAAATCAAAACATATGTCAAACAAATGGAGCACAGAAAGGAATGTACAACTAGACAATATATCCTTAGAAAATTACAGTGAGTACATTTATCTTGGCCAGCTTGAAAAAATGAGAGGAAGTGAAAGACTAGAAAATTTCCGCCGCATCAAGCTGGGATGCCAAACTTTTTGGAGGAATTCTATTATCCTGAAATCTAAAATGATCACAAATCTAAGGCAAATAGTTTGTGACCAGTGCATTCTTCTTGCGCTGATTTACGCAGAGACCTGGACTCTAAATGAATTTACAAAAGGTGAACTAAGGACTGCACAAAGAGCTATGGAGAGGTCAATGCTAGTCTTAACTAGAAAGAACAAGTAAAGAGCCACTGATATTAGGTCAGTTATGAAGATCACAGAGATCTCAGAGAAGACAGCATCCTGGAAGTGGCAGTGTGTCGGCCATATTGCGTGGAGAAAAGGACGAAAGATGGACGAAAGCAGTGTTAAGGTGCATTCCAACGATCCCTCGTAGGCAAGGCGAGACGGGACGGGACCTCATTAGCCGAAGTGTAGGGACGAGCGCGGGCCGCAGGTTAGTCCTCGCTACCTCGCCGCCACCTCCCCACCACGTTGCCTAGCGTAGTTTGGCACAGAGCACTTTACAGCAACAGAAGGGGTGCGCACCGCTGCTGTAAACCGATGGCAACAGCGCACCGCTACACACGCCTGTGATGTTTACTGACTCAGAGTGGGTAGCTGCGTCTGGTCCCGTCTCGCCTACGTTACAAGGGATCGTGGGAATGCGCCTTTAGAGTGGAGCCCAAGAGATCACCACAGACCGAGAGGAAGACCATCAGACCGATGGGACGAGGACACACGCAGGGTTGTCGGAGTTAACCGGCAGAGGATCACCCAAGATCGTGAGACCTGGAGAAGACTGCTCAAGCTTTACCCGAAATCATAACTCTAAGAGGTCACATCACTTAATGATTGAACTGGCTGATGATTTATTTATTTATTTAAAGGTTTATTTAGCCTGGCAAGATTACGGCTGTCAAGCCCTCTCTTACATCATACCAGGTGTTTATAATAAATAATATACACCTTACACAAACTAACAGTATACAACACTTATATAACATTTGGTATAAATTAAGTTCAAGAGTAATACTAACAAAGAACTTAATAATATTTATGAGTAAAATACTAACTAAAATCTTAATAGTATTCGTGCTTAACTAGTTAATAATTTAATTTAATTTAATTTAATTGCAATGGAGCACAGGCTCCGGTGGCAATTTCCCTACACACCCATCTTCCCCCTATCCTGCACCTACCTAAATTTGCCCTCTACAAATTTTATCATTAAATTCTTTCAAAGTTTTCGGTAAATTATTCATCATTTCTCTTGGTAACTTATTCCAATCCCTGACACCCTTACATAAAAAAGAGAATCTTCCCACACCCTTGTGCCTGAAATCGAGTGCCATCTTGTGGTCATGGTCATCTTTTCCCTTCCATGCACTACTTTTCATACCTATTGCAATATCTTTCCATGCCTCATCGCCAGTATATGCCCTGTACACTCCCATGACCCTCCTCATCCTCCTCCTGTCTTGCAATGAATGCCATTCCAGCTCCTTTATCATATCCGTCACTGATTGCATTCTGCGATAATTTCCAGAAACAAATCTAGCAGCCCTTTTTTAATGGTATAAACTAATGCTAGTGGAAGTTGTAAACGGTACAGACTTAACACTAGTAGGATGAAGAAGAAAGACACAAACTAATAACAGGGAAGGCAGAATAAGCAGGTGGACACAGTATAAATCAATATGATTCAAATATAAAATTAAGATATGCATGGAAGGAGAGGTCTTTTAGATAGGGCTTCAGTAAGTAATGCTTTCTCAAAAGAGTTTTTAATGGGCCGATTTTTTTGGTAGTTCTAATTTTCAGGGGAAATGATTTTATATACATGTTTTGGCTGTTTAACTGAACATCTTTCCTTTTTCATCATGCACTATGAATTTATAGTATTGATATAGTCTAATACGAATACCCAGTTGCCTGACATACCATTCTGAAAGTTCTCAGTTGACACCAAGATATATTAATGAATATTCCGCTCTAACAGGTATACTATTTTATACATACTTAAAGTTGTAATACAACTATTTAAGACCCTTTTTTGACGACAAAATAGTCTCGCGTATTAGAAGTGATCCACCTTTTGTCAGTAGCCTTTTAATAGGACGTCAGAGAATCACTCATTCACTCTTCAGGTTAGAAAGAGCTTCTTAAGGCATAACCAACGTAATGCGATTTGAAATCGCAGAAAACCCTATCCTAATGACACTAAATATTCTCAGACTATATAATGGAGGCATGTTGCTTTATAAATTACAACAAATAGTTCACCATAGACTGTAGATTGTCAGTGCATTTCACTGGCTGGAAATCGTCAATGGATAATCGTTAGCATTCAATTATTAACATTAGGGAAAGGGTTCAAAATCCTTCACCTGTTGGAAAGAGAGATGAGGGGATGTGCACTTGAGAAGTAAGGGAATTGGGGTACAAAACTTTGGTCAGACCACTGCTGGAATATGGTGGTGTAGTTTGGGATCCACATTTTGGGTTTCAAATACAGGAGTTGGAAGGGGTTGCAGAGGAGGTCTACCAGGTTTGTCTTTAGAAATTACCGCAGAACACAATCGGTAACTAATATGATAAAGGAGCTGGAGTGGGATTCATTGGAGGATAGAAGGAGGGTGAAGAGAGTCATGGGAGTGTACAGAGCCTATCCTGGCGATGAAGCTTGGAAAGATATTGGTGGTAAAATTAAGAGAGGTGCTTGGAAGGGTAAGGATGACCATGACCACAAGCTAGCACTTGATTACAGGCATAAGGGTGTAGGAAAATTTTCTTTCGTAGGAAAGGGAGTGAGGGACTTGAATAAATTTCCAAGACAATTGATGAATAACTTACCGGAAACACTGAAAGAATTTAAAGTAAAAATTAGTAGAGGGCAAAAGTAGGTTGGAAGGGGAAGGGAGGGGGTGTAGGGAGATTGTCACGGGAGCGGGCGCTCCATCGCAATTTTATCAATTATTATTATTATATTGTACTAGTTAAAGCGACAGAAATCTGAACAAGGCAGAAGGTTTAGACAACTAAAGGCTAGAGTACGATGTGTCCGAGTTAGCGGTTTTCAAATTTTAATGCAACATTTGAAGCCAGATTATAAGAAGAAAAATTATTTTATTGCCTGGCATATCAAATTTAACGTGTTACTTACATTATTGAAATGTAATTGACTATTTGCTGACAACAAACGTGTAAGGAACTAGGCGACATATGTAATCGTTAGACCGATATACAGTCCAGTTTGTGGGGCGATATTATTATATATATATTATATTTTTTACAAGTGTCGATAGTTTACAAAGATAGGTTACCGATTCATAACAGGTTAAACTTCCACTTAGGTTCCAGTAAGACGTTATTTGTCAGTAATATATGACACCAAGACGAATCTTCTGATGAAACAACAGTGCCGAGACTGCTCTCAACAGAAAAATTAATTAGTTCCTATACAGAGCTTACCTTCGCGACATATCACCAAAGTACTCCACACTGTTACTACCTGAAACAACTCGGGAACTAACTTAACGCCTGTCAAATAACTTCGCGGACACAACGGTCAGATTGAACTAGTATTTAATAATAAAAACCTAACAGACATTTATCCACATACTAACTAAGTAAGTATGGAAGCATTACCGGACTAGCCACGTAGCAGGAGATAGCAAATGCTACGGGCCCAGCCTTCTGAGAGGCCTTCTGGGGGACCTTGTAGGGGGCCCCACGCCTTCTATTGGGGGCCTCCCCGTCAGGCCAGATGGGCGACATTTTTTAGCTCTATTACGAGTACTTTACGTATTCGAGTTACTCCATTCGATACTTACTCGGTATCGGAAGATAAGTACTTGTATCGAATCGAATGTATCGAAACGCACCCTGTGTTAAATTCTAAACGCATCAACCCAGCTATTCCACTCAGCCGAGCCTGCCAAATTAATTTCCCGCTGACGTTAAGTCGGTAGCAAAGAAAATCTAATAAAATCATTCTTAGAATATTCAACTGCCACAGACAATCTCATTACACTGTTTTTGGTCCTTATTTCATTGTAATAAAGTAATACGTATATGCTTGGCCTATGGTCGTTTCCGAGCAGCCCCACACGGAAACTAAAAGATGTGGCTCATGAGCAACTAAGAAGACCTGAAGAAGATTCACAGGAATATGACTTCTGGAAACATCACAAAGAGCTAGCCCACAGCCACAAAAAGAAACCGCACCGTAGTGACAAAGTCTCTCTCTACTAGTCAAACACTGTAACGTCTCTAAAAAGCAATCCGTTTACAGAATGGGAAGAAATGAAACATATTTATTTGTCTGTATAAAAACGATTTTTTTTTTAATACATTTGGCCATGTCAGCCATACAGCCAGCTCAACGTGTGTGTTTCTCTTCCAATGTATACATTTCATTTCAGTATGAATAATTTCCATCTTCTGAAAGGACGACACAGGACAAACACAACATTTACATAAAACGACCCATGTCCTCAGCCGGACTCGAACCGTCGACCCCTGCAACGCGAGGCAGGCACGCTACCCCTACGCTGCTGTGATCGGCTATCTTATTGTTGTAGCGACGTCAGTACCGAGTGAATGTTTGTTTTCTGAGGCAGGTTAAACACAGACAAACAAAAGAAACAAGCTGTCCCCAAAATATTTGGAATAATTTTTTTTTTGGGAAACCTTCAAAATGTAGACTTTTTTGTTTACAAATGTTAAAATTATAATAAATAAATATACGACAAAACCTTCAAAGTTTGCTTACAATGTGTGCTTTATTATAATTTAAATAAATAAGTAAAACAGTTTACTGAGTGTTATTTGACTTTATTACACTAGGCAAATAAAATAAATAATCTAACAAAACGTCAGGTACATTATTACATTTCGACATTAATTTTAAAAAAGTATCGATTTGAGTAAGTATCGATACTTTTGCACTACTCATATGAGTAAGTATCGTAAGACAATTTGAGTATTACTCATTTGAGTAGGTATCGATACTTTGATAGTATTGGAACATCACTATTACTGCCCCGGACGGCGAAAACCAACCTTCTTACTTTTGCTACAGACCCCGCCCTGTTTTAATCCCGGCAATACGTTATGCTGGCTTACAGGCCTACCAACCGCCGGTCATTGAATACTGATCAGTGATCGACCTCCTCATACGCATAGCTACAGACTGTGGGCCGTCAATTAATTACGTGAGGTGTTTTTGGATATCTGGACCACCCACCCCCTTTTCCCTATGATGAGATTTGGTGTGATTTCTCACGTAATTAATAGAAACCACCTTATTGCAACCACTGAATATAATTTTATATGATTAACAATGAAAAACTGAACGACTATCACGATTACAACGCGACCAAATATTACTAAGTATGATTACCACGAGGCATTACGGTATCACAGTTATTATAATGGCAAAACAACATCTGCGTTACACAGACTGAAACATTTATCAAACATTGAACGAGAAAAGAACTATATAACCGAAATACAAGACACAATGGTTAAGAGGAAACAATCCCGAAGGCAACAGACAGACAGACACAAAGCTCACACATTCTACATGGCTGCTGGCACAATAGACAGGACCACATCGCGACAAGATCCTTATGCGCATTGCATGAGGTGATCTCGTGCATGCAGCCTTGCACTTCATACTCTTAGCGGCTTTGGATATAGTGTAGGTCGCTACGATCAGCATACCATTCACGTTTGAAATATTAAAATTCTCATTTTAAACCCTAATTAATAGTTTTCCCGCTGCACTATGATTTAATTTAATTTAATTTAATTGCAATGGACCGCAATTTCCCTTGGTAACTCATTCCAATCCCTGACACCCTTACCTAAAAAAGAAAATCTTCCCACACCCTTGTGCCTGAAATCGAGTGCCAGCTTGTGGTCATGGTCATCTTTTCACTTTCATGCACTACTATTCATACCTACTCCAATATCTTTTCATGCCTCATCGCCAGTATACGCCCTGTACACTCCCATTATCCTCCTCATCCTCCTCCTTTCTTGCAATGAATCCCATTCCAGCTCCTTTATCATATCCGTCACTGATTGCATTCTGCGATAATTTCCAGAAACAAATCTAGCAGCCCTTTTTTGCACCCTCTCCAATTCATGTATTTGATACGCAAAGTGTGGGTCCCATACTACGCTACCATATTCGAGCAATGGTCTGACCAAAGTTTTGTAACCCAATTCCTTTACTTCTCTCGTGCATCCCCTCATCACTCTCACCAATAAGTGCAGGATTTTGAAACCTTTTCCTACCACCTGTCCAATGTGTCCTGTCCAGTTAAGCTTGTTATCAAAAGTAATGCCAAGATATTTACATTTCAAGTCTTCACCAGGCAAGGACAAAGTGCAAGGGCAAAGACAAAGGGAAAAGCCTTTTTAGATTGTTTGCTGATGATGCAGTTATTTATAGGGAAGTAAGGAATTTGGCCGATTGTTCGGCAATTCAGCGTGATCTGGATGTTATTTTGGCACGGTGCGCTGAGTGGCAACTCACACTAAATTGTAAAAAGTGTAAGACAATGAGCATAACTAACAAAAAGAATCCGATTGTTCAGAAATACGAGGTAAACAGTTCAGTTATTGATATGGTCGATTCTATGAAATATTTGGGAGTAACAGTACAAAGGAACATGAAATGGGACTTACATATTAATACGTTGGTAGGTAGAGCTAATTCTAGGCTGCGGTTCCTAGGTCGAATTTTGAAAAAATTGTAATGAACAAACAAAGGAGATAGCGTACAAATCTCTTGTGCGTCCACATTTGGACTATTGTTGTGCCATCTGGTATCCGTTTCGTAAGGGGCTGATTGAGAGTACAGAGAAGAGCCGCTCGATTCGTGACCGCTTGCTACAGTCCTGATGAAAGCGTTACAGAACTGATTAGTAGACTAGGCTGGGAGTCTCTGGTAGATAGACGACGCACGTTTCGTATAAACTTATTGGTAAACATGCGTACTCCCATTTTCACTTACGAGTGTAGTGAAATACTTCGTCCACCAACCTATTTGGTTCGGAATGACAGGAAAGATAAAATTAGAGAAATAAGGTGCCGCACTGATTCTTATATGAATTCTTTTTTTCCTCGTACCATTAGGGATTGGAATGCACAACAAAGAGATTAGGTTTTGTGCTGAGCACCCTCTGCCACCCTTTGTTTTGTGATTTGCAGAGTGTATATATATGTAGATGTAGATGTCTTTCCACACCTTGTATTCATAATCAACCTTTTTTTTATTTTTATTTGTGTATCTAATAAGCTGACTCTTCTTTGCATTTATCTTCATCCCATGTTTACCAACCCAACTCGATATTCTGTCCAGATCAACCTGCATCTGTTTACAGTCCTCAATCATTTTGATCGTTTTAGATAGCATTATATCATCTGCAAACAATCTAATTTCAGATAGTAAACAATCAACACAATTATTCATTAGAATAATTAATAGCAATGGTACCAATACGCTACGCTGCGGCACTCCCATTTTTATTTCCACTTCATTAGTGTATCCATAATTCGGTGAGTACATTATTCTGACAGACGGAGAAGATGAAACATCTGCTGCTACTGTATTTCTCAAGATTGTAAACAGTGTGTCCTATCATGAAAAGCCCTGAGCAATTAATCAAATATGAATCAATAAACTATGAAGCGAATAAAGCAGTAAGTTATGAGTCAGATGTGATATTTATTCCTTACTATTTCCACTCAACTGGTGCAAGGAAAACTCGGAATCAGTTTCTTGAAGACTTTCGTCATATTTTATGTTTAGTAAAACAGATTGACTGTGTATTGTGCAGCGATGTGTCGAACATGGAAGAAATGTTAGTCAGGGGCAAGAAGAAGAATCAGCTGTGGCCGAACACAGTGTCCAAGAAGGTCATACGTTTGATTTTGGAAAAAAAACTACAATTTTAGCCCGGGTCAGCTATTTTTGCGACAGCGTTACTACAGAAGCTGTAGAAATCAGAACAACTGATAATTTAGTTAACATGGACACTGGTTACCAACTCAGTGCGGCCTGGAACCTGGTTATTAAAATGCTGAAACAGCTTCGCCTCGGTAATGAGCAGAATAGTGGATGACGTCATCGCTCTGTGTCTGCTTTTGTCCTCCACAGTTGCTGTAGCAGCGCGTAAACAAACAATTATTCAGTGACATCTGTAGTTGAAAACGAGGGCTGAGATAGATACCTTCGTAACGTCCCGCAAGCGTGAATGTTTTACGCGGCTGGAACCCCGAGAATTTATTTTAACACTCTAAAATTGTGAATTCTTCAAACTGCCGATTGTTAAATTATAAAACAATCTCAGATTTATTTTCAAGAACCAATATCATTATCAGCCAGCTTAATCATTTACTGATGTAGCCTCTTAAAATCTTCAGTTCAGGTATAGCTTGAGCAGTTTTTTTCCAGGTCTCACGATCTTGTGTGATCCTCTGCCAGTTAACTCCGACAACCCTGAATATGTCCTCGTCCCATGGTCTGGTGGTCTTCCTCTGGTCTGTGCTGATCTCCACTCTAACACTGTTTCTGTCCACCTCTGGTCTTTTCTCCAGGTCGCACGCTCTTGGGTGATCCTCTGCCAGTTCAACCCTGCGTGTGTCCTTGTCCCCTGGTCTGGTGGTCTTCCTCTGGTCTGTGCTGATCTCTTGGCTCAACTCTAACACTGTTTCTGTCCACCTCTGGTCTTTTCTCCAGGTCGCACGGTATTGGGTGATCCTCTGCCAGTTCAACCCTGCGTGTGTCCTTGTCCCCTGGTCTGGTGGTCTTCCTCTGGTCTGTGCTGATCTCTTCGGCTCCACTCTAACACTGTTTCTGTCCACCTCTGGTCTTTTCTCCAGGTCGCACGGTCTTGGGTGATCCTCTGCCAGTTCAACCCTGCGTGTGTCCTTGTCCCCTGGTCTGGTGGTCTTCCTCTGGTCTGTGCTGATCTCTTCGGCTCCACTCTAACACTGTTTCTGTCCACCTCTGGTCTTTTCTCCAGGTCGCACGGTCTTGGGTGATCCTCTGCCAGTTCAACCCTGCGTGTGTCCTTGTCCCCTGGTCTGGTGGTCTTCCTCTGGTCTGTGCTGATCTCTTCGGCTCCACTCTAACACTGTTTCTGTCCACCTCTGGTCTTTTCTCCTGGTCGCACGGTCTTGGGTGATCCTCTGCCAGTTCAACCCTGCGTGTGTTCTTGTCCCCTGGTCTGGTGGTCTTCCTCTGGTCTGTGCTGATCTCTTGGCTCCACTCTAACACTGTTTCTGTCCACCTCTGGTCTTTTCTCCTGGTCGCACGCTCTTGGGTGATTCTCTGCCAGTTCAACCCTGCGTGTGTCCTTGTCCCCTGGTCTGGTGGTCTTCCTCTGGTCTGTGGTGATGTCTTCGACTCCACTCAAACAGTGTATTTGTCCATATTTGGTCTTTTCTCTGTGCAATATGAACGGCCCGTTGCCATTTCAAGGATGTAGTTTTCTCTAGGATGTCTGTGACCTTTGTAACTAACCTAATGTCGGTTGCCCTTTTCTCGTTAAGGCTAACATTAACATTTCCGTAGCTCTTTTGACAGTTCGTAGTTTACCTTTTGTAAATTCATTTTGAGTCCAGGTATCACAGCCGTGTCAGCACAGGAAAAATGCACTGGTCATAATAATAATAATAATAATAATAATAATAATAATATATATATATATATATATATATATATATATATATATATATATATATATATATATATATATATATATTATTTTTTTCATGGATTTCTATCAGGATAAAGTATATTTTTACCTGAAACTCGTAGTGATAATAAAATAAATCAAAGTAAACTAATTATGGTAGCACGAACAAAAACTAACTTATAGCAAAGTCACGGCAAAGAAGACACGAAGATAATTTGTCTCTATTTTCTGAATATGTCATAAATATTCGAAGATTCAGTGAACAAAATCCAAACTGCTGAATATCAATAAAAGTAAATCTGTTAGATTAGGGAGAACTGCATTTCTCACTTTAGACGAATTACAAAACGTCGTGATCATGCAACCAGATTTTTCTAAAACTTTAATACAGATAATGAGCAACAATGTGACATTGAAAAAGTGAAATATTCCACAGATATTACTACTACCATCATCAATCGCACAATATTATTTCTACGCTTATTTTCAGTGTAACTTATTATAATAAGTAACTGTACAACACAGAAATGTGCCCAAACTTCCAGTGTCGCTTTTGCCACGTCCAAGTCTAATGGAAATGCCTATTAATTATTTCTGTACATAAAGTATGGTAGCTATGGTCTGTGACAATGTTTACTTCAAGCTTCGTCTTATCAGTTATAATAATTAATATAGCAACATTTTACTTCTGGAAATATCAAGCTCATCAAAACTGTACAGAGATGCACATCACTAGTAGCTCCAACTATTGGTGAATCAAAAACGATAATTATAATCTTTGTTCAGCGATTAACGTCACTTTCGGATCCAGGAAGCAATGGCGAGCAATACGTTGCGATATGAAAGACGCAATACATTTTAGCGTTCTCGAAGTTGACAACGTGGTTGTCACAAAGATATTTCTCTCTTCATTAATTGTTTATACACATAGATTTCTAGTTACAGCATTCGGAACAGTTATTAAAAGGCAGCGTGTCCAACTACAAACATGAAAACAACAATTCACATCTTGTAAAGCTCCTCTCAGAATCAAAAAAATTGTATCGATCTAATACAGGAATTGGAGAAGGTGCAAAGAAGGGCTGCTAGATTCGTTTCTGGAAATTATTGCAGAACGCAATCAGTAACAGATATGATAAAAATGCTGGAATGGGACTCGTTGGAAGACAGAAGGAGGGTGAGAGGGTGATGGGAGTGTACAAGGCGTATATTGGTGATGAGGCATGTAAAGATATTGGTGTAAGAATTGAAAGTAATTCATGGAAGGGAAAAGATTACCATGACCACAAGCTGGCACTCGATTTCAGGCACAATGGTGTGGGAAGATTCTTTTTTTAGATGAGGGTGTCAGGGATTGTAATAAGTTACCAAGAGAAATGATGAATAATTTGCCAAAACGTTGAAAGCATTTAAAGCTAAAATTTGTAAAGGGTAAATGTAGGTGGATGTAGAAAAGGGGGAAGATGGGGTTTTAGGGAAATCGCCACCGGAGCATGCGCTCCATTGCAATTTAATTTAATTTAACCAACTCGGCGGCAAAGCTAGACTGCTCCTGTCTGCCGACTTTAAATGCTGGATTCACGATACTAACACAAAGACCCCGTAGACTTCCTTAAATTAGCCTCATTTTTCTTTTTTAATGTCTGGACGAGACATTAATTTTGTGCTCAATTCCCATTTGAGCAACATGATGATACAAACATCATATTTTAAACTTTCAAACTGTCGAAATATGTTCACTCATTCTTGACTTACACATTATATGGAGTAGTAACAGTACACTATAAAAAATTTCTACTTAATCTGTAGGGTGTATTTCATTCGTAGATCATTTTGTGATGCGTTTTTTTAAATTATTTCAGTTATCACGTGATTAGACCCTAATGAGAGAGAAGGAATTTGTGACATGGCTGTACCATAGCACTGGTTTAGTATATGTTTGGTAGACGAAAAACTTCTGCAGAGAAAATGTTTATTATGGTATGAACCTGCAGAAATGAATCAGTCACGAACTATTGGAAAAATACTGACAACCGCCACCTTGCTTTGGTTAGACCTCGGGCAAATAATAATAATAATTAAAAAGTAAAAAATAAAAATAAAAAACATTTCACGAATTATGAAGTTACTCTTAACCTTTAATTTAATTCCACTGTAACAAAACAGGTAAAGACAATGTGGAATTAAAAATTAATTTACGGGTGGTAGTAGTAGTCTTCTGTAAAAAGTACATATGCAGAAGGTTAAAGAGTGTTCTTAAATTCTGTAATAGAGAATTTAATTACACATTACGTCTAATAATTAACTTAAAATTGCGTCTATAGTACTAATAAAAACAACAAATGTGTGCGCTTCTAGTTCTGAGAGACAAAAGAAAATTAAATGTTTAAGGAGATTAAGTGCTTTATGGACGAATGCAGAACAGTGGAGATTAAAATTGTTACCAAATTAATTGCAACCTAACCACTTTGTATTAACGATTTCATTGCCTCATTGTTCTGCTGTTTCTATTTATTTGGCACAACCGTTTCAAGATCACTCTTCATATGCTGGAGGTGGAGATATTCTGTACTCCGATTTAGATAACGACAACAGGACTCGTGAGTATTATAACAACGATTCTGTATATATATATATAATTGTATCTTAAAATTATTGTATATATATATATATATATATATATATATATATATATATATATATATATTTATTTTCATCTTAAAATTACTGTAGACCAATGTTTCCTAACGTGGGGCCCACGCCCCACAGGGGGGCAATTTGGTTTTTTTAGGGGGGCAATTTAGAAATTGACTTGATACGACTTTCCCGCTTTCTCTTCGGTTTATTTAAATGCAATGCTAGATATAGGTACAAAATATAGCGAAAAAGCAAATTCTTAAAACAGTGCTGTAAATAATTATTAGGTATAGTTTCGTTTGATGATAGCAAAATATTTTTTTAATTAAAAATTAGGTATGGGGGGCAAAAAAAAATTAAAAGTGGGACATGACCCAAAAAAGGTTGGGAAACACTGCTGTAGACAGTATGTGCGTCATATTTTTTATATTTGTGGTACTCAATATATTGTTTAAAAAGTGACAAATATGTTTGTGTCCTCAGAATGTTTTACCTTTTACTTCACTAATATATTCTTTTAATTTTTGTTTATTTCCGAGAATAATGTTGATGAGTGTACTTAACAACAATTTCGCACAAACATTATGTAGTTAACCAATCCAATCTTTGAAAAACATTCCTCTTGGATTATATAGGAACTTCCTCGTAAGCTTGATGTTTGATGAGCATACATTTTTGCACTTTTGTTGTATGTTTGAATATTGTTTTTATTTTATTTAATTATTATTATTGCAGTGAATTCTTCACAGGGGTTCAGCCACATAGTGTTGATAATGACAACGTTTCGGCAACCAACTCGGGTGTCTTCATCAGATCTACTACTTCAGATATTATTACCAAGATATTATTATCTGAAATCACAAGTTTGTGATTTCAGGTAATAATATCTGAAGTAGTAGACCTGATGAAGACAACAGAGTCGGTTGTCGAAACGTTGTCATTTTTTAGCACTGGCGGAAGTCCTGTGAAGAATTCATTGCATCAATACGCCTGAAAAGTCTCCAGTCTCATATTATTATTATTATTTGTTTCCCCTACAAGACCTCTGTCAATTCACCATCATCTCAGATTGCTCAAAAGCTCTATCGAACTTGGTATTATGGCTAAATTGAATTTTTATTATGAAGCAAATTAATCTGAAGTATAATTTCTCATAAATCCCCTCTTCCCTGAGAGGGGATAAAATGTTACCATGCCCGAATATAGTCCAGCTGAAATTACCAAATCTTCAGTTGTTAATTTTGATAAATATATGTTGCTGTTAGAGCACATGTAAATCATTCGCAATTAACGCCGTTACTTTAAAAGAAGGAATTAGTGCAGTTGACGTATTCAATATCAAGTGTAAACCGAGCGTGGTGATGTAACGGTTAGCGTTCCGGCCTCGCATTCGGGAGGACGACGGTTCGAATCCCCGTCCGGGTGTCGGGGGCTGATTGGCCAAGGCTAGTGGGCGTGTGTGTGGATAGGTATGCTGACGAACTAACGTTAGGGGATTACAGTTCTGCTTGAAGCGTCTCTTCTGTTCTTCTGACAGCACCACTAGAATCTTACCGTTGGGCTGTTTGGGCTAATGATTGACACCACTGTGGATTGACGGCCACAGACCGTAGGTTAGAAACTGAGTTAAGTTCTTACTACATGAAGAATGCAAGACTTGCAATTGAACAGTTTATTGGCCTCTAACACGGAGTAGAACAGTTTATAGCATGCCGCAAAGTGGATGCCAACAGTCACCAATTTATCTAAGCCCTGAACTGTAATAGTTAATTGTTAGGCAGATGGTCGCCCCGGATACGAGATGCATGGGAGGGTGGCAGGCTCCTAACAGGTGGCTATCAAAGTATGCTCGACTACTCTCGCCGACTGCCCGACAGTAAAGACACTACTTCATTGCTTGTACTTCCCAAGCCTCCTTGGCTGACCTACAATTATGAAGGGGACTGCACTCTAAGGTGCTGACTGCAAGCGTGCAGATTCCAGACTGGTCAATGCTCGACCGCGCTCAGCATTGTCAATGATCGCCGATTGCCAGTAGCTCCACGACTGAATATTCCTATAATTCCCCAAATAGTAATGGTCTTCAAAACGACCTCTTACACTCCTCCCCCATTAGAACAAGGCATTTTCCACAATGCCGGAAAGTACAATATGCGACATAGTTGGATTTCCACTTTGAAGCTCACAAAATATTGCAACATTTTTAAATATTTATTTTTCAATTCTGTTGAAGGTGGTCGGCCAAGCCTGAAGATAAACAAAGTCAATTAGAATTTTATAACATAGGAACAATAAAACAGATATACAAATGACATTAAAAAAATATGATTTATGGAGTAGATGGGTTGTAGTCATTCTCGACATGTGCCATTCAATTTGAGTTCTGCATAGCTACTACTATCTGCGTAACGTTTGGTATCGTGATATTAACAGTGTTTTGTCTGCATTATTTTTTCCGTTACAAACTAATTACAATTAGTCATACTTAAAACTAAGATCGTGATAATGATTCGATACTTGGTTAAATTTAATCACATCTTGCTCAATTTGCAAAAATTTTGTTCTGCTTTCCAAGGTATTCTAATTCTGAACTATGGTATACTGCTTCTGATACAATAAATTAATTATTCAGCTTAGGAATGATCGATAAAATGTTTGTTTACTATTTTTCTTGACAAGTTTCCATCAAAATTTCTGTAAAACATGATTGTTGAACAACTAGATGGAAAGAACAAGTGATTACCGCAGACTGTTTACCGTTGCTTTGATTACTGCGTTTAATTTAACACTTAAGACCTGTGGTTCTTACTGAGTAGCATGATTCAGAGTAATCCACAATTGACATATTGCTCTACCCCGAATGAGATGAGTCTATGATTACGTTAACAATTTTGAAGATTTTGGTCTACCAGACAACGCTTACGTGAATAATATGATAAAACTTAGATAGGTCTCGTGTGAACATTGAATTAACATATGGTTCTCTCATCCACCTGCTTATAATTAGTAGTAGTACAATAAATATACTCTAGGACTTTGTAAAACATCATTCCGTTAACAATTCATTATTTTTACTGCTCACTATAGCTCCAACCTTATATTAAGGCTTGAATCTCATTTGTTTTTATTAGTATCTGTATTAGCTAATCATCAAGAAGTGAATTTAAGCTGACAATACGTTACAAGTGTCGAAATTGTCATGATTTACTAATTTGGTATTTCTTCTTTTTTTTAATTTCGGGAAATCATAATCTTATAATGAATCTACTACAATAATATACACTCCTTAGTAAATATAACTCCATTCTTAAACTGATTAGTCTGCCGTGACTGATTGTATGGTAGTTCAAAATCCCATGAACAGAAATATTCTTTGAGCAAAAGAAATACATTACTTGTAAATTACTATTTGTTATGTGCTGCTGATATATTTTTAGTGACAAACTGATTGATTCCCGTTCTTATTACTAAATTGGTTCTACACTAAAATTATTAACAGTTCTGTTTGCGATACTTATGTGATCCAAGCATTGCGCCAATCTTGCTGCGTTGCACCAGTCGACTCGGCATATCAGGTTACGCTGCGCGTCACTGGCCGTGGTCTGGCCGCTCGCCGTAACAGCTATCTGCAAAATTATACTTCCGACAGTACCTTGTCTTAAAACTAAACTATACATAATTTTGACAAAGGGGATAGGTGGCCCTCAATAGGGGATCTATGACAGCGAATTAACCGGACAAACTGCAAATAAGGTTAGCATGGGGTCCACTTTGACCTTTAAACATGAAGAAAACAGTTCGTCTCCTGCTGAAGGCATTTTCTCAAATATCACAATTGAATTAATACCCATGTCTCGGTGTGCAATTTATGAGCACATATACTTCCTCGCAAATGATATGAATGAATTTATTAACGGTTTTGGCCGTTGCTGGGCTGCGGAGATTATAATGTGAGTTACGTATTTTTCTTCTTTTGACGTTTGAATTCCCTTTAAGTTCTAATTTACTGAGTTTACCCTCTTCTTGGTTATTGCATATAACAATTTCTTGAACTGAAAACAGCAATTTTTTGATTCACCAGTAAAACTTGAAAACTATTGGTTACCATTTCCGCGAGTCGATCAGTTAGTAATCACTCAACTTCTATTGATAATACAGAATTTACACGATTTTTCCCTTAGATTGGTGAACTACCTTTCAATAGTCTAGGTTTGACAGTATTTATCACTGCAAAACTTGATAATGTACAAATAATTTCCAATAGTTAGCAACAGATTTTTTTAAACTTGCGTTGTTCATGCAAGGTAAATACTACATTTTATCTCTGAAACAAATAGATGAATTCTCCTTAGTAGTGCAATCTGCTTATTATCTAACAACTAATCAGACTTACTTAGTACAATACTTATGCTGTGATTACGCTCTGTGTGTTCAATCACCCCGATTAGTGACAATTTTAAAATGAGAAGAATATTCACACAACCCTTGATATTTTCCTTTAAATATTATTCCGTTATAATTTTTGTGGAGTTCCGTACTTCATAACACTATCTCCTATTTATAGACTTATTTTTATTAGCTGTTTGATTTACTTACGTTACAGTTATGTTACTCTTATGCGCTCTTATATCATACAACAATTACCAATAGTCAAGACTTAATTCTGAAACATTTGCACTGCATATAAAAGCTGTTATAGAGAAAAGAAGTTGATATATTTTGCATATTTTGATATATGATTCACTTATGGCATCTCATTTTGGTGAAACTCCTCACAAGTAGAAAGGTATTTAAATGAGGAAAACATGCTCCAAGAATTATTTGTGGAGTTAGCACACGTACGTAGTTTTTATATAGAAAGTGATTAGCTTTTCTATTCAGTGACATACTTCAAGAAATGTTATTTACGAAAACTTATCGACTTAAAACCAAACAAAGAGTGTTTTTTTGCTCCAGACCCCTTTTTTGTTGTTGTTATGTTAGATAAGTATTGTTTGATTTACCGATATTTTGTTATTGATTACGTTTTCCGCTTCCGATGAATTATTAATTTGGAATTGCACATCGTATTACTGGCTCCTAACTCACCAGTCTCTCTCAGATTGAAATTTCATTTTCTTTCTGTTCGTTATATGTAGTTCTCGATTTTCTAATTCTTAACTAACAAAACTCCAGTGATGACTTCCCAATACTACAATCTTATCTGCTATTACACATCGAATGTGACTGATTCACCAAACTATTTTGAATGTACAGATTTTAAAAGACATATAACATGGATGTAGGTTTGGCTGAATGATTAGGTGTGAAAACTGATTGGATTTATGACTAATGAGGTTCACATAATGGTTATGTCTATAACTTGGATCTGTTGGTATGGGATGAATGTAAGTTTATTTCCATAAGCATATGGAGTTGACGGTAGGCTTTTGAGTACGTATTGTGTCGTAAGAAAAGGTTCATGACTCCTTTTCCCAAGGACAGCACTCGTATTTTGCCTTTTTAACTCGATTGACGAGTGTACACCGTGATGTTGCCCAGACAATCAGAATTCGCCACTTTCCAACGCTGTACGGTTTTTTTTTTTTACATCACCCATTTTTTAATATACTTGGTGCTTCAGACATTTCTAACATGTGGCATACAGTTTGACTCCTTACATTACGTGAGTACGTATTATTACTGTGGACACATGAAAGACAAGCCACTGAGGCTATATTTTCCCTAACTGAAAAACCAGATTTGCACAATATTCGTAATAATTTCAAATTATTCTTATTCTTCAAAGTTATGAACGCCGATTCGGTTTTAGATACTGTACTTTAGGGTTTTATCTTCATACTAGCGTTCGATTACACGCCGTTTACTAATTTTATATGGCGATTATGTTTTTTTATTAATGTCTAATTATAATTGAATTATTATGTCTAATTCAACCATTCCGTGCATCGCAATAAATGTTAAATTTGTTGTGGCAGATACGTCGTTATATATTTAATCTTTTTAGTTCATCCACCTCATGTATTATGTTTTAATTTGCTACGACAAATACTTCCGTTTTAAATTCACTCTACTTGAGTCTAACCATCGCGTGTCATTGAGCGTCTTCACTAACACAACTGAATACTTTTACGAAAATTTCCGTCAGAGGTACTTGAATATGATTTCAGAATATACTATGCAATGTTAGCACGTACGATTGACTTATGGGCATTCGTATAGCGGTGGGAACACGTCTGCTCCTCAACCTGAACACGTGAGAAGTCTTAGAACGTCAGCCGAAAGTGTCCACTCGCGTGGTCCTCTTAACAACTGTACGTTTCGCACGTCTACTACTGCACCATATTTCTATAGAAAATTTGATTCTATATTCTACTGGAAGCTCTGTTCAAATAACGATCCGCCTGAACGGTTGCTCTGAGTCTCCTGGAGCTTATATTAATCCAGCAGTAGATACCCCTAACACCTTAACATTTCCCCGGCCTAGACCGGTAATTTTTCCACTCTGCAAACAACTTTACAACAATGAAGAATGGCGCACCAGAACCCACTAAGAGATATCACACTCTCTTTTCCCCAATATTTATCATTAATCAAGGCTTTTAGCCATAACAACCCACCCCATTCTGCTTGTCCCGTCTTCAAGTTACCGGCATTACTTAAATGCAAATGGGTGGATGGAGCGCCTACATCCTCACCAGGTTAACTTCTTGGGCTGTACCTGTGAGTTATCAGAAATGTTGGCCCCCAAAATGACGCAACTCGCCACACATTTATATATCGGGTCTGGATCGGTCGGTCCCTTGCCGCCTTTTACCGCAAAATATTCCGCTTCACTTTAACACATAGGCTTTCCTGGCCACACTTACACTGACACGACGCCCCAACAGTTTCATTTTTTTCCCGGTAATAATCACTTTCATAATTCTTTAATTCATCCATTACTGATTTGACCAGTATTTGCCTAGCAATCTCTTTTGAAATTTCCTACTCCGCTTAGTAGCATCTGGATGTTTCTTAACATTAATATCTGCCTTATACACTTAATTTTGGACTTACCTGGAGAACTTGCTTCGATCTATTCATAAACACAGCCGCTGCTATGGCCTCTGAAAATATGTTTGTCTCACTTAAAGATATATCTGGCAGAAAATGTGCCTTTACAAGCAAAAAGGAACCCCGCTTAACTCACCATTATAACTCCGCTCACCCGCGTCTCCAAATCCGAGATCCTCGCGTTCAATATCTGATAACTGTTGTAGATTTACTCGCTGCCATAGTTACAATAAAATTGAGGTCCACTCACCCCTAAGGTCTTATTCTCGTAGCCGTCGTCGCCTCCACAGCCACCGTCGCTGTCGACGTCTGAAGATCGTGCCATGGCTCCTGCAGCAACGTGTTCCCTCGCGCCGCCGCGATCCGCTCCGCGTGTTGATCCGCGCTATGCTCCGCCGTCGCTCGTGCGTTGAACCCGCCGTCCGATGTCTCCAGCCGCGTGCTGACGCCGCATCTCCAGCGTTCATCTTCCAAGCCATGTGTTGATCCAGCCACCTGTCTTCCTGCCACCCCCCGTCTTCCTCTTCAGACGGTGATCGCTTACTTCTTGCTAATTCGTCAGACTCTATCCACACTGATGTTCCAAAACATCGGTACTACGCCGAAATCCCACGATGACGCCACTTTGTCGGGGGCTGATTGGCCAAGGCTAGTGGGCGTGTGTGTGGATAGGTATGCTGACGAACTAACCTTAGGGGATTACAGTTCTGCTTGAAGCGTCTCTTCTGTTCTTCTGACAGCACCACTAGAATCTTACCGTTGGGCTGTTTGGGCTAATGATTGACACCACTGTGGATTGACGGTCACAGACCGTAGGTTAGAAACTGAGTTAAGTTCTTACTACATGAAGAATGCAAGACTTGCAATTGAACAGTTTATTGGCCTCTAACACGGAGTAGAACAGTTTATAGCATGCCGCAAAGTGGATGCCAACAGTCACCAATTACTAAGCCCTGAACTGTAATAGTTAATTGTTAGGCAGATGGTCGCCCCGGATACGAGATGCATGGGAGGGTGGCAGGCTCCTAACAGGTGGCTATCAAAGTATGCTCGACTACTCTCGCCGACTGCCCGACAGTAAAAGACACTACTTCATTGCTTGTACTTCCCAAGCCTCCTTGGCTGACCTACAATTATGAAGGGGACTGCACTCTAAGGTGCTGACTGCAAGCGTGCAGATTCCAGACTGGTCAATGCTCGACCGCGCTCAGCATTGTCAATGATCGCCGATTGCCAGTAGCTCCACGACTGAATATTCCTATAATTCCCCAAATAGTACTGGTCTTCAAAACGACCTCTTACACGGGCATCCAGATTTGGATTTTCCATGGTTTCCCAAATCACTCCAGGCGAATGCCGGAATGCTTCCTTCGAAAGGCCATGGCCGAATTCCTTCCCGTTGCTTGTCCGCTGTCATTTCCTGCTTCTAATTACACCGAAGTCGAAGAGGTATAGATAAATAAGCACGTTCGATGTTTCTTCCCAACTAAAACGGAATCATCAATCCGTTACTGAAGGAGGCGTGGTGATTAAAGCTTAGCGTCTTTCAGAATTTAGGAGGTTTCTCCTCCAAAACACCAAGATTTATCGCCCTACACACCCATTTATCTACCTTTCCTGTACCAACCTACATTTACGAACTACAAATTTCAACTTTAAATAGTTTCATGGTTTTTGGAAAATTATTCATCAATTCATTTGGTAACTTATTCCAATCCCTGACACCCTTACCTAAAAAAGAGAATCTTCCCACACCCTTGTGCCTGAAATCGAGTTCCAGCTTGTGATCATGATCATCTTTTCCCTCCCATGCCTTACTTTTAATTCTTACGCCAAAATCTTTCCACGCCTCATCACAAAAATACGCCTGATACAAACACATGGCTATCTTCACCCTCCTCCTGTCTTCCAATGAATCATATTCCATCTCTTTTATTATAGTTGTTACTGATTGTGTTCTGCGGTAATTTAAAGAGACAAATCTAGCAGCAATTCTTTTAACCCCTCCAATTCCCGTATTTGGTACCCAAAATGCGGGTCCCATGCTACACCTCCATATTCAAGCAACGTTCTGACCAAAGTTTTACCCCCATTCCTTTATCCTCTCGTAGATCCCGTCAGCACTGCTTCAACTAGTGAAGGATTCTGAAACCTTTTCCTATTACGTGTCCAATGTGTGCTGCCCAGTTGAGCTAATTATAAACTATTATTCCAGGATATTTACATTTCAAATCGTCAACAAGCATTCGCACCTTATAATCTTGAGATACTTTTTTTTTGTTATTAGCTTTATGTGTAGCGGACCAAGGTAACATACCGAACTGTCCACAAATGAAAGGATAATCCTGCTATAGGACACATCACTTCCTAGTTAATGACAAAATTTTATTTTAATAAAAGTATCGCCATTTTCGAGATGTTGATTCTTTTAAATATTTTTTAGAAACACGTGACTCCATGCCATTTCTACAAATTAAGTCTGTTTGAACCCTGGATCTCTTTAAAATACTCAATGATATTTGTGTCTTCTAAAACAATGTTCTTTTTTTCCTTAAAACTTTAAAAATACCTTATAAAAATCTTAAACGGTATGATTATTTTATTCTTCTTTTAAAACGATTGTTTTACGGTAGTTCAAGCGGCTAAAGACACCATTGTGCTTTTTCAACATCTTGTAAAAAAAAAATAAATGATGATAATGAGGGTTTTGCTAAGGTGTGCATACAAATAATAGACAGAATAAATGCAAGTAATATTATTTATTTCGTTAATTACAAAAACTGTTGAAAGTGGCTGCCATTTGCTCATAGGCACGCCCTATATCTTTTGATAAACGATCTTTTTATTCTGGGAGCATAACCTTTGTGGTTAGTGTGTTCACAGCTGTTTTTGTTTTGTCACGCAGCTGTGTATCCGAAGTTACATCCGTCGGGTAAACTAAAAGTTTTAGTGAGCCCCAATTGGAAAAAAAACCCAAGGGATTCAGGTCCGGTGATCTTGGTGACCATAATATAGGGCCGAGATGCCCGATATACTGGCGATGAGGCATGGATAGATATTGGAGTAGGTATGAAAAGTAGTGCATGGAAGGGAAAAGATGACCATGACCACGAGCTGGCATTCGATTTCAGGCACAAGGGTGTGGGAAGATTCTCTTATTTAGGTAAGGGTGTCAGGGACTGGAATAAGTTACCAAGAGAAATGATGTACAACTTACCGAGAACGATGAAAGAATTTAAAGTTAAAATTTGTAGAGGGCAAACGTAGGTAGGTGGGTGTAGGAAACATGGAAGATGGGTTTTTAGGGAAATTGCCACCGGAGCGTGAGCTCCATTTCAATTAAATTAAATCTAAAATATGGTGATACTTTTACTAAAATAAAATTTTGCCATAATGTAGAACAAGATGTAAGGTATCTGCGGTTGCAGTATTATCCTTCCAATCTTGGACAGCCCCGAATATATTCGAGTCCTGGTCTCTAACTGGTTCCTTGCAGGGACACCTCCCACCGACCCCGCACCAATCGGCTGACTCCCTATTGGTGCATATCATCCGATAAACGGAGAGTTAAAGGAAGTATTTAATGATATGCCAGGTCATAATCAGAGTTTGTAAAAACCATAAAGAACGGGTTATATAAGTATTAAATGTAAAAACTGTTCTGATCATCTGAGAATACTACTTCTTGCTTACTCTTCCAGAGCTTCCCTACCACCCAGTGAGATGTCGTCACATCTGATGATGAAGATCGCTGTCCTGGTTCTGATGGTGACTGCCGTCGCCTGCCAGAAGGTTCCCCGACCACCAGGAGGAAGTCAATTCAGCTTCAACCCCAGCGCGGGATATGAGTTCGACCCCAGATCAGCACAGCCATACCCCACCATGCCCACTCCCAACCCCGAGCCTATTCCACACCAAAGCCAACCTCCTTACTTCAGCCAGGGGCCACAGCAATTCCGCAGGCATGCCGTCCATTACGAAACACAGTGAACTAGAAAGCGGATCGGCGAAGCTTCCACATGCGGTTAACCTAACGACAAAATGGCTCTTACCCTGATTATCACGTCATCAATGTGATTGTTATGAAAGATATGTGTGTTACTAACTTGTATCCTACTAAAATATCTCAATAAAACGCATACCAATGGAACTATTTGAAAAACTTTATTTAACACTAGTGTAAGCCCTTGACCGACTTTTGGGTATCGTCACAGGTCTATAATATTTCCACTTTTTAGGGTTGACAGGTTGACCTGATCTGAACAAATACAAACTTGACCAGTGTTTCACCATCAGGGTGAATATAATCTCCTGTGCTTGAAGATATCAGAAGTATTAATAGACGTAGGTGTTAAACACGTAATGGGATGATCGCGGTATAGTATAATTGTTTCAAAGGTCGTAGACTCTAACTTACTGATTTACAAACTTGACTTGTATTTGACCCGTAAAGTTCACTCTAAAAAATTTGAAGAATTCCTGTTTGATCCAAATCTGGATGCCCCGACGGGGATTCAAACCGCCGTCCTCCCGAATGCGAGGCCAGAACGCTAACCGTTACACCACCATGCTCGGTGCTTGTCAAGAGACTGCTTGGAAGGACTAGAAGAGTGAGAAGAAGAAGGAGGTGAAAGATCACAGATAGCATTAAAGATAAACAGAAACTTCAACGACATGAAGAAAAGGACAGAGGGCATGAGAGCATAGAGCACAATCACGTGAACACGCTGATCACAGATCTGCTAACGTGGCTTCGACAGGCTCGCTAATTAATAACTCAAAACATTTTTATATTCAACTCACCACTTTGTTGTACATATCGTAATACATAATCTCTCCATCAACTGTGACATTGAGAAACTCATTAATTACTACCGAATTAGAAATGATTCCGATATCCATACTTTAGGCATACTAGTGCTACACGTAGTTGCTTTTAAATCCTCCACAGCATCTACATACATCTACATCTACATATATACTCTGCAATTCACAAAATTGTGGGTGGTAGAGGGTGCTCAGCACCAAAGGTAATCTATTTGCTGTGCATTCCAATCACTAATGGTAAGAGGGAAAAAAGAATTCATATAAGAATCAGTCCGGCACCTTATTTCTCTAATTTTATCTTTCCTGTCCTTCTGACTCAAATAGATTGGTGGAAGAAGTATTTCACTACACTCAAAAGTGAAAGTGGGAGTACGCATGTATACCAATAAGTTTAAACGAAACTTGTGTCGTCTATCTATCAGAGACTCCCAACCTAGTCTACTAATCATTTCTGTGACGCTTTCATAAGGACTGTAGCAAGCGGGCAAGAATCGAGCGGCTCTTCTCTGTACTTCCGATCAACCCCTTACGAAACGGGTCCAAAATGGCACAACAATAATCCAAATGTGGACGCACAAGAGATTTGTACGCTATGTCCTTTGTTTGTTCATTACAATTTTTGAAGATTCGACCTATGAATCGCAGCCTAGAATTTGCTCTACCTACTAACGAATTAATGTGTATGTCCCATTTCATGTTCCTTTGTACTGTTACTCCCAAATATTTCATAGATTCGACCATTATTGTTTAACTCGTATTTCTGAACAATTGGATTCTTTTTGTTAGTTATGTTAATTGTCTTGCACTTTTTACAATTTAGAGTAAGTTGCCACTCAGCGCACCAAGCCAAAATAACATAAAGTACGATACTTCCGTTTTAGCCTGGAACTCGTAGCAAACTCAGAGCAAACTAATTATTGTCTTCTTCTTCCTCTGCGGTAGTCAATCGTAGGATTGTTCTATAGCGGTGTTCCGTTCAGCTCTATTCTCTGCCCTCCTCTTCATATCTTCATATCTCCTGCAGTCAACGTCTTCCATTAACTGCTGGATGTATTTTAACCGTAGTCTTCCTCGATATCTCTTTCCTTCTACCATTCCCTCCAGTATTGTTTTTAATAAGCTCTCATGTCTTAAGATATGTCCAAGTTAATACTGTCCTCCGCGTTTTTATTCTCTTCCATATAGAGTTAAACTCTGCCGCCTTCACAAAAATTTCCCCATTAGTAATCTTGTCCCCTCCAGCTAATCTTTATCATCCTTCTGTAGCACCATTGCTCAAACGAAATTAATCTTCTTTTATCTTATTTACCAACTGTCCAGGTGTCACATCCATACGGGGCAATACTCCAGACATAAGATTTTAATAGTCTTTTCCTCTTTGTCCAACTGATATTATTTGTTGTAAAAAATTTTGTTTCTTTTTGTTGGACGCTATTTTTGCTTCTGCAATCCAGCACTTTATTACATTCTTGCTTCTTCCATTTTTTGTGAATTTTGCTTCCTAGGCAGCACATCCTCCAATGCTTCTCCATTAATTTTAATTTTCGAGTTTTTATCTTTCCCGCATGCCATGACTTTCGTCTTCGCTTTATTAAATTTCATATTGTAGTTCTTCTTCATTGTTTCCAAAAATTTCTGAAGATCCTCTTCACTTTCTGTTACTATCACAATGTCATCTGCGAATCGAATCATATTTATGGTACTAGTTTTCCCTGTATCTTTATCCCAACATCAATTTTGTCGATAATCTTATCAAGTGATTCTTGAATATAAACATTGAAAATTATGGGAGACAGGGCACAGCCTAGTCGGACTCCTTTGCGTATTCTTTCCAATTTTTATTACAGCCATTTCATGTTTGTAAATATTCCATATTAGCCGCTTATCTCTGTATTGTATACCTATTTTTCTGAGAATCTCGAACATCTTCTCCCATTTAACATTATCAAATGCTTTTTCAATATATATGAAACCTAAATACGTTTTTTTGTCTTTCTCTCTTTTCTAATATTAGCCTCAGTGCAATAATTGCTTCCCTTGTACCTCTCCTCTTCCTGTAACCGAATTGGTCTTCTGTTACAAACTCTTCTACTTGTTTATCAATTCGTTGTAGTGCTACATTGGTGATAATTTTTGATGCATAATCTACTAAGCTTATTGTTCGGTATTGCTCACATTTTTTAGCACCTGGATTCATTGGTAGGGGAATTACATTTTTCTCAAAGTCTATTGTCCTTCCTTATAAATATCCTGAACTAGCTGGAACAGGGGTGTAAGGGTTTGCGCGATACTATAATAGCCTTTTCCAACCAAATGTCAACCACTCCTTCACGTGGTGCACCCTGTTTGCACGGTCGAGGCTCTGGCGACTGAATGATTCCCGGTATAAGGAGTCACCCACTGCTTGACAATGGCCTCCGAAAGGAGGGCGGAAGAGTGGGGAGTGGTTCAGGGCACCCTCTTGCCCTTGGGGTTGGAAACGGCCTATAAAAGCGGATGCATCAGAAATGATCAACGGGATGGGGATACAGAAGCCAACGGGAAGCCACTGCTTTAATGACCCAAAGTGTATCCCGAGGTCATGTAATCCTCTCAAATTACATATATCATGATGGCTTCTTCCTGGGTAAAATATTCCGGAGGTAAAATAGTCCCCCAATCGGATCTCCGGGTGGGGACTACTCAGGGAGAAGTCATCAGAATGGATAGAAACATTCTACGAGTCGGAGCGTGGAATGTTAGAAGTCTGAATAGGGCAGGAAGATTAGAAAACCTTAAAATAGAAATGGAACGACTTAAGTTAGATGTTGTTGGGATTAACGAGATAAAAATGGAAGGACGCACAGGATTTCTGGTCTGGGGAACACAGGATAATTAGCACACAAGCTGTCAATGGCGTCATTGGTGTAAGATTAGTAATGAATAAGAAAGTAGGGAGCGAGTGAATTATTATTAAAAAATTAGTGACAGGATTATTTTTATGAGGTTGAAACTAAGCCCGTCCCAACCACATTAGTACAAGCGTATATGCCAATGTCACAAAATGATGACGAAGAAATATAGAAAATGTACACCGAAATTGAAGAATTAATCCAATATGTGAAGGGGGAGGAAAATCTAATAATCATGGGTGATTGGAATGCAATAGTGGGAGAAGGAAAAGAAGGCAATACTGTAGGAAGTTTTGGTCTAGGAGAAAGAAATGAGCGAGGAAGCAGGTTATTAGAATTTTGTGAAAGATATAAGCTAGTAGCGGCAAACACACTGTTTAAGAACCATGCAAGAAGGATATTTACCTGGAAACGTCCTGGGGATACAGTCAGATATCTGCTAGAATATATCATGGTCAAACAGAGATTCAGGAATCAAGTTCTAGACTGTAAAGCGTACCCAGGAGCAGACATAGACTCTGACCATAATTTGATAATAATGAAGTGCAAGTTAAAATTCTAGCGTATAAGGAAGCAGTATAAGCAGAACAGACTGGAAGTGAATAAACTGAAACAATCTAGTACGAGAGAAAAATTTGCAGAAATGGTAGACTTAGGTCTAAGAAGTAACTCTGAAAGGAGCTCAACCGAGGATGAATGGAACTTATTAAAGACCTAAATATTGAAAGCTGGCAAAGAAACATTAGGCTTTAGGGACCAATCTGCCCGAAAACCTTGGATCACAGAAGAAATTTTGGAACTGATGGATCAGAGGAGAAGGTACAAAAATGCTCAGGGTGAAGCAAGAAGAGAACAGTACAGGCAGTTTAGAAATCAAATAAACAGGAAATGCAAAAAAGCAAAAGAAAAATGGCTACAAGAAAAGTGTGAAGAAGTAGAAAAGGAAATGTTCATAGGTAAAGTAGATGTTGCGTATAGGGTGATCAAACAGAATTTTAGAGAAATGAAGAAAAGAGGTATGAACATTAAAGCTGCCGATGGGAAAACTCTTTCAAGCTCAGAAGATAGAGTTAACCGATGGAAGGAATACATTGAGAAACTGTATGATGGGGAAGCCTTGAAGAATAGCGTAATGGAAAAGGAAGGCAATGTCATCATTGATGACTTAGGAGATCCTTTTTTGAGGACAGAATTTAATAGAGCTCTGAATGACTTGAAAGCAAATAAGGTAGTTGGAATTGAGAACCCTGCAGAACTTCTTAAATCCCTAGGAGAAGAAGGAATCGAAAGTACATATATTTAAGCTGATATCAAATAGTTATGAAACAGGAGAAATTCCAACTGATTTTAACAATAATATCATCTTCTCACTTCCGAAGAAAGCACAAGCCAACAAATGTGAGAAATATGGCACCATTAGTCGAACATCACATGCTTCAAAATAACTGACCAGAATAATATACATAAGAATGGAAAGGATAGTGGAAGACATAGTAGGTGAAGATCAGTTTTGGTTTAGGGAAAATGGTGGTTCAAGGGAAGCAATTCTGTCTTTAAGATTAATACTTGAAGGGCTGATCAAGAAAAACAAAGACACTTTTATGGCATTTGTTGATTTAGAAAAAGCGGGTGGGGTGGGACATTCTCCACCAGCGAAATACTGGCACTGACCTTTTGAAATTTGGATTAACTGCTTCCTTATAATGTCCTCTTCACGTTGTACACTCTCCTTTTCCGGAAAAGTCTCCACGAATTAAATTAAAAATGCCTTAATATGACACTGCAGCGCTGCTATTAGTTGCGGCGCTGCGAAAATAATGATAATCTTTTGAAATGTTGGTTTGATTTTTTGTTGTAATGTTTTCTTGCCGTTTTAGCTTCACTCCGTTGCAAAACGTTGCATAAAATTAATAGATACAAAAATTTTATCCGAAATGAAGTACTATAAGGCAGGGCCGGATTAAGACAGCGCGGGGCCCGTTGTAGTAACTGAGCGGCTAGTCACCATGGCCAAAGTTTGGATTCGTCTCTGATCAACTACTCCTCGATTAGCTTTCGAAGATATGTGGCCCTAGGATCAGAGTGACTACGTTCTGCCCACACTTAAAGCTAGTAATGAGCAGGAATCAGCGATGCAAATGAAAACATGTAGTTGAAAGAATTGAGTGACTTTAATACTTCAGCAAAAATGGGCACATAGACATACACTTGAAATAAATGAAAAATGCTGCATAAACTAGCTCTCATAAAAGGCATCTCTTACTAATAAAATCCTGCCACTCGGGATATTCTTTCTCAGCCAGCCAGAGGGTATAACTTGCATTAGCCATTACCTAATAAAATCTGCATGCCGTATGGCGACGTGGTCCATCCTTTGAATCGGCGAATAGACTGCCCCTGGAGGCTGCTCCAGACTGCGCTCTCCAGAGTAGAAACGTGGTGGGGAGAAGTCATGTGACTTAATCCTATTCGTCTAAAATCCCTGGCTAAGGGCTTTCTGGGTTACCCTGGTAGGGGGACTGCTTCCCACGGGAAGTGACTTTGCCCAACCTTGAGCTCTGCTTCGTTGGGTGGAATTACATTACATAGCTGCAGCTTGAGAAAAATTATCCCGAGCGAAAGTTAGAATATTTTATAGCTAAAATCTCTAAATACACTACACCGTAGCAAATGTGAGGAAGAGGTGCTTCATTTTTGCCGTCCGGGCGACCATCTTGGAATCGATATAAACAGTCAGAGATAATCGATTGCTTCAGTTATAAACAAATGCGCAGTTTGTCTCTGGTTTGCGACATGGTCTGCCGCTGCACGAATTTCCCGTAAACATTTTACTCTTGGTCCAGGCCGAATTCCAACCTAACCATGATCACTACGACAAAACGAACCTATTTAGGTTGATATGATCCCTGTACCGAAAATTTTTGTGTCATTTTTACAGTGCTGCTAACATTTCGCAGTTGCGGAGCATCCCATATTTCAGCATTTTTAATTCAATTCGCGGCGACTTTTCAGAAAAGAAGAATGCTAACCGTGAAGAGGACACTACAAGGAAGCAGTTAATCCAAATTTCAACAGGTCAGTAACAGTTTTTCACTGGTGGAGAATGTCCCACCCCACCCGAAAATTGATAATGTTAGGTGGGACAAGATGTTCAAAATTTTAAAGAAGTCAGGTCTAAAGTATCGAGATAGAAGAATACTCTATAAACTATATAAGAATCAAGTGGCAATAATAAAAGTAGAGAATCACGAAAGACATGCATCAGTTAAAAAGGGCGTGAGACAAGGTTGTAGTCTATCCCCGTTAATATTCAACTTGTATGTAGAGGAAGCAATAAAGAAAGTAAAAGAAAAATTTCCATGTGGCATAAATGTTCAGGGAGAAAAAATTAGTATGTTACGATTTGCTGATGACATTATCTTGTTAGCAGAAAGGGCTGAGGACATAGAGAAATTACTGAATGGCATGAACAAAATACTGAAGGAAGATTTTGGACTGACTATATAAAGTGATGAAATGTAGCAGAAATGATACCAATACTAGTAGATTAAATATAAAAATAGGATCGGATGCAATTGGAGAAGTGAATTCTGTTACTTAGGAAGCAAAATTACAACCGATGGCCGAAGCAGAACTAATGTTAAATGCAGAATAGCACTAACAAAAAGAGCCTTCGTGAAAAAGAGAAATCTTTTAGTTTCAAATATTGATCTAGGAATTAGAAAAAAAACTTTTTAAAACTCTATGTGTGGAGCACAGCACTTTACGGTAGCGAATCATGGACTTTAGGAATACCGGAAAGAAGGAAAATTGAAGGATTTGAAATGTGGTGCTACAGAAGAATGCTAAAAATTAAGTGGACAGACAAAGTAAGAAATGAACGAGTTTTGGAAATGATGGGTGAGGAAAGAAGTTTGTGGAAGAAGCTTACAGAAAGAAGAGACTGGCTGGTAGGTCGTATTTTGAGACATGATGGATCAGTTAATTTGCTGGTGGAGGGAACAGTCGAAGGTAAGAACTGTAGAGGAAGTCAGAGATTAGAATATATGAAGCAGATAATTGAGGACGTGGGCTGCAGGGGAAATGTAGAGATGAAGAGGTTACCACAAGATAGGAAGGGATGGAGGATTGCATCAAACCAGTCGAAAAACTGATGACAGCAAAAAAAAAAAAAAAAAAGCTGGAACAATCTTTCTTTCATTACAAGACCACTTTTTTTTCCAGGAGTTGCGCTTTCAGATTATCGAAACTCGATGCCTTATTATTCTTTAATCTCCCTAGTGACATTTCATATTCTTCTCGTAATATATTGTACCCATTATTTTCTTCTTCCACTATATCCTTTCCTTCTAGAATCTTATTTTCTAATTTTGCATCGTAGTACAAGTTTTCTATATATTCCTTCTACCATTTCATAATTTCACAATGACCGCTAAGGATGTTACCACTTCCATTGCATATTGCATTGCCTTTTTCTATATCGCTAACCAAAAAAAGTTTTAATTATTTCATATGCAGATTACATATTGCCATTCCGTATTTTTACTTCATTTGGGAGCAGATACTGTTACAGTAATTTTCTCTTGCAACTCTTGTTCCTTTGTTAATAGCATTTGTCAATGATCTATATTTCTTGTTATCATTTCTTCCCTTGTTCCCTTTAGCAGTCTTCTCTCTTCCATCATATCTAGTACTTCCTTGGTAATTCATTTTTCTTTTGATACAATTTCTTTTTTCACTAAAATTACATCAGCAGCCTCCGTCATGACCTGCTTAACGCGAGTCCATCTTTCCTCTGCTTTTCCTGTCATCTCATTTATATTTATTTTATCCGTTCTCTGTTGGTATAGCATAGCAGTATTTTCATCCTTCAAATTTTCTATTTGCCATTCGCTGGAAATAGTTCTTTTACCCAGCTTCTTGAACTTTGGTACCCCTTCATCATTACCACCGAACTACGTACAAAACGTAAGTAACTTTAACTTATAGCAATGGCGAGGCAAAGAAGAAACGATATAGGCTAATTTGTGTCTATTTTTAATTGGTCTTAGATCTTTGGAGGATCAGTGAATAAAATCCAAAAATACTGAATAGGACCTACCAATAAAACTAAATCTGTTAGATGAGAGAGATCTGGATATCTTAATTTAGATGAAATACAAATCCTCGTGATCATTAAACCAGATTTTTCTTAAAACTAGAAACCAGAGATTGCGCAACAATGCGACATTGAATTAATGTACGATTCCACAGATATTACTACTGCAGGAATGGGGTGGGGGGTTCGTCACCAAACAACAATATTATTTCTCTGCTTACTTTTATTGTAATCTTATTATAATAAGTAACTGTACAACACAGAAATCTACCCATACTTCCAGTTTCGCTTTTGCCACGTCCAAGTCTAATGGAAATACGTATTAATTATTTCTGTACATAAAGTGTGGTAGCTATGATCTGTGACAATGTTTACTTCTAGCCTCGTCTTATCAGCTTTAATAATTAATTCAGCTACATTTTACTTTTGGAAATATCAAGCTCAACAAAACTGTACAGAGTTGTACGTCACTAGTAGCTCCAACTATTGGTGAATAAAAAACGATAATTATAATCTTTGTTCAGCGATTAACGTCTATTTCGGATCCAGGAAGCAACGGCGAGCAATACGTTGCGATATGAACGACGCAATACATTTTAGCGTTCTCGAAGTTGACACCGCGGTTGTCACAAAGATATTTCTCTCTTCATTAATTGTTTATACCCATAGATTTCTAGTTACTGCATTCGCAACAGTTATTAAAAGGCAGCGTGTCCAACTACAAACATGAAAACAACAATTCACATCTTGTAAAGCTCCTCTCAGAATCAAAAAAATTGTATCGATCTAATACAGGAGTTGGAGACGGTGCAAAGAAGGGCTGCTAGATTCGTTTCTGGAAATTATTGCAGAACGCAATCAGTAACAGATATGATAAAAATGCTGCAATGGGACTCGTTGGAAGACAGAAGGAGGGTGAGAGGGTGATGGGAGTGTACAAGGCGTATATTGGTGATGAGGCATGTAAAGATATTGGTGTAAGAATTGAAAGTAATTCATGGAAGGGAAAAGATTACCATGACCCCAAGCTGGCACTCGATTTCAGGCACAAGGGTGTGGGAAGATTCTTTTTTTAGATGAGGGTGTCAGGGATTGGAATAAGTTACCAAGAGAAATGATGAATAATTTGCCAAAACGTTGAAAGCATTTAAAGTTAAAATTTGTAAAGGGTAAATGTAGGTGGATGTAGAAAAGGGGGAAGATGGGGTTTTAGGGAAATTGCCACCGGAGTATGCGCTCCATTGCAATTTAATTTAATTTAACCAACTCGGCGGCAAAGCTAGACTGCTCCTGTCTGCCGACTTTAAAGGCTAAATTCATGATACTAACACAAAGACCCCGTAGACTGCCTTAAATTAGCCTAATTTTTCTTTTTTAATGTTTGGACGAGACATTAAATTTGTGCTCAATTCCCATCTGAGCAACATGATGAAACAAACATAATATTTTAAACTTTCAAACTGTCGAAATATGTTCACTCATTTTTGACTTACAAATTATATGGAGTAGTAACAGTACACTACTTAATCTGTAGGGTGTATTTCATTCGTAGATCATTTTGTGATGCGTTTTTTTTAAAATTATTTCAGTTATCACGTGATTAGACGCTAATGAGAGAGAAGGAATTTCTGACATGGCGGTACCGTAGCACTGGTTTAGTATATGTTTGGTAGACGAAAAACTTCTGCAGAGAAAATGTTTATTATGGTATGAACCTGCATAAATGAATCAGTCACGAACTATTGGAAAAATACTGACAACCGCCACCTTGCTTTGGTTAGGACCTCGGGCAAATAATAATAATAATAAAAAAGTAAAAAATAAAAATAAAAAACATTTCACCTTTAATTTAATTCCACTGTAACAAAACAGTGAAAGACAATGTGGAATTAAAAATTAATTTACGGTTAGCAGTAGTCTGCTGTAAAAAGTACATATGCAGAAGGTTAAAGAGTGTTCTTAAATTCTGTAATAGAGAATTTAATTACTCATTACGTCTAATAATTAACTTAAAATTGGGTCTATAGTACTAATAAAAACAACAAATGTGTGCGCTTCTAGTTCTGAGAGACAAAAGAAAATTAAATGTTTAAGGAGATTAAGTGCTTTATGGACGAATGCAGAACAGTGGAGATTAAAATTGTTACCAAATTAATTGCAACCTAACCACTTTGTATTAACGATTTCATTGCCTCATTGTTCTGCTGTTTCTATTTATTTGGCACAACCGTTTCAAGATCACTCTTCATATGCTGGAGGTGGAGATATTCTGTACTCCGATTTAGATAACGACAACAGGACTCGTGAGTATTATAACAACGATTCTGTATATATATATATATTTGCATCTTAAAATTATTGTATATATATATATATATATATTTCATCTTAAAATTACTGTAGACAGTATGTGCGTTATATTTTTTATATTTGTGGTACTCAATATATTGTTTAAAAAGTGACAAATATGTTTGTGTCCTCAAAATGTTTTACCTTTTACTTCACTAATATATTCTTTTAATTTTTGTTTATTTCCGACAGTAACGTTGATGAGTGTACTTAACAACAATTTCGCACAAACATTATGTAGTTAACCAATCCAATCTTTGAAAAACGTTCCTCTTGGATTACATAGGAACTTCCTCGTAAGCTTGATGTTTGATGAGCATACATTTTTGCACTGTTGTTGTATGTTTGAATATTGTTTTTATTTTATTTAATTATTATTATTATTATTATTATTGCAGTGAATTCTTCACAGGAGTTCAGCCAGATAGTGTTGATAATGACAACGTTTCGGCAACCAACTCGGCTGTCTTCATCAGATCTACTACTTAGATATTATTACCTAGATATTATTATCTGAAATCACAAGTTTGTGATTTCAGGTAATAATATCTGAAGTAGTAGACCTGATGAAGACAACCGAGTCGGTTGTCGAAACGTTGTCATTTTTCAGCACTATCGTCTGAAGTCCTGTGAAGAATTCATTGCATCAATACGCCGGAAAAGTCTCCAGTCTCATATTATTATTATTATTTTGTTTCCCCTACAAGACCTCTATCAATTCACCATCATCTCAGATTGCTCAAAAACTCTATCGAACTTGGTATTCTGGCTAAATTGAATTTTTATTATGAAGCAAATTAATCTGTAGTATAATTTCTCATAAATCCCCTCTTCCCTGAGAGGGGATAAAAGGTTACCATGCCCGAATATAGTCCAGCTGAAGTTACCAAATCTTCAGTTGTTAATTTTGATAAATATATGTTGCTGTTAGAGCACATGTAAATTATTCGCAATTAACGCCATTACTTTAAAAGAAGGAATTAGTACAGATGACGTATTCAATATCAAGTGTAAACCGATCGTGGTGATGTAACGGTTAGCGTTCCGGCCTCGCAGTCGGGAGGACGACGGTTCGAATCCCCGTCCGGGCATCCAGATTTGGATTTTCCATGGTTTCCCAAATCACTCCAGGCAAATGCCGGGATGCTTCCTTCAAAAGGCCATGGCCGAATTCCTTCCATTACTTGCCCCCCATCCTTTCCCGTCTCTAAAGACCTCGCTGTTAAGAGACGTTAAGCAGATAAAAAAAATCAACTAGAGTAAACACAAACGAATGACGAAGAAGAAAAGCGTGTAACATTTTGGAGAGAAAGGCTCCAGCATCAGCTTAGACAGATTCCAGCTACCAGAATCGACTCCAGCGTCTCCAACACTTCCACCATTCTTCGACCACTGCCAAAGTCACTTCTAGGCCTTTTATAGTTTCTACATTTGTTACACTATCCCTTGCAGCTTCTCAATCCTTCCAGTATCGGATTATATATTTCGCTTCACATTCTCGGTTATTTTCTCCGGTTATTACAATCCTTGCAACTTGTTCGATGTATTTCTTGCAGTTCTGATGCTCTGTAATTTCATTTTTATTCCCTGGAGTCAAATACTCCGTCCAAGCGGTTAGGCCGCGTTTACACGTTGCGAGTTGACTGGAACGACAGTTGACTGGAGTGTCGGTGGTGGAGGAAATAGAGTGAACTAGCATGCTAGTAATAATTAGAAGACAGTCCACTGTCGGACAGTTCTGTAGTCCTACACTTTGATCTTCTTGAAAGTACGTCCATATTACAAAAAGTTAAATTGTTAATTATAATGTTGAATGATACAAATAATAACAAAATAAAACGAATAAAATGCTTAAAAGAGTGGATATAAAAACGAAACGCTTTAAATGCCTGAACACCTATATTTTTCTTTTTAATGACGTTACAAGTGAAAATGTAAATCGTTAAATCATTTAAGACTAACTGTATCTCAATTTGAAGAGCTGCTGTGAAATATTTTTGCCGATACTTAAAAATTGAGACCGTTATGAAGCAATTTTTTTGATAGCAGTTCTAATCCTTGTTCTTATAATTTTTATGCTTAAAATTCCACGGAATTTCCTCACTTTCAAGCAGTTCTAAAGATTTTAATGCCTCTCCTTCACTCCGCTTACGCGACTTGCCAGTTGTCGCCATCTTGATTGCTGAACTCGCACGCCAGTAGTTGGTCGTGAACCGAGTCCACTATACCCAGCCAGCTGACTGTCTTGATTCTGTTGACACGAGGAGAGTGGACTATCCAGTACTGCGCGCGCACCCTAGACAGTGCACTCGTTCCAGTCAACAAGCACCGTGTACACGCAGCCTAAAGGCGCATTCCCACGATCCCTTGTAACGAAGGCGAGACGGGACGGGACCTCATTAGCCGAAGTGTAGGGACGACCGCGGACCGCAGGCTAGTCCTAGCTTACCTCGCCGCCACCTCCCCACCACGTTGCCTAGTGTCGTTTGGCACAGAGCACTTTACAGCAACAGAAGGGGTGCGCACCGCTGCTGCAAACCAATGGCAAAAGCGCACCGCTACACACGCCTGTGATGTTTACCGACTCAGAGTGGGTAGCTGGGTCTCGTTTCCGCTAGCAGAGGCGGCCCTGTTCCCATGGCACGTGGTCGAGTATTCGTCCCGTCCCGTCCCGTCCCGTCTCGCCTTCGTTACAAGGGATCGTGGGAATGCGCCTTAAGAGGCCCTCGAAGTCATGGAGTCGGGTGGGAGTTATTTGTGCGGTTGCTTTGAAGACCTTTCTGGAACAGGGAGATCAAGAGTATGGGAATAAACCTCTGCACTTGGGATTTACTCCAACACTTAAATGCGTTTGGAAAGAAGAAGAGAAATATGGCTTTGGATCGAGTAACCGTGAGCGGCATATGTTTGCTAGCTTCATCATACAGAAGCAGGCGTAGCAGGCCAGTGCTTTCCGTTTGTTTGTTTTCTACAATGTGTTGTTACATAAGAGATTATCATGAATCGTTGTGGGGTGCAAATTGTGACAAGAAATGGCAGATTCGAACCGTCCACGAACAACCGTCACTGTGGATGACGTAAAATGTGCTCCTTTATTTAGAATTAAAGCCGCCTTTTATCTTACTGTACAAAACTAAATAGATGCAGTAAACCGTTATGTTTTCCGGAATGAAGCAGAGGGTAGCGTATTGGGACCATTGCTATTCATTATTCTAATGAATAATTGTGTTGATTGTTTACTATCTGAAATTAGATTGTTTGCAGATGACATAATGCTGTATAAAAGAATCAAAACGATAGAGGAATTGTAAACAGTTGCAGGGTGATCTGGACAGGATATCTAATTGGGTTGGTAAACATGGAATGAAGATAAATGCAAAGAAGAGTCAGCTTATTAGATACACAAATAAAAAACAAAAGGTTAATTATGAATATAAGGTGGGGAAAGAATTGCTTGCTGAAGACTTGAAATGCAAATATCTTGGAATTACTTTTGATAACAAACTTAACTGGGCAGGACACATAGGACAGGTGGTAGGAAAAGGTTTCAAAGTTCTGCACTTGTTGGAGAGAGTTATGAGGGGATGTACGAGAGAAGTCAAGGAATTGGGTTACAAAACTTTGGTCAGACCATTGCTCGAATATGGTAGTGTAGTATGGGACCCTCATTTTACGTATCAAATACAGGAGTTGGAGAGGGTGCAAAGAAGGGCTGCTAGATATGTTTCTGGAAATTATCGCAGAATGCAATCAGTGACGGATATGATAAAGGAGCTGGAATGGGATACATTGCATGACAGGAGGAGGATGAGGAGGGTCATGGGAGTGTACAGGGCATATACTGGTGATGAGGCATGGAAAGATATTGCAATAGGTATGAAAAGTAGTGCATGGAAGGGAAAAGATGACCATGACCACAAGCTGGCACTCGATTTCAGGCACAAGGGTGTGGGAAGATTCTCTTTTTTAGGTAAGGGTGTCAGGGATTGGAATGAGTTACCAAGAGAAAAGATGAATAATTTACCGAAAACTTTGAAGGAATTTAAAGATAAAATTTGTAGAGGGCAAATGTAGGTGGGTGCAGGATAGGGGGAAGATGGGTGTGTAGGGAAATTGCCACCGGAGTCTGTGCTCCATTGCAATCAAATTAAATTAAAAATAAATTTTGCGGCGGAACCAAACTTCTGCCTCATAAACTACACATTTCAGAAACCTGGAATACTGTTATCGTACCGAGCGTAGCGGTAACGCTGTCCTTGTATTAAGGAGGACGCAGGTTCGAATCCCCTACCAGATAGTCAGATTTGGACTTTCCTTTGTTTCCCCAAATAATTCCAGGCGAATGCCGGAATGCTTCCTTCGAGAGCCCATGGCTGAATTCCTTCCCGTTGCTTGTCCCCTGTCATTTCCTGCTTCTAATTACACCGACGTTGACGAGGTATAGATTAATAAGCACGTTCGATGTTTCTTCCCAACTAAAACAGAATCATCAATCCATTACTGAAGGAGGCGTGGTGATTAAAGCTTAGCGTCTTTCAGAATTTAGGAGGTTTCTCCTCCAAAACACCAAGATTCATCGGCCTAAACACCCATTTATCTCCCTTTCCTGTACCAACCTACATTTACGAACTACAAATTTCAACTTTAAATAGTTTCATGGTTTTTGGATAATTATTCATCATTTCTCTTGGTAACTTATTCCAATCCCTGACACCCTTACCTAAAAAAGAGAATCTTCCCACACCCTTGTGCCTGAAATCGAGTTCCAGCTTGTGATCATGGTCATCTTTTCCCCCCCAAGCCTTACTTTTAATTCTTACGCCAAAATCTTTCCACCCCTCATCACAAAAATACGCCTGGTACAATCACATGGCTATCTTCACCCTCCTCCTGTCTTCCAATGAATCACATTCCAGCTCTTTTATTATATTTGTTACGGATTGTGTTCTGCGGTAATTTAAAGAGACAAATCTAGCAGCAATTCTTTTAACCGCTCCAATTCCCGTATTTGGTACCCAAAATGCGGGTCCCATGCTACACCTCCATATTCAAGCAACGTTCTGACCAAAGTTATGTAACCCCTATTCCTTTATCCTCTCGTAGATCCCGTCAGCACTGCTTCAACTAGTGAAGGATTCTGAAACCTTTTCCTATTACATGTCCAATGTGTGCTGCCCTAGTTGAGCTAATTATAAACTATTATTCCAGGATATTTACATTTCAAATCGTCAACAAGCATTCGCACCTTATAATCTTGAGATAGCTTAATGTGTAGCGGACCAAGGTAACATACCGAACTGTCCACAAATGAAAGGATAATCCTGCTATAGGACACATCACTTCATAGTATATGACAAAAGTTTTATTTTAATAAAAGTATCACCATTTTCGAGATGTTGATTCTTTTAAATATTTTTTAGAAACATCTGACTCCTATGCCATTTCTACAAATTAAGTCTGTTTGAACCCTGGATCTCTTTAAAATACTCAATGATATTTGTGTCATCTAGAACAATATTCTTTTTTCCGTTATAACTTTAAAAATACCTTATAAAAAATCTTAAAAGGTATGATTATTTTATTCTTCTTTTAAAACGATTGTTTTACGGTAGTTCAATCGGCTAAAGACACCATTGTGCTTTTTAAACATTTAAAAAAAAATGATGATAATGAGGTTTTTGCTAAGGTGTGCATACAAATAATAGACAGAATAAATGCAAGTATTATTATTTATTTCCTTAATTACAAAAACTGTTGAAAGTGGCTGCCATTTGCTCATAGGCACGCCCTATATCTTTTGATAAACGATCTTTTTATTCGGGGAGCATAACCTTTGTGGTTAGTGTGTTCACAGCTGTTTTTGTTTTGTCACGCAGCTGTGTATTCGAAGTTACCTCCGTCGGGTAAACTAAAACTTTTAGTGAGCCCCAATTGGGAAAAAAAAATCCAAGGGATTCAGGTCCGGTGATCTTGGTGACCATAATATAGGGCCGAGATGCCCGATATACTGGCGATGAGGCATGGAAAGATATTGGAGTAGGTATGAAAAGTAGTGCATGGAAGGGAAAAGATGACCATGACCACGAAGCTGGCACTCGATTTCAGGCACAAGGGTGTGGGAAGATTCTCTTTTTAGGTAAGGGTGTCAGGGATTGGAATAAGTTACCAAGAGAAATGATGTACAACTTACCGAGAACGTTGAAAGAAATTAAAGTTAAAATTTGTAGAGGGTCGTAGGTAGGCGGGTGTAGGAAACATGGAAGATGGATTTTTAGGGAAATTACCACCGGAGCGTGAGCTCCATTTCAATTAAATTAAATTAAATCTAAAATATGGTGATACTTTTACTAAAATAAAATTTTTCCATATAGTAGAACAAGATGTAAGGTATCTGCGGTTGCAGTATTATCCTTCCAATCTTGGACACCTCCGAATATATTCGAGTCCTGGTCTCTAACTGGTTCCTTGCAGGGACACCTCCCACCGACCACGCACCAATCGGCTGACTCCCTATTGGTGCATATCATCCGATAAACGGAGAGTTAAAGGAAGTATTTAATGATATGCCAGGTCATAATCAGAGTTTGTAAAAACCATAAAGAACGGGTTATATAAGTATTAAATGTAAAAACTGTTCTGATCATCTGAGAATACTACTTCTTGCTTACTCTTCCATAGCTCCCGTGCCACCCAGTGAGATGTCGTCACATCTGGCGATGAAGATTGCTGCTCTGGTTCTGATGGTGACTGCCGTCGCCTGCCAGAAGGTTCCCCGACCACCAGGAGGAAGTCAATTCAGCTTCAACCCCAGCGCGGGATATGAGTTCGACCCCAGATCAGCGCAGCCATACCCCACCATGCCCACTCCCAACCCCGAGCCTATCCCACACCAAAGCCAACCTCCTTCCTTCGGACCAGGGCCACAGCAGCAATACCCCCCGGTGCCCCCTCCCGACCCCGAGCCTATCCCACACCAAAGCCAACCTCCTTACTTCAGCCAGGGGCCACAGCAATTCCGCAGGCATGCCGTCCATTACGAAACACAGTGAACTAGAAAGCGAATCGGCGAAGCTTCCACAGGCGGTTAACCTAACGACAAAATGGCTCTTACCCTGATTATCACGTCATCAATGTGATTGTTATGAAAGATATGTGTGTTACTAACTTGTATCCTACTAAAATATCTCAATAAAACGCATACCAATGGAACTATTTGAAAAACTTTATTTAACACTAGTGTAAGCCCTTGACCGACTTTTGGGTATCGTCACAGGTCTAGAATATTTCCACTTTTTAGGGTTGACAGGTTGACCTGATCTGAACAAATACAAACTTGACCAGTGTTTCACCATCAGGGTGAATATAATCTCCTGTGCTTGAAGATATCAGAAGTATTAATAGACGTAGGTGTTAAACACGTAATGGGATGATCGCGCTATAGTATAATTGTTTCAAAGGGGGTCTAAGTTGCTTCACGTCCGTAGGTATAATCTCAATTGCCCTACACGTGACCCCTGGGTGGTGCTAAGAAAGCAACAGCGATAAGATGAGACCGAACTGTCTGAATAGAACTCTCGGTCAAAGGATACACAAAAAGGAGCCAGAAGGTCCTTTTCAGGACCCACAAGCTCGTAGAATTGGACCATCTCTACGCATTTGTCAACTGAATATTGAAGGAATAAGTCGAGCAAAATGTGAATATCTTTCGAGACTTGCACAGAAATATGCAGTCGATGTCATTGTGCTCCAAGAAACTCACACAGCAGACGAACAACAGATACAACGCAGAGGGAGAGTACCAGGTTTTAGATTAATAGCCTCCAATTTTCATCCCAAGTACGGCCTCGCAATTTATGTCAAGAATGATTTGCCAAATTGCCAACTCCTGTCAGTAAATTCTGATAATGACATTTATACCATCACGGCAAAAGTTGAAAATCTGACGATAGTCAATGTGTACAAGCCACCTGAAACTATTTGGCCTAACCCTCCTTTTCCACCTCAACAACACCCAACTATACTACTTGGTGACTTCAACAGTAAACATCACCTCTGGGGCTACAGTAAGAATGACCTTAATGGTGAAATACTTGAAAGCTGGATGGAAACTGATAATCTGGAATTAATTTATGATGCTAAAGATCTGCCTACCTTTCAGTCAGCTCGATGGTGTCGAGGATACACTCCAGACCTATGTTTTACAACCCAAATCCAGAGTGCAATCAGTCAAGTTCGTCGTTCAGTGGTCAAGGATTTTCATCACAGTCAACACAGACCTGTTATCCGAGAGGTAGGAATGTCCATACCTGTTATACGATCGCACCCTACACCAAGATGGAACTTCAAGAAAGCCAACTGGATTGAATTTGCAAAACAAACAGATTCAAATATCAGATGGATTAAACCAACCTACAATAATTATAATAGATTTGTTGGGATCATTAAAGGTGTAGCTAGACGATGCATTCCTAGAGGATATCGCAAAGAGTACATCCCTGGTTGGAGCCCAGAGAGTGAGAATTTATTAATGAAATATGAGGAACATCCAACCTCTGATAATGCAACACGCCTCCTTCAATCACTAGATGAGGGTCGTAGAAATATCTGGCATCGCACAGTAGAATCCTTGGATTACACCCACTCTAGCAGAAAAGCCTGGTCAGTCATTAGAAAATTAGACAGCTCAACCCCTGTGATCAGAAGATCAAAAACTGCCATCAATCTGAATGATTTTGCCAAACATCTAGAATCGGTTTCTAAGAACACAAAAGATAAGCAAACCAAAAGAGATATCAAATTAAAATTACGCAACAAGAAAAAAGCAGCTCCAAAATCTTCTGAATTCTCCATTCCATTCCATGAAGAAGAAACCAAAGATGCAATCAAACAAATGAAACTGGGAAAAGCAGCTGGATTTGATGGTATATATCCTGAACTTTTGGCCCACTGTGGACCAGTTACAGTAAGATGGCTTACTAACTTCTTCTCAAATATCCTACAAACTGGAAACCTCCCACTGTTAATGAAGAAAACTAAAATATTAGCCATATTAAAACCAAATAAGGACCCCACGAAAGTGGCAAATTATCGACCAATAGCACTTCTAAGTGTAACATACAAACTCCTTGAGCGCCTGATCTACAATAGAATTTCTGAAGTGATCAATAAACACATTCCCATAGAACAAGCAGGATTTAGGCCAGGGAGAAGTTGTAATGACCAGGTTTTCACTCTCACCTCTCATATTGAAAATGGGTTTGAGAAGAAATCAGTAAGTGTGGCTGCCTTTTTGGATCTGTCAGCTGCTTATGACACTGTTTGGCGAGAAGGACTTCTTCTGAAATTTTTGAGTATCATCCCATGTCGAAAACTTACAGAACTACTTAACAACATGTTGAGCAATAGATACTTTCAGATATACTCTGATAACGACAGAAGCAGAATATTTATACTAAATGATGGTTTACCCCAAGGATCTGTTTTAGCACCCCTTCTATTCAATTTGTATACTCATGATTTACCGGAAACATCTTCAAGAAAATTTACTTACGCTGATGACATTTGTTTGGTGAACCAGAACCCCAACTTTTCTGATGCGGAAACAACTTTATCAGCTGATCTGGAAAAGTTAGATGACTACTTCAAGAAATGGTGCTTCCATCTAAATCCTCAGAAAACAGTTATTTCAACATTTCATTTGCGCAACAGACAAGCACACTATAAACCAGAAGTTAAATTCAGAGGCCAACTATTGCTTTTTTGTGGCACACCAAAATATCTGGGTATAACACTGGACAGAACTCTAACTTTCAAACAATATCTCTCAAATGTGGCTGCCAAAGTCAAAACGAGAAACAATATTCTCCATAGGCTTGCTGGTACTTCATGGGGAGCCAGTGCTCACATTCTAAGATCCACAGCCTTAGCTCTGTCATACTCTGTTGCTGAATACTGCTGCCCATCCTGGATCAATAGTGTCCATACAAAGAAGATAGATATGCAACTCAATCAGGCAATGAGGATAATTACGGGATGTATTCACAGTACGAACACCATATGGCTTCCAGTGCTATGCAACATCTCACCCCCAGCACTAAGAAGATCAGAAGCTCTTTTAAAAATCTGGAAAAATATCCTGAAGAACCCTCAGCTGCCTGTACACCAAGACATGATTCAAGCGAAACACCAACGCTTGAAATCAAGAAAACCACCATGGCGCACAGCAATCAACCTCACAGAGTCCTCTTTCAACACCAATAAGCTGTGGAAAACTCAGTGGGAGCAGTCATCAGTAGCCAATAAAAATCTAGTTGAGGACCCCTCAGTAAGGTTACAAGGTTTCGAACTCCCTAGGCGGCAGTGGAGAATCATCAACCGAATTCGAACAGGACAAGGCAGATGCGCCTACTTATTATACAAATGGGGCTGGGTATATTCTGCAAATTGTGACTGTGGAGCCACCTTACAGACAATCAATCACATCGTTTCTGACTGTCCTCTTCGGGCCTACAAGGGAACAATGGCGGAAATCCATGATGCGTCGATCAGTGCAGTTGACTGGATTAAAACATTAGATCTCGAGATATGAAATTGTACAAGCTTGTGATATATATATCTCCTATTGTGTACCTCATAAATAATCATACGATAAATAAAATAAAATTGTTTCAAAGGTCGTAGACTCTAATTTGCTGATTTACAAACTTGACTTGTATTTGACCCGTAAAGTTCACTATAAAAAATTTGAAGAATTCCTGTTTGCTCCAAATCTGGATGCCCGGACGGGGATTCGAACCGCCGTCCTCCCGAATGCGAGGCCAGAACGCTAGCCGTTACACCACCACACTCGGTGCTTGTCAAGAGACGCCTTGGAAGGGCTAGGAGAGTGAGAAGAAGAAGGAGGTGAAAGATCACAGATAGCATTAAAGATAAACAGAAACTTCAACGACATGAAGAAAAGGGCAGAGGGAATGAGAGCATAGAGCACAATCACGTGAACACGCTGATCACAGATCTGCTAACGTGGCTTCGACAGGCTCGCTAATTAATAACTCAAAACATTTTTATATTCAACTCACCACTTTGTTGTACATATCGTAATTCATAATCTCTCCATCAACTGTGATATTGAGAAACTCATTAATTACTACCGAATTAGAAATGATTCCGATATCCATACTTTAGGCATACTAGTGCTACACGTAGTTGCTTTTAAATCCTCCACAGCATCTACATACATCTACATCTACATATATACTCTGCAATTCACAAAATTGTGGGTGGTAGAGGGTGCTCAGCACCAAAGGTAATCTATTTGCTGTTCATTCCAATCCCTAATGGTACGAGGGAAAAAAGAATTCATATAAGAATCAGTCCGGCACCTTATTTCTCTAATTTTATCTTTCCTGTCCTTCTGACTCAAATAGGTTGGTGGAAGAAGTATTTCACTACACTCAAAAGTGAAAGTGGGAGTACGCATGTTTACCAATAAGTTTAAACGAAACTTGTATCGTCTATCTACCAGAGACTCCCAACCAAGTCTACTAATCATTTCTGTGACGCTTTCATAAGGACTGTAGCAAGCGGGCAAGAATCGAGCGGCTCTTCTCTGTACTTCCGATCAACCCCTTACGAAACGGGTCCCAAATGGCACAACAATAATCCAAATGTGGACGCACAAGAGATTTGTACGCTATGTCCTTTGTTTGTTCATTACAATTTTTGAAGATTCGACCTATGAATCGCAGCCTAGAATTTGCTCTACCTACTAACGAATTAATGTGTATGTCCCATTTCATGTTCCTTTGTACTGTTACTCCCAAATATTTCATAGAATCGACCATATCAATAACTGTATTGTTTAACTCGTATTTATGAACAATTGGATTCTTTTTGTTAGTTATGTTCATTGTCTTGCACTTTTTACAATTTACAGTAAGTTGCCACTCAGCGCACCAAGCCAAAATAACATAAAGTACGATACTTCCGTTTTAGCCTGAAACTCGTAGCAAACTCAGAGCAAACTAATTATCGTCTTCTTCTTCTTCTGCGGTAGTCAATCCTGGGATTGATCTGCGGCGGTCTTCCGTTCAGCTCTATTCTCTGCCCTCCTCTTCATATCTTCATATCTCCTGCAGCCAACGTCTTCCATTAACTGCTGGATGTATTTTAACCGTAGTCTTCCTCGATATCTCTTTCCTTCTACCATTCCCTCCAGTATTGTTTTTAATAAGCTCTCATGTCTTAAGATATGTCCAATTAATATTGTCCTCCGCGTTTTTATTCTCTTCCATATAGAGTTAAACTCTCCCGCCTTCTCAAAAATTTCCCCATTAGTAATCTTGTCCCCTCCAGCTAATCTTTATCATCCTTCTGTAGCACCATTGCTCAAACGAAATTAATCTTCTTTTATCTTCTTTACCAACTGTCCATGTGTCACATCCATACGGGGCAATACTCCAGACATAAGATTTTAATAGTCTTTTCCTCGTTGTCCAACTAATATTATTTGTTGTAAAAATTTGTTTCTTTTTGTTGGACGCTATGTTTGCTTCTGCAATCCAGAACTTTATTACAATCTTGCTTCTTCCATTTTTTTGTAAATTTTTCTTCCTAGGCAGCATTTCCTCCAATGCTTCTCCATTAATTTTAATTTTCGAGTTTTTATCTTTCCCGCATGCCATGACTATCGTCTTCGCTTTATTACATTTCATATTGTACTCCTTCCCCATTGTTTCCAAAATTTTCTGAAGATCGTCTTCACTTTCTGTTACTATCACAATGTCATCTGCGAATCGAATCATATTTATGGTACTAGTTTTCCCTGTATCTTTATCCCAACATCAATTTTGTTCCTAATCTTATCCAGTTAGTATTCAATATAAACATTGAAAATTATGGGAGACAGGGCACAGCCTACTCCGACTCCTTTACGTATTAATATATTTTTCTGGGGCTTCCAGCCGTGTAAGGATATCACATTTGCGGGACGTTTCGAAGGCGTCCATCTCTGCCTTCATTGTCAACCAATTAACTGTTTGTTTATTCAGCCGCTGCTACGGAAACGGTGGAAGACAAAAACCAACATAACGCGATTACGTCATCCGCTCTTCTGCTTGTTACCGACGCGAAACTGTTTCAGCATTTTAATGGCCGGGTTCCAGGCCGCACTGAGTAGATAACCAGTGTACCTGTTGACTAATAAATCAGTTAATCTTATTTCAACAGCCTCTGTAATAACGCTGGCCCAAAAATCTTTGACCCGGGCTAAAATGGTTGTTATTTTTCAAATTCAAAAGTGTGACCCTCTTGCACACTATGTTCGGCCACCGCAGATTTTTCTTCTTGCCCAAGACGAACATTTCTGGCGTGCTCTACACATCGCTGCACAATGCATCGCTGCGTCTGTCCAATGTAGCCACGGCCACATTCACATGGTATATAATATACACCAGGGGTTCGTAAACCTAGGTCATCTTTGACGCTGCCGACCAAGTTACTAATTTTGGTGGGTGATCTATAAATTGTCTTGACTCCATGTTGTGATAGCAGTCTACCTATTTTGAAACTTAGGACACCCACAAACGGCAGAAATGCAAGGCCCTTGGTATCAATCTGATCTCTCCGTCGATTTTCCTTCTTTTTAAACGCACGAGTAATCTGTCCCTGATTATAACCATTATTTAAAAACGTGGATAAAACGCATACCAACGAGAGTTCGTGTTTGATATATATATATATACAGGTATATTTTTAATTGCAGATGCCAATGTCAAAGCTAGAATGAACATAAAAAGGAATTAGAATCAATGCCAGTTGACTTATGAACTTGAGATTTGTCGATAAAACGTATACCAGTAAGACTTCCTGTTTGATATATACATATATTTGCAATTAAAGGTGGTAATATCAAAGCTTGAATGCCCTAAAAAAATAATTAGACTCATTGGCAGATGATTTAACAACTTGAGATTCGTGAACAAAACGCACACCAACGAGAGTTCGTGTTTGGTATATACATTTGCAATCACAGATGGCAATGTCAAAGCTAGAAAGGGCAGAAAAAAAAAGAGTTAGAATCAACGGCAAAATACTTAACAACTTCAGATTCACCGTGTGCTTGTGACCTAGGGCATTGATGAACTACAAACCTTGGTTTTCGATCTCGTCACCGAGAATAGACCAGTTGGTTTGAACAGAAACATTTAAAAAACAAAACATATGTCAAACAAATGTGCCACAGAAAGGAATGTACAACTAAACAATATATCCATAGAAAATTACAGTGAGTACATTTATCTTGGCCAGATTTAAAAAATGAGAAGAATTGAAAGACCAGAAAATTTCCGTCGCATCAAGCTGGGATGGCAAGATTTTTGGAGGCATTCTATTATCCTGAAATCTAAAATGCTCACAAATCTAAGGCAAATAGTTTGTGACCAGTGCATTCTTCTTGGGCTGATATACGCTGTGAGACCTGGACTCTAAATGAATTTACAAAAGGTGAACTAAGGACTGCACAAAGAGCAATGGAGAGGTCAATGCTGGGCTTAACTAGAGAGAACATGTAAAGAGCCACTGACATTAGGTCAGTTATGAAGGTCACAGAGATCTCAGAGAAGACAGCATGTCTGAAGTGGCAGTGTGCCGGCCATATTGCGTGGAGAAAAGGACGAAAGATGGACGAAAGCAGTGTTAAGGTGCATTCCCACGATCCCTTGTAGGCAAGGCGAGACGGGACGGGACCTCATTAGCCGAAGTGTAGGGACGAGCGCGGGCCGCAGGTTAGTCCTCGCTACCTCGCCGCCACCTCGCCACCACGTTGCCTACTGTCGTTTGGCACAGAGCACTTTACAGCAACAGAAGGGGTGCGCACCACTGCTGCAAACCGATGGCAACAGCGCACCGCTACACACGCCTGTGATGTTTACCGACTCAGAATGGGTAGCTGCGTCTCGTCCCGTCTCGCCTCTCCTGCAAGGGATCGTGGGAATGCGCCTTTAGAGTGGAGCCCAAGAGATCACCACCGACCGAAAAGAAGACCACCACACCGATGGGACGAGGACACACGCAGGGTTGTCGGAGTTAACCGGAAGAGGGTCACCCAAGTTCGTGCGACTTGGAGAAGACTGCTCAAGCTTTACCCGAAATCCTAACTCTAAGAGGTCACATCACTTAATGATTGAACTGGCTGATGATTTATTTATTTATTTAAAGGTTTATTTAGCCTGGCAAGATTACGGCTGTCAAGCCCTCTCTTACATCATACCAGGTGTTTATAATAAATAATATACACCTTACACAAACTAACAGTATACAACACTTCTATAACATTTGGTCTAAATTAAGTTCAAGAGTAATACTAACAAAGATCTTAATAACATTTATGAGTAAAATACTAACTAAAATCTTAATAGTATTCGTGCTTAACTAGTTAATAATTTAATTTATTTTATTTAATTGCAATGGAGCACAGGCTCCGGTGGCAATTTCCCTACACACCCATCTTCCCCCTATCCTGCATCTACCTAAATTTGCCCTCTACAAATTTTATCATTAAATTCTTTCAAAGTTTTCGGTAACATATTCATCATTTCTCTTGATAACTTATTCCAATCCCTGACACCCTTACCTAAAAAAGAGAATCTTCCCACACCCTTGTGCCTGAAATCGAGTGCCAGCTTGTGGTCATGGTCATCTTTTCCCTTCCATGCACTACTTTTCATACCTATTGCAATATCTTTCCATGCCTCATCGCCAGTATATGACCTGTACACTCCCATGACCCTCCTCATCCTCCTCCTGTCTTGCAATGAATCCCATTCCAGCTCCTTTATCATATCCGTCACTGATTGCATTCTGCGATAATTTCCAGAAACAAATCTAGCAGCCCTTTTTTAATGGTATAAACTAATTCTAGTGGAAGTTGTAAACGGTACAGACTTAACACTAGTAGGATGAAGAAGCAAGACACAAACTAATAACAGGGAAGGCAGAATAAGCAGGTGGACACAGTATAAATCAATATGATTCAAATATAAAATTAAGTTATGCATGGATGGAGAGGTCTTTTAGATAGGGCTTCAGTAAGTAATGCTTTCTCAAAAGAGTTTTAAATGGGCCGATTTTTTTGGTAGTTCTAATTTTCAGGGGAAATGATTTTATATACATGTTTTGGTTGTTTAACTGAACATTTTTCCTTTTTCATCACGCACTATGAATTTAAAGTATTGATATAGTCTAATACGAATACCCAGTTGCCTGACCTACCATTCTGAAAGTTCTCAGTTGACACCAAGATATATTAATGAATATTCCGCTCTAACAGGTATACTATTTTATACATACTTGAAGTTGTAATACAACTATTTAAGACCCTTTTTTGACGACAAAATAGTCTCGCGTATTAGAAGTGACCCACGTTTTGTCAGTAGACTTTTAATAGGACGTCAGAGAATCGCTCATTCACTCTTCAGGTTAGAAAGAGCTTCTTAAGGCATAACCAACGTAATGCGATTTGAAATCGCAGAAAACCCTATCTTAATGACACTAAATACTGTATTCTCAGACTATATAATGGAGGCATGTTACTTTGTAAATCACAACAAATATTCCGCCATAGACTGTAGATAGTCAGTCCATTCCATTGGTTCGTAATGGTCATTGGGTGCCATTGAATTATTGTACTAGTAAAAGCGACAGAAATTTGAACAAGGCAGAAGGGTTAAACAACTAAAGGCTAGAGTACGAATTGTCAGAGTTAACGGTTTTCAAATTTTAATACCATGATTTGAAAACAAATTATATAAAGAAAAATTATTTTATTGCCTGGCATATCAAATTTAACGTGTTACTTACATTATTGTATTGTAATGGACTATTTGCTGACACCAAACGTGTAAGGAACTAGGCGACATATGTAATCGTTAGACCGATATACTGTCCAGTTTGTGTGGCTATATTGTTATATATTTTATTTGTTTTTTTTACAAGTGTTGATAGTTTACAAAGGTAGGTTACCGATTCATTACAGGTTAAACTGCCCCTTAGGTTAAAGTAAGACGTTATTTGTCAGTAATATATGACACCAAGACGAATCTTCTGATGAAACAACAGTGCCGAGACTGCTCTCAACAGAAAAATTAATCAGGTCTTATACAGAGCTTACCTTCGCGACATATCAGCAAAGTACTCCACACTGTTACTACCTGAAACAACTCTGGAACTAACTTAACGCCTTTCAAATAACTTTGCGGACACAACGGTCAGATTGAACAAGTATTTAATAATAAAAACCTAACAGACATTTATCCACATACTAACTAAATAAGTATGGAAGCATTACCGGACTAGCCACGTAGCAGGAGATAGCAAATGCTACGGGCCCAGCCTTCTGAGAGGCCTTCTGGGGCGCCTTCTGGGGGACCTTGTAGGGGGCCCCGCGCGTTCTAATTGGGGGCCTCCCCGTCAGACCAGATGGGTGACATTTTTTAGCTCTATTACGAGTACTTTACGTATTCGAGTTACTCCATTCGATACTTACTCGGTATCGGAAGATAAGTACTTGTATCGAATCGAATGTATCGAAACGCACCCTGTGTTAAATTCCAAACGCATCAACCCAGCTATTCCACTCAGCCGAGCCTGCCAAATTAATTTCCCGCTGACGTTAAGTCGGTAGCACAGAAAATCGAATAAAATCATTCTTAGAATATTCAACTGCCACAGACAATCTCATTACACTGTTTTTGGTCCTTATTTCATTGTAATAAAGTGATACGTGTATGCTTGGCCTATGGTCGTCTCCGAGCAGCCCCACACGGGAACTAAAAGATGTGGTTCAACTGTGAGCAACTAAGAAGATCTGAAGAAGTTTCACAGGAATATGACTTCTGGAAACATCACAAAGAGCTACCCCACGGCCACCAAAAGAAAACGCACCGTACTGACAAAGTCTTTCTCAACTAGTCAGACACTGTAACGTCTCTAAAAAGCAATCCGTTTACAGAATGGGAAGAAATGAAACACATTTCTTCGTCTGTATAAATACGAACATTTTTTTTTTTTTTTTTTTTTTTTTTTTTTGAAAATGGCATTTGGCCATGCCAGCCATACAGACAGCTCAACGTGTGTGTTTTTCTTCCAATGTATACATTTCATTTCAGTATGAATAATTTCCATCTTCTGTAAGGACGACACAAGACAAACACAACATTTAATTAAAACCACCCATGCCCTCGCCGGACTCGAACCGGCGACCCCTGCAACGCGAAGCCCTACGCTGCTGAGGTCGGCTATCTTATTGTTGTAGCAACGTCAGTACCGAGTGAATGTTTGTTTCCTGAGGCAGGTGAAAAAAAGACAAACAAAAGAAACAAGCTGTCCCCAAAATATTGGGAATAATTGGGTTTTTTTTGGGGGGGGGGGGAGGGAACCTTCAGAAAGAGAGTTTTTTGTTTACAAATGTTAAAATTACAATATAATAAATAAATATTTGAAGATACGACCAAACCTTCAAAGTTTGCTTACAATGTGCGCTTTATTATAATTTAAATAAATAAATAAAACAGTTTACTGAGTGTTATTTGACTTTATTACACTAGGCAAATAAAATAAATAATCTAACAAAACGTCATTAATTTTAAAAAAGTATCGATTTGAGTAGGTATCGATACTTTTGCAGTACTCATATGAGTAAGTATCGTAAGACAATTTGAGTACTACTCATTTGAGTAGGTATCGATACTTCGATGGTATCGGAACATCACTATTACTGCCCCGGACGGCGAAAACCAAGGGTCCCTTCTTCACTTTTGCTACAGACCCCGCGCTGTTTTCATCCCGGCAACACGCTTTGTTGGCTTACAGGCCTACCAACCGCCGGTCATTGAATACTGATCAGTGATCGACCTCTTCTTACGCATAACTACAGACTATGGGCCGTCAATTAATTACGTGAGGTGTTTTTGGATATCTGGACCAACCACCCCCTTTTCCCTATGATGACTGATGAGATTTGGTGAGATTTCTCACGTAATTAATAGAAACCACCTTATTGCAACCACTGAATATAATTTTATATGATTAACAATGAAACACTGAACGTTTATCACTATTACAACGCGACCAAATATTACTAAGTATGATTACCACGAGGCATTACGGTATCACAATTATTATAATGGCAAAACAACATCTACGTTACACAGACTGAAACATTTATCAAACATTGAACGAGAAAATAACTATATAACCGAAATACAAGACACAATGGTTAACAGGAAACAATCCCGAGGGCAACAGACAGACAGACACAAAGCTCACACATTCTACATGGCTGCTGGCACAATAGACAGGACCACATCGCGACAAGATCCTTATGCGCATTGCATGAGGTGATCTCGTGCATGCAGCCTTGCACTTCATACTCTTAGCGGCTTTGGATATAGTGTAGGTCGCTACGATCAGCTTACCATTCACGTTTGAAATATTAAAATTCTCATTTTAAACCCTAATTAATAGTTTTCCCGCTGCACTATGATTTAATTTAATTTAATTAAATTGCAATGGAGCGCAATTTCCCTTGGTAACTCATTCCAATCCCTGACACCCTTACCTAAAAAAGAAAATCTTCCCACACCCTTGTGCCTGAAATCGAGTGCCACCTAGTTGTCATGGTCATCTTTTCACTTTCATGCACTACTATTCATACCTACTCCAATATCTTTTCATGCCTCATCGCCAGTATACGCCCTGTACACTCCCATTATCCTCCTCATCCTCCTCCTTTCTTGCAATGAATCCCATTCCAGCTCCTTTATCATGTCCGTCACTGATTGCATTCTGCGATAATTCCCTCTCCAATTCATGTATTTGATACGCAAAGTGTGGGTCCGATACTACACTACCATATTCGAGCAATGGTCTGACCAAAGTTTTGTAACCCAATTCCTTTACTTCTCTCGTGCATCCCATCATCACTCTGACCAACAAGTGCAGGATTTTGAAACCTTTTCCTACAACCTGTCCAATGTGTCCTGTCCAGTTAAGCTTGTTATCAAAAGTAATGCCAAGATATTTAAATTTCAAGTCTTCACCAGGCAAGGACAAAGTGCAAGGGCAAAGACAAAGTGAAAAGCCGTTTTAGATTTTTTGCTGATGATGCAGTTATTTATAGGGAAGTAAGGAATTTGGCCGATTGTTCGACAATTCAGCGTGATCTGGATGTTATTTTAGCATGGTGCGCTGAGTGGCAACTCACACTAAATTGTAAAAAGTGTAAGACAATGAGCATAACTAACAAAAAGAATCCAATTGTTCAGAAATACGAGTTATACAATACAGTTATTGATATGGTCGATTCTATGAAATATTTGGGAGTAACAGTACAAAGGAACATGAAATGGGACTTACATATTAATACGTTGGTAGATAGAGCTAATTCTAGGCTGCGGTTCCTAGGTCGAATTTTGAAAAATTGTAATGAACAAACAAAGGAGATAGCGTACAAATCTCTTTTGCGTCCACATTTGGACTATTGTTGTGCCATCTGGGATCCGTTTCGTAAGGGGCTGATTGAGAGTACAGAGAAAGTACAGAGAAGAGCCGCTCGTTTCGTGACCGCTTGCTACAGTCCTTATGAAAGCGTTACAGAACTGATTAGTAGACTAGGCTGGGAGTCTCTGGTAGATAGACGACGCACGTTTCGTATAAACTTATTGGTAAACATGCATACTCCCATTTTCACTTACGAGTGTAGTGAAATACTTCGTCCACCAACCTATTTGGCTCGGAATGACAGGAATGATAAAATTAAAGAAATAAGGTGCCGTACTGATTCTGATATGAATTCTATTTTTCCTCGTACCATTAGGGATTGGAATGCACAACAAAGAGATTAGGTTTTGTGCTGAGCACCCTCTGCCACCCACTCTTTTGTGATTTGCAGAGTATATATGTAGATGTAGATGTCTTTCCCCACCTTGTATTCATAATCAACCTTTTTTTTATTTTTATTTGTGTATCTAATAAGCTGACTCTTCTTTGCATTTATCTTCATCCCATGTTTACCAACCCAACTAGATATTCTGTCCAGATCAACCTGCAACTGTTTACAGTCCTCAATCATTTTGATCGTTTTAGATAGCATTATATCATCTGCAAACAATCTAATTTCAGATAGTAAACAATCAACACAATTATTCATTAGAATAATTAATAGCAATGGTCCCAATTCGCTACGCTGCGGCACTCTCATTTTTATTTCCACTTCATTAGTGTATCCATAATTCGGTGAGTACATTATTGTGACAGACGGAGAAGATGAAACATCTGCTGCTACTGTATTTCTCAATATTGTAAACAGTGTTTCCTATCATGAAAAGCGCTGAGCAATAAATCAAATATGAATCAATAAACTATGAAGCGAATAAAGCAGTAAGTTATGAGTCAGATGTGATATTTATTCCTTACTATTTCCACTCAACTGGTACAAGGAAAACTCAGAACCAGTTTCTCGAAGACTTTCGTCACATTTTATCCGTAGTAAAACAGATTGACTGTGTATTGTGCAGCGATGTGTCGAACATGGAAGAAATGTTAGTCAGGGGCAAGAAGAAGAATCAGCTGTGGCCGAACACAGTGTCCAAGAAGGTCATACGTTTGATTTTGAAAAAAAAAAAACTACAATTTTATCCCGGGTCAGCTATTTTTGCGACAGCGTTACTACAGAAGCTGTATAAATCAGAACAACTGATTATTTAGTTAACATGGACTCTGGTTACCAACTCAGTGCGGCCTGGAACCCGGCTATCAAAATGCTGAAACAGCTTCGCCTCGGTAACGAGCAGAAGAGTGGATGACGTCATCGCTCTGTGTCTGCTTTTGTCCTCCACAGTTGCTGTAGCAGCGCGTAAACAAACAATTATTCAGTGACATCTGTAGTTGAAAACGAGGGCTGAGGTAGACACCTTCGTAACGTCCCGCAAGTGTGAATGTTTTACGCGGCTGGAACCCCGAGAATTTATTTTAACACTCTAAAATTGTGAATTCTACAAACTGCCGATTGTTAAATTATAAAACAATCTCAGATTTATTTTCAAGAACCAATATCATTATCAGCCAGCTTAATCATTTACTGATGTAGCCTCTTAAAATCATCACTTCAGGTATAGCGTGAGCAGATTTTTCCAGGTCCCACGATCTTGTGTGATCCTCTGCCAGTTAACTCCGACAACCCTATGTCCTCGTCCCATGGTCTGGTGGTCTTCCTCTGGTCTGTGGTGATCTCTTCGGCTCCACTCTAACACTGTTTTTGTCCATATTTGATCTTTTCTCTGTGCAATATGAACGGCCCGTTGCCATTTCAAGGATGTAGTTTTCTCTAGGATGTCTGTGACCTTTGTAACTGACCTAATGTCGGTTGCCCTTTTCTCGTTAAGGCTAACATTAACATTTCCGTAGCTCTTTTGACAGTTCGTAGTTTACCTTTTGTAAATTCATTTTGAGTCCAGGTATCACAGCCGTGTCAGCACAGGAAAAATGCACTGGTCATAATAATAATAATATATTTACATATATTTATTAATTTTTCATGGATTTCTATCAGGATAAAGTATGTTTTTACCTGAAACTCATAGTGATAATAAAATAAATCAAAGTAAACTAATTATCGTAGCACGATCAAAAACTAACTTATAGCAAAGTCGAGGCAAAGAAGACACGAAGATAATTTGTCTCTGTTTTCTGAATACGTCATAAATATGCGAAGATTCAGTGAACAAAATCCAAAACTGCTGAATATCAATAAAATTAAATCTGTTAGATTAGAGAGAACCTCATTTCTCACTTTAGACGAATTACAAAACGTCGTGATCATGCAACCAGATTTTTCTAAAACTTTAATACAGAGACTGAGCAACAATGTGACATTGAAAAAGTGAAATATTCCACAGATATTACTACTACCATCATCAATCGCACAATATTATTTCTTCGCTTATTTTAAGTGTAACTTATTATAATAAGTAACTGTACAACACAGAAATGTGCCCAAACTTCCAGTGTCGCTTTTGCCACGTCCAAGTCTAATGGAAATGCCTATTAATTATTTCTGTACATAAAGTATGGTAGCTATGGTCTGTGACAATGTTTACTTCAAGCTTCGTCTTATCAGTTATAATAATTAATATAGCAACATTTTACTTTTGGAAATATCAAGCTAATCAAAACTGTACAGAGATGTACGTCACTAGTAGCTCCAACTATTGGTGAATAAAAAACGATAATTATAATCTTTGTTCAGCGATTAACGTCTATTTCGGATCTAGTCCAGTAACGGGGTCGTAAAAAGGGGTTCTCACTTGCATCACATCACGTAGAAGATTTTTTTTCTTATCTTGTATATATTGGTGAGAGTATGCAGAAACCAAGTTTTCGACCTCCAACACCCTCGGCACAATTTTCTGTGGCCAAAAAACATCAAAATTTGGGTACTTTTTTCAGTTTTTCGCCTATAACTCCTTCCTGATAAGTCCTATCAAGAAATATTCTATTCTCAATTTGAAAGAGGACAAAATTTCCTACAACTTTCGTATTACAAACTTTTTTCTAAACTCAAAATTAAGCGAGCTACAGTTCTTTGAAAATCAGCCAAATTTCACACTTTTCCTAAAAGTTGGGTTTTTACTTACTTTGCAGCTCAAAATGACTTGAAACCCCTGTATATATAACCGATATATATGTATTTCTCTATGACATAGTATATATATGTACTATACTTTGATTACTGATGGTCCATTCAATAATCATATAGCATTGTTGGCCGGGAGATCCCGAAGGATTGTTCGGCCGCCAGGTTACAGTGTTATGGATAGGCCGCGCAGTGCGCTTGTTGTGGCTATCTAACCTGACCAAGTACTAGTACCGCATATAGGGAACCTACAGCTTAAGGTGGAATCCAAACCACAGAATCGTTCTGGCTTACTTCATATTACACAGCAAGCTGTGGCAGAGGTAAAGGTCGGGTCAATGGTCTTTGAAAATTACTGCTGAGAACGGGATTTCCATCTTCAGTCAGATACCTTAACCACTGAGCTACCATTTCGTTCTATTACCTGATGGTATTTGTACCAGTTTGAAAAACGGATTTGCAAAACTGAAAACATAATGTTATGGCACAAAGTTTATTTATGCAGTCAAAATTAAGTCATAATAAGTCATAATAAGTCAAAAATTAGTCATAAATCCATTTCTTTTCCGTTTTAATGGATTGAAACACTGTGTTCCATTTGAATTTGTTCCTTACAACAATGGAAAAAAATTGTCACTATATGAAGCATTTAAATCTCTTCAAGATACAACACCCAACACAAATTTTTTTGCTATGCACGGATGATTCCTCTTGCATAAGGTTATGTGGCATAGTAGTAAATACCTTGGCTGCTTCTGTGGAAAATATGAAGCCTATTTGACAACGAACTATAGATCCAACATCACAGTTATATTTGACGGATACCGCAGTTATGCTGCGCAGAGAGGAATAAAGTCATCTGAAATGATTTGTAGTTTGAAAACATCAGATACATCAGCAGGCATCATTTTCAGTGAGGAAACAAGTGCTACAGTGACGTAGCAAATGAGAGCAGCAAGAACTGTGTAATGTTGATACTAATGCAAAAACTGAAAAAGGAGGCATCCAAGATAAACAGGCAAAACAAGATGCTGCTGGATTGATCGTTGACGCAGCAATTTCCCAAGCAGCAAAATTTGACAGTGTGATGATTCTAAGTGAGTATATTGGCTTTCTCATTTTGCTAATGGGCTTTGGTACCACGAGTTTGAACCCACACACATCCTCTTCATCCATGCATTTGCTGGATGTGATACAATATCAGCATATTTCGGCTATGGGAAAGAAAACTTCTACTGCATGATTCAAGACCAAATATATCTGAAAGTAACATGCATGCTAACTTCTCAGAACTCTAGCCTCCAGAGAACATTTGGAGAACACGCAGAGGAACAGATCATCTTGTAACGGTACGGAAAAATTGCTTGTGGAACATTGGAAGGCTCAGATATGAAATGATTAAGAAATCTGCCCAAAAAATGCATTCAGACTAGCACGGTTGCCACCAAAATCAGATGCGGCAACGTTTCACTCAATATGCACGTACCACCAAGTAAAGGTTGGTTGGGTCGAGAAACGTACCTATTGCCTTGAGGATGAAGGAAAGGCTCGTCCAGTCTTATTACAGTTACAATAATAAATGCATTTAGGAGGACGTCGGTTCGAATTTCCGTCCAAGCATCGAGATTTGGGTTTTCCATGGTTTCCTCAAATCACTCCAGCCGAATGCCGGGATGCTTCCTTCAAAAGGCCATGGCCGAAATCCTTCACGTTCCTTGTCCCCAGTCCCATCGTGCCACTAATGAACTCGACTTCGACGAGGCGTAAAGTCATAAAAAAAACAATAATAAAAGACGATGCACTTGAGTTCACTTGGAAGGTTGTATCATATTCCTTCCAGAAACCTTGTACTCCTCCATGCAGCTGTCGCTAATCAGGACTGCATTGTTCAGCTGCTTGCAAAAATTGCTCTCGCCTGCCTCGTGAAAGCGTTCCTGGAATGTAGTAGATGAAGGAGAGGAAGATTTCTTCGACCTCGAGGAAGCTGTTCCTGATGCAATGGATGAAAGAGACACAATTCATTGATAAGCCGGGACAATCCAAACGGAAAAGAAATGTTTTTATGACCATTTTTTAACTTATTTCGAAATTATTATGACTTTATAACTTTGCGTCATAACATTATGCATTGTTGTTCGCTCTATTATCTTCAGTATAATAGAGCGATCTGGTAGCTCAAGACGTCTGACTGGAGATCGAAATCCCGGTCTCAGCAATGATTTTCAAAGGCCATTGACCCGACCTTTACCTCTGCCACAGCTTGCTGTGTAATATGAAGTAAGCCAGAACGATTCTGTGGTTTGGATTCCACCTTAAGCTGTAGGTTCCCTATATGCGGTACTAGTACTTGGTCAGGTTAGATAGCCACAACAAGCGCACTGCGCGGCCTATCCATAACACTGTAACCTGGCGGCCGAACAATCCTTCGGGATCTCCCGGCCAACAATGCTATATGATTATTGAATGGACCATCAGTAATCAAAGTATAGTACATATATATACTATTTCATAGAGAAATACATATATATCGGTTATATATACAGGGGTTTCAGGTCATTTTGAGCTGCAAAGTAAGTAAAAACCCAACTTTTAGGAAAAGTGTGAAATTTGGCTGATTTTCAAAGAACTGTAGCTCGCTTAGTTTTGAGTTTAGAAAAAAGTTTGTAATACGAAAGTTGTAGGAAATTTTGTCCTCTTTCAAACTGAGAATAGAATATTTCTTGATAGGACTTATCAGGAAGGAGTTATAGGCGAAAAACTGAAAAAAGTACCAAAATTTTGATGTTTTTTGGCCACAGAAAATTGTGCCGAGGGTGTTGGAGGTCGAAAACTTGGTTTCTGCATACTCTCACCAATATATACAAGATAAGAAAAAAAAATCTTCTACGTGATGTGATGCAAGTGAGAACTACCCCGTTACTGGACTAATCCAAGAAGCAATGGCAAGCAATACGTTGCGATATGAACGACGCAATACATTTTAGCGTTCTCGAAGTTGACAACGCGGTTGTCACAAAGATATTTCTCTCTTCATTAATTGTTTATACATATAGATTTCTAGTTACGGCATTCGCAACAGTTATTAAAAGGCAGCGTGTCCAACTACAAACATGAAAACAATTCACATCTTGTAAAGCTCCTCTCAGAATCAAAAAAATTGTATCGATCTAATACAGGAGTTGGAGACGGAGCAAAGAAGGGCTGCTAGATTCGTTTCTGGAAATTATTGCAGAACGCAATCAGTAACAGATATGATAAAAATGCTGGAATGGGACTCGTTGGAAGACAGAAGGAGGGTGAGAAGGTGATGGGAGTGTACAAGGCGTATATTGGTGATGAGGCATGTAAAGATATTGGTGTAAGAATTGAAAGTAATTCATGGAAGGGAAAAGATTACCATGACTACAAGCTGGCACTCGATTTCAGGCACAAGGGTGTGGGAAGATTCTCTTTTTAGATGAGGGTGTCAGGGATTGGAATAAGTTACCAAGAGAAATGGTGAATAATTTGCCAAAACGTTGAAAGCATTTAAAGTTAAAATTTGTAAAGGGTAAATGTAGGTGGATGTAGAAAAGGGGGAAGATGGGGTTTTAGGGAAATTGCCACCGGAGCATGCGCTCCATTGCAATTTTATTTATTTTAACCAACTCGGCGGCAAAGCTAGACTGCTCCTGTCTGCCGACTTTAAAGGCTAAATTCATGATACTAACACAAAGACCCCGTAGACTGCCTTAAATTGGCCTCATTTTTCTTTTTTAATGTCTGGACGAGACATTAATTTTGTGCTCAATTCCCATTTGAGCAACATGATGATACAAACATCATATTTTAAACTTTCAAACTGTCGAAATATGTTCACTCATTTTTTACTTACAAATTATATGGAGTAGTAACAGTACACTCTACTTAATCTATAGGGTGTATTTCATTCGTAGATCATTTTGTGATGCGTTTTTTTAATTATTTCAGTTATCACGTGATTAGACGCTAATGAGAGAGAAGAATTTGTGACATGGCGGTACCGTAGCACTGGTTTAGTATATGTTTGGTAGACGAAAAAATTCTGCAGAGAAAATGTTTATTATGGTATGAACCTGCAGAAATGAATCAGTCACGAACTATTGGAAAAATACTGACAACCGCCATCTTGCTTTGGTTAGGACCTCGGGGAAATAATAATAATAATAAAAAAGTAAAAAAATATAAAAAAACATTTCACGAATCATGAAGTTACTCTTAACCTTTAATTTAATTCCACTGTAACAAAACAGTGAAAGACAATGTGGAATTAAAAATTAATTTACGGGAAGTAGTAGTCTGCTGTAAAAAGTACATATGCAGAAGGTTAAAGAGTGTTCTTAAATTCTGTAATAGAGAATTTAATTACACATTAAGTCTAATAATTAACTTAAAATTGCGTCTATTGTACTAATAAAAACAACAAATGTGTGCACTTCTAGTTCTGAGAGACAAAAGAAAATTAAATGTTTAAGGAGATTAAGTGCTTTATGGACGAATGAAGAACAGTGGAGATTAAAATTGTTACCAAATTAATTGCAACCTAACCACTTTGTATTAACGATTTCATTGCCTCATTGTTCTGCTGTTTCTATTTATTTGGCACAACCGTTTCAAGATCACTCTTCACATGCTGGAGGTGGAGATATTCTGTACTCCGATTTAGATAACGACAACAGGACTCGTGAGTATTATAACAACGATTCTGTATATATATATATATATATATTTGCATCTTAAAATTACTGTAGACAGTATGTGCGTCATATTTTTTATATTTGTGGTACTCAATATATTGTTTATAAAAATGACAAATATGTTTGTGTCCTCAGAATGTTTTACCCTTTACTTCACTAATATATTCTTTTAATTTTTGTTTATTTCCGAGAATAACGTTGATGAGTGTACTTAACAACAATTTCGCACAAACATTATGTAGTTAACCAATCCAATCTTTGAAAAACGTTCCTCTTGGATTACATAGGAACTTCCTCGTAAGCTTGATGTTTGATGAGCATACATTTTTGCACTGTTGTTGTATGTTTGAATATTGTTTTTATTTTATTTAATTATTATTATTATTGCAGTGAATTCTTCACAGGGGTTCAGCTACATAGTGTTGATAATGACAACGTTTCGGCAACCAACTCGGCTGTCTTCATCAGATCTACTACTTCAGATATTATTACCTAGATATTATTATCTGAAATCACAAGTTTGTGATTTCAGGTATTAATATCTGGTAATAATATCTGAGTAGTAGACCTGATGAAGACAACCGAGTCGGTTGTCGAAACGTTGTCATTTTTCAGCACTGGCTGAAGTCCTGTGAAGAATTCATTGCATCAGTACGCCTGAAAAGTCTCCAGTCTCATATTATTATTTTGTTTCCACTACAAGACCTCTATCAATTCACCATCATCTCAGATTGCTCAAAAACTCTATCGAACTTGGTATTCTGGCTAAATTGAATTTTTATTATGAAGCAAATTAATCTGTAGTATAATTTCTCATAAATCCCCTCTTCCCTGAGAGGGGATAAAAGGTTACCATGCCCGAATATAGTCCAGCTGAAGTTACCAAATCTTCAGTTGTTAATTTTGATAAATATATGTTGCTGTTAGAGCACATGTAAATTATTCGCAATTAACGCCATTACTTTAAAAGAAGGAATTAGTACAGATGACGTATTCAATATCAAGTGTAAACCGAGCGTGGTGATGTAACGGTTAGCGTTCGGGCCTCGCATTCGGGAGGACGACGGTTCGAATCCCCGTCCGGGCATCCAGATTTGGATTTTCCATGGTTTCCCAAATCACTCCAGGCAAATGCCGGGATGCTTCCTTCAAATGGCCATGGCCGAATTCCTTCCCATTCCTTGCCACCCATCCTTTCCCGTCTCTAAAGACCTCGCTGTTAAGAGACGTTAAGCAGATAAAAAAAATCAACTAGAGTAAACACAAATGAATGACGAAGAAGAAAGGCGTGTAACATTTTGGAGAGAAAGGCTTCAGCATCCGCTTAGACAGTTTCCAACTACCAGAATCGACTCCAGCGTCTCCAACACTTCCACCATTCTTCGACCACTGCCAAAGTCACTTCTAGGCCTTTTATAGTTTCTACATTTGTTACACTATCCCTTGCAGCTTCTCAATCCTTCCAGTATCGGATTATATATTTCGCTTCACATTCTTGGTTATTTTCTCCGGTTATTACAATCCTTGCAACTTGTTCGATGTATTTCTTGCAGTTCTGATGCTCTGTAATTTCATTTTTATTCCCTGGAGTCAAATACTCCGTCCAAGCGGTTAGGACGTGTTTACACGTTACGAGTTGACTGGAACGACAGTTGACTGGAGTGTCGGTGGTGGGGGAAATAGAGTGAACTAGCATGCTAGTAATAATTAAAAGACAGTCCACTGTCGGACAGTCCTATAGTCCTTCTTGAAAGTTAGTGCATATTACAAAAAGGAATTAACATGGTAGCTAAATTGTTAATTATAATGTTGAATGATATAAATAATAACAAAATAAAACGTATAAAATTCTTAAAAGAGTGGATATAAAAAAGAAACGCTTTAAATGCTTGAACATCTTTATTTTTATTTTTAATGACGTTACAAGTGAAAATGTAAAGCGCTACATCATTTAAGACTAACTGTTTCTCAATTTGAAGAGCTGTTGCGAAATATTTTTGCCGATACGTAAAAAATGAGGCCATTATGAAGCAATTTTTTTGATAGTATGGTCTCTAGAATCCTTGTTCTTATATTTTTTATGCTTAAAATTCCACGGAATTTCCTCACTTTCAAGCAGTTCTAAAGATTTTGATGCCTCTGCTTCACTCCGCTTACGCGACTTGTTAGTTGTCGCCATCTTGATTGCTGAACTCGCACGCCAATAGTTGGTCGTGAACCGTGTCCGCTATACCCAGCTAGCTGACTGTGTTGATTCTGTTCCCACGAGGAGAGTGGACTATCCAGTACTGCGCGCGCACCCTAGACAGTGCACTCGTTCCAGTCAACAAGCACCGTGACACGCAGCCTAAAGGCGCATTCCCACGATCCCTTGTAAGCGAGGAGAGACGGGACGGGACCTCATTAGCCGAAGTGTAGGGACGACCGCGGACCGCAGGCTAGTCCTAGCTTACCTCGCCGCCACCTCCCCTCCACGTTGCCTAGTGTCGTTTGGCACAGAGCACTTTACAGCAACAGAAGGGGTGCGCACCGCTGCTGCAAACCGATGGCAACAGCGCACCGCTACACACGCCTGTGATGTTTACCGACTCAGAGTGGGTAGCTGCGTCTCGTTTCCGCTAGCAGAGGCGGCCCTGTTCCCATGGCTAGTGGTTGAGTATTCGTCCCGTCCCGTCCCGTCCCGTCTCGCCTTCGTTACAAGGGATCGTGGGAATGCGCCTTAAGAGGCCCTCGAAGTCGTGGAGTCGGGTGGGAGTTATTTGTGCGGTTGCTTTGAAGACCTTTCTGGAACAGGGAGATCAAGAGTATGGGAATAAACCTCTGCACTTGGGATTTACTCCAACACTTAAATGCGTTAGGAAAGAAGAAGAGAAATATGGCTTTGGATCGAGTAACCGTGAGCGGCATATGTTTGCTAGCTTCATCATACAGAAGCAGGCTTAGCAGGCCAGTGCTTTCCGTTTGTTTCTTTTCTACAATGTGTTGTTACATATGAGATTATCATGAATCGTTGTGGGGTGCAAATTGTGACAAGAAATGGCAGATTCGAACCGTCCACGAACTACCGTCACTGTGGATGACGTAAAATGTGCTCCTTTATTTAGAATTAAAGCCGCCTTTTCTCTTACTGTGGAAAACTAAATAGATGCAGTAAACCGTTATGTTTTCCGGAATGAAGCAGTGTAATTTTGCGGCGGTATCAAACTTCTGCCTCATAAACTACACATTTCAGAAACCTGGAATACTGTTATCGTACCGAGCGTAGCGGTAACGCTGTCCTTGTATTAGGGAGGACGCAGGTTCGAATCCCCTACCAGATATTCAGATTTGGACTTTCCTTTGTTTCCCCAAATAATTGTAGGCGAATGCCGGAATGCTTCCTTCGAAAGGCTATGGCCGAATTCCTTCCCGTTGCTTGTCCCCTGTCATTTCCTGCTTCTAATTACACCGACGTCGATGAGGCATAGATTCATAAGCAAAAAAAAAAAAAAAAAGATCCTTATCAAACAAAATAGAAGTCATAAGTTTTGCAGGCAGATGGAAACAATCATCTTCAACGCTCCATGTTCCTTCCCAACTAAGACAGAATCATCAATCCATTACTGAAGGAGGTGTGGTGATTAAAGCTTAGCGTCCTTCAGAATTTAGGAGGTTTCTCCTCCAAAACACCAAGATTTATCGCCCTACACACCCATTTATCTCCCTTTCCTGTACCAACCTATATTTACGAACTACAAATTTCAACTTTAAATAGTTTCATGGTTTTTGGAAAATTATTCATCAATTCTTTTGGTAACTCATTCCAATCCCTGACACCCTTACCTAAAAAAGAGAATCTTCCCACACCCTTGTGCCTGAAATCGAGTTCCAGCTTGTGATCATGGTCATCTTTACCCTCCCATGGCTCACTTTTAATTCTTACGCCAAAATCTTTCCACGCCTCATCACAAAAATACGCCTGGTACAATCACGTGACTATCTTCACCCTCCTCCTGTCTTCCAATGAATCGTATTCCAGCTCTTTTATTATATTTGTTACGGATTGTGTTCTGCGGTAATTTAAAGAGACAAATCTAGCAGCAATTCTTTTAACCCCTCCAATTCCCGTATTTTGTACCCAAAATGCGGGTCCCATGCTACACCTCCATATTCAAGCAACGTTCTGACCAAAGTTATATAACCCTATTCCTTTATCCTCTCGTAGATCCCGTCAGCACTGCTTCAACTAGTGAAGGATTCTGAAACCTTTTCCTATTACGCGTCCAATGTGTGCTGCCCAGTTGAGCTAATTATAAACTATTATTCCAGGATATTTTCATTTCAAGTCGTCAACAAGCATTCCCACCTTATAATCTTGAGATACTTTTTTTTTTTTGTTATTAGCTTTATGTGTAGCGGACCAAGGTAACATACCGAACTGTCCACAAATGGAAGGATAATCCTTCCTAGTACATGACAAAATTTTATTTTAATAAAAGTATCACCATTTTCGAGATGTTGATTCTTTTAAATATTTTTTAGAAACATGTGACTCCATGCCATTTCTACAAATTAAGTCTGTTTGAACCCTGGATCTCTTTAAAATACTCAATGATATTTGTGTCATCTAAAACAGTATTATTTTTTTCCTTAAAACTTTAAAAATACCTTATAAAAATCTTAAAAGGTATGATTATTTTATTCTTCTTTTAAAACGATTGTTTTACGGGTAGTTCAATCGGCTAAAGACACCATTGTGCTTTTTAAACATTTTGTAAAAAAAAAATGATGATAATGAGGTTTTTGCTAAGGTGTGCATACAAATAATAGACAGAATAAATGCAAGTAATATTATTTATTTCGTTAATTACATTCGTTGAAAGTGGCTGCCATTTGCTCATAGGCACGCCCTATATCTTTTGATAAACGATCTTTCTATTCGGGGAGCATAACCTTTGTGGTTTGTGTGTTCACAGCTGTTTTTGTTTTGTCACACAGCTGTGTATTCGAAGTTACCTCCTTCGGGTAAACTAAAATTTTAGTGAGCCCCAATTGGGAAAAAAAAAATCCAAGGGATTCAGGTCCGGTGATCTTGGTGACCATAATATAGGGCCGAGATGCCCGATATACTGGCGATGAGGCATGGAAAGATATTGGAGTAGGTATGAAAAGTAGTGCATGGAAGGGAAAAGATGACCAAGACCACGAGCTGGCACTCGATTTCAGGCACAAGGGTGTGGGAAGATTCTCTTTATTACGTAAGGGTGTCAGGAACTGGAATAAGTTACCAAGAGAAATGATGTACAACTTACCGAGAACGTTGAAAGAATTTAAAGTTAAAATTTGTAGAGGGCAAACGTAGGTAGGTGGGTGTAGGAAACTATGGAAGATGGGTTTTTAGGGAAATTGTCACCGGAGCGTGAGCTCCATTTCAATTAAATTAAATTAAATCTAAAATATGGTGATACTTTTACTAAAATAAAATTTTGCCATAATGTAGAACAAGATGTAAGGTATCTGCGGTTGCAGTATTATCCTTCCAATCTTGGACAGCCCCGAATATATTCGAGTCCTGATCTCTAACTGGTTCCTTGCAGGGACACCTCCCACCGACCATGCACCAATCGGCTGACTCCCTATTGGTGCATATCATCTGATAAACGGAAGAGTTAAAGGAAGTAATTAATGATATGCCAGGTCATAATCAGAGTTTGTAAAATCCATAAAGAACGGGTTATATAAGTATTAAATGTAAAAACTGTTCTGATCATCTGAGAATACTACTTCTTGCTTACTCTTCCAGAGCTTCCCTACCACCCAGTGAGATGTCGTCACATCTGATGATGAAGATCGCTGCTCTGGTTCTGATGGTGACTGCCGTCGCCTGCCAGAAGGTTCCCCGACCACCAGGAGGAAGTCAATTCAGCTTCAACCCCAGCGCGGGATATGAGTTCGACCCAGATCAGCACAGCCATACCCCACCATGCCCACTCCCAACCCCGAGCCTATTCCCACACCAAAGCCAACCTCCTTACTTCAGCCAGGGGCCACAGCAATTCCGCAGGCATGCCGTCCATTACGAAACACAGTGAACTAGAAAGCGGATCGGCGAAGATTCCACAGGCGGTTAACCTAACGACAAAATGGCTCTTACCCTGATTATCACGTCATCAATGTGATTGTTATGAAAGATATGTGTGTTACTAACTTGTATCCTACTAAAATATCTCAATAAAACGCATACCAATGGAAACTATTTGAAAAACTTTATTTAACACTAGTGTAAGCCCTTGACCGACTTTTGGGTATCGTCACAGGTCTATAATATTTCCACTTTTTAGGGTTGACAGGTTGACCTGATCTGAACAAATACAAACTTGAGCAGTGTTTCACCATCAGGGTGAATATAATCTCCTGTGCTTGAAGATATCAGAAGTATTAATAGACTTAGGTGTTAAACACGTAATGGGATGATCGCGCTATAGTATAATTGTTTCAAAGGTCGTAGACTCTAACTTGCTGATTTACAAACTTGACTTGTATTTGACCCGTAAAGTTCACTATAAAAAATTTGAAGAATTTCTGTTTGCTCCAAATCTGGATGCCCGGACGGGGATTCGAACCGCCGTCCTCCCGAATGCGAGGCCAGAACACTAGCCGTTACACCACCACACTCGGTGCTTGTCAAGAGACGCCTTGGAAGGACTAGGAGAGTGAGTAGAAGAAGGAGGTGAAAGATCACAGATAGCATTAAAGATAAACAGAAACTTCAACGACATGAAGAAAAGGGCAGAGGGCATGAGAGCAATCACGTGAACACGCTGATCACAGATCTGCTAACGTGGCTTCGACAGGCTCGCTAATAAATAACTCAAAACAGTTTTATATTCAACTCACCACTTTGTTGTACATGTCGCAATACATAATCTCTCCATCAACTGTGACATTGAGAAACTCATTAATTACTACCGAATTACAAATGATTCCGATATCCATACTTTAGGCATACTAGTGCTACACGTAGTTGCTTTTAAATCCTCCACAGCATCTACATACATCTACATCTACATATATAATCTGCAATTTACAAAATTGTGGGTGGCAGAGGGTGCTCAGCACCAAAGGTAATCTCTTTGCTGTGCATTCCAATCCCTAATGGTACGAGGGAAAAAAGAATTCATATAAGAATCAGTCCGGCACCTTATTTCTCTAATTTTATCTTTCCTGTCCTTCCGACTCAAACAGGTTGGTGGAAGAAGTATTTCACTACACTCAAAAGTGAAAGTGGGGAGTACGCATGTTTACCAATAAGTTTAAACGAAAAGTATGTCGTCTATCTACCAGAGACTCCCAGCCTAATCTACTAATCATTTCTGTGACGCTTTCATAAGGACTGTAGCAAGCGGGCAAGAATAGAGCGGCTCTTCTCTGTACTTTCTCTGTACTTCCGATCAACCCCTTACGAAACGGGTCCCAAATGGCACAACAATAATCCAAATGTGGACGCACAAGAGATTTGTACGCTATGTTCTTTGTTTGTTCATTACAATTTTTGAAGATTCGACCTATGAATCGCAGCCTAGAATTTGCTCTACCTACTAACGAATTAATGTGTATGTCCTATTTCATGTTCCTTTGTACTGTTACTCCCAAATATTTCATAGAATCGACCATATCAATGACAGTATTGTTTAACTCGTATTTCTGATCAATTGGATTCTTTTTGTTCGTTGTCTTGTACTTTTTTACAATTTAGAGTAAGTTGCCACTCAGCGAACCAAGCCAAAATAACATAAAGTACGATACTTCCGTTGTAGCCTGAAACTCGTAGCAAACTCAGAGAAAACTAATTATCGTCTTCTTCTTCTTCTACGGCAGTCAATCCTGGGATTGATCTGCGGCGGTCTTCCATTCAGCTCTATTCTCTGCCCTCCTCTATATCTCCTGCAGCCAACATCACCCATTAAACTGCTCGATGTATTTTAAACGTAGTCTTCCTCGATATCTCTTTCCTTCTACCATTACCTCCAGAATTGTTTTTAATAAGCTCTCATGTCTTAAGATATGTCCAATTAATACTGTCCTCCGCGATTTTATTCTCTTCCATATAGAGTTAAACTCTCCCGCCTTCTCAAAAATTTCCTCATTAGTAATCTTGTCCCCTCCAGCTAATCTTTATCATCCTTCTGTAGCACCATTGCTCAAACGAAATTAATCTTCTTTTATCTTCTTTTACCAACTGTCCAGGTGTCACATCCATACAGGGCAATACTCCAGACATAAGCTTTTAATAGTCTCTTCCTCTTTGTCCAACTGATATTATTTGATGTAAAAATTTTTGTTTTTTTTTGTTGGTCGCTATTTTTGCTTCTGCAATCCAGCACTTTATTACATTCTTGCTTCTTCCATTTTTTGTGAATTTTGCTTCCTAGGCAGCACATCCTCCAATGCTTCTCCATTAATTTTAATTTTCGAATTTTTATCTTTCCCGCATGCCATGACTTTCGTCTTCGCTTTATTAAATTTCATATTGTACTCCTTCCCCATTGTTTCCAAAATTTTCTGAAGATCCTCTTCACTTTCTGTTACTATCACAATGTCATCTGCGAATCGAATCATATTTATGGTACTAGTTTTCGCTGTATCTTTATCCCAACATCAATTTTGTCCCTAATCTTATCAAGTGATTCTTGAATATAAACATTCAAAATTATGGGAGACAGGGCACAGCCTAGTCCGACTCCTTTACGTATTGCTGCTTCTTCTAGTTTCTTTCCAATTTTTATTACAGCCATTTCATTTTTGTAAAAATTCCATATTAGCCGCCTATCTCTGTATTTTATACCTATTTTTCTGAGAATCTCGAACATCTTCTCCCATTTAACATTATCAAATGCTTTTTCAATATATATGAAACCTAAATACGTTTTTTTGCCTTTCTATCTTTTATAATATTAATCTCAGTGCAACAATTGCTTCCGTCGGAGCGTGGAATGTTAGAAGTCTGAATAGGGCAGGAAGATTAGAAAACTTAAAAATGGGAATGGAACGACTTAAGTTAGATGTTGTTGGGATTAGCGAGATTAAATGGAAGGACGCACAGGATTTCTGGTCTGGGGAACACAGGATAATTAGCACACAAGCTGTCAATGGAGTCATTGGTGTAAGATTTGTAATGAATAAGAAAGTAGGGAACGAGTGAATTATTATGAAAAAATTAGTGACAGGATTATTTTTATGAGGTTAGAAACTAAGCCCGTTCCAACCACATTAGTACAAGTATATATGCCAACGTCACAGGAAGATGACGAAGAAATAGAAAAAATATACGCTGAAATTAAAGAATTAATCCAATATGTGAAGGGGGAGGAAAATCTAATAATCATGGGTGATTCTAATGTGATAGTTGGAGAAGGAAAAGAGGGGAATACTGTAGAAAGTTTTGGTCTAGGAGAAAGAAATGAACGAGGAAGCAGGTTATTAGAATTTTGTGAAAGATATAAGCTAGTAGTGGCAAACACACTGTTTAAGAACCATGCAAGACGGATATAAACCTGGAAACGTCCTGGGGATACAGGCAAATATCAGCTAGAATATATCATGGTCAAACAGAGATTCAGGAATCAAGTACTGAACTGTAAAGAGTACCCGGGAGCAGACATAGACTCTGACCATAATGTGATATTGATGAACTGCAAGTTGAAATTCAAGTGAATAAGGAAGCAGCATAAACAGAACAGACTGGAAGTGAATAAACTGAAACAATCTAGTACGAGAGAAAAATTTGCAGATATGGTAGACTTAGGTCTAAGAAGCAACTCTGAAAGGAGCTCAACCGAGGATGAATGGAACGTATTAAAGACCGAAATAATGAAAGCTTGCAAAGAAACATTAGGTTTTATGGACCAAGCTGCCCGAAAACCTTGGATCACAGAAGAAATTTTGGAACTTATGGAACTGAGGAGAAGGTACAAAAATGCTCAGGATGAAGCAGGAAGAGAACATTACAGGCAGTTTAGAAATCAAATAAATAGGAAATGCAAAATAGCAAAAGAAAAATGGCTACAAGAAAAGTGTGAAGAAGTAGAAAAGGAAATGGTCGTAGGTAAATTAGATGTTGCGTATAGGAAGATCAAACAGAATTTTTGAGAAATGAAGAAAAGAGGAGTGAACATTCAAGCTGGCGATGGGAAAACTCTTTTAAGCTCATACGTTAGAGCTAACAGATGGAAGGAATACATTGAGAAACTGTATGATGGGGACGACTTGAACAATAGCGTAATGGAAAAGGAAGGCGATGTCAACATTGATGACTTAGGAGATCCTTTTTTGAGGACAGAATTTAATAAAGCTCTGAATGACTTGAAAGCAAATAAGGTGGTTGGAATTGATGAGATCCCTGCAGAACTTCTTAAATCCCTAGGAGAAGGAGGAATTGATAGATTATTGAAGCTGATATCAAATAGTTATGAAACAGGGGAAATTCCAACTGATTTTAACATAAATATCATCTTCTCACTTCCGAAGAAAGCACAAGCCGACAAATGTGACAATTATTGCACCATTAGTCGAACATCACATGCATCAAAATTACTGTCGAGAATAATATACACAAGAATGGAAAGGATAGTAGAAAACATAGTAGGTGAAGATCAGTTTGGGTTTAGGAAAAATCGCGGTTCAAGGGAAGCAATTCTGTCTTTAAGATTAATACTTGAAGGGCGGATCACGAAAAACAAAGATACTTTTATGGCATTTGTTGATTTAGAAAAAGCGGGTGGGGTGGGACATTCTCCACCAGCGAAATACTGGCACTGACCTTTTGAAAATTGAATTAACTGCTTCCTTATGATGTCTTCTTCCCGTTGTATGTACACTCTCCTTTTCCGGAGAAGTCGCCACGAATTAAATTAAAAATGGCTAAATATGACACTGCAGCGCTGCTATTAGTTGCCTTCGGCGCTGCGAAATCAATGATAATCTTTTGAAATGTTGGTTTAATTCTTTGTTGTAATATTTTCTTGCCGTTTTAGCTTCACTCCGTTGCAAAACGTCGCATAAAATTAACAGATACAAAATTTTTATCCGAAATGCAGTACTATAAGGCTCACCATCTTGGAATCGATATAAGCAGTCAGAGATAATCGATTGTTTCAGTTGTAAACAAATGCGCAGTTTGTCTCTGGTTTGCGACATGGGCTGCCGCTAAACGAATTTCCCGTAAACATTTTACTCTTGGTCCAGGCCGAATTTCAATCTAACCATGATCACTATGACAAAACAAACCTATTTAGGTTGACATGATTCCTGTACCGATAATTTTTGTGTCGTTTTTACAGTGCTGCTAACATTTCGCGGTTGCGGAGCATCCCATATTTCGGCATTTTTAATTTAATTCGTGGCGACTTTTGGGAAAAGGTGAGTGCTAAACGTGAAGAGGACACTATAAGGGAGCAGTTAATACAAATTTCAACAGGTCAGTAACAGTTTTTCACTGGTGGAGAATGTACCACCCCACCCGAAAAATCTTTTGAAAATGTTAGGTGGGACAAGATGTTCAAAATTTTAAAGAAGTCAGGTCTAAAGTATCGAGATAGAAGAATACTTTAAAACCTATATAAGAATCAAGTGGTTGTAATAAAAGTAGAGAATCATGAGAGACAAGCATCAGTTAAAAAGGGCGTGAGACAAGGTTGTAGTCTATCCCCGTTAATATTCAACTTGTATGTAGAGGAAGCAGTAAAGAAAGTAAAAGAAAAATTTCCATGTGGTATAAGTGTTCAGGGAGAAAAAATTAGTATGTTACGAATTGCTGATGACATTGTCTTGTTAGCAGAAAGGGCTGAGGACATTGAGAAATTACTGAATGGCATGAACAAACTACTGAAGGAAGATTTTGGACTGAATATATATCAAAGCAAGACTGAAGTGATGAAATGTAGCAGAAATGATACCAATACTATTAGATTAAATATAAAAATAGGATCGGATGCAATTGGAGAAGTTACTTAGGAAGCAAAATTACAACCGATGGCCGAAGCAAGAATGATGTTAAATGCTGAATAACACTAGCAAAAAGAGCATTCATGAAAAAGAGAAATCTTTTAGTTTCAAATATTGATCTAGAAATTAGGAAAAACTTTTTTTAAAACTCTTATGTGTGAAGCACAGCACTTTACGGTAGCGAGACATCGACTTTAGGAATACAGGAAAGAAGGCAAATTGAAGCATTTGAAATGTGGTGTTACAGAAGAATGCTGAAAATTAAGTGGACAGACAAAGTAAGAAATGAACGAGTTTTGGAAATGATGGGTGAGGAGAGAAGTTTGTAGAAGAAGCTTACAGAAAGAAGAGACTGGCTGGTAGCTCATATTTTGAGACATGATGGATTAGTTAATTTGCTGGCGGAGGGAACAGTCGAAGGTAAGAACTGCAGAGGAAGTCAGACATTAGAATATATGAAGCAGATAATTTAGGACGTGTGCTGTAAGGGATATGTAGAGAAGAAGAGGATAACACAAGATGATAGGAAGGGATGGAGGATTGCATCAAATCAGTCGAAAGAACTGAGGACAGCAAAAAAAAAAAAAAAAAAAGCTGGAACAATCTTTCTTTCATTACATGACCATTTTTTTCAGGAGTTCCAGCTTTCAGATAATCGATACCCGATGCCTTATTATTCTTTAATCTCCCTAGTGCCTTTTCATATTCTTTTCTTAATATATTGTACCCATTATTTTCTTCTTCCACCATATCCTTTCTTATTATTATTATTTAATTGCAATGGAGCACAGGCTCCGGTGGCAATTTCCCTACACACCCAACCTCCCGCTATCCTTCATCCACCCACACTTCCCCTCCATAAATTTTAACTTTAAATTCTTTTAACGTTTTAGGTAGGTTATTCATCATTCCCCTTGGTAACTCATTCTAATCCCTGACACCCTTACCTAAGAAAGAAAATCTTCCCACACCCTTGTGCCTGAAATCGAGTGCCAGCTTGTGGTCATGGTCATCTTTTCCCTTCCATGAACTACTTTTCATACCTACTACAATATCTTTCCATGCCTCATCGCCAGTATATGCCCTGTACACTCCCATGACCCTCCTCATCCTCCTCCTGTCTTGAAATGAATCCCATTCCAGCTCCTTTATCATATCTGTCACTGATTGCATTCTGCAATAATTTCCAGAAACAAATCTAGCAGCCCTTCTTTGCACCTTCTCCAACTCCTGTATTTGATACTCATAATGTGGGTCCCATACTACACTACCATATTCGAGCAATGGTCTGACCAAAGTTTTGAAATCCATTCCTTTATTTCTCTCGTGCATCTCCTCATCACTCTCTCCAACAAGTGCACGATTTGGAAACCTTTTCCTACCACCTGTCCAATGTGTCCTGCCCAGTTAAGCTTGTTATCAAATGTAATGCCAAGATATTTACATTTCAAGTCTTCAGCAAGCAATTCTTCCCCCACCTTCTAGAATCTTATTTTTATCTAATTTTGCATCCTCGTACAAGTTTTCTATGTATTGCTTCTACCAATTCATAATTTCACAATGATCGTTAAGGATGTTACCACTTCCATTGTTTATTGCATTGCCTTTTTCTATATCGCTAACCAAAAAAAGTTTTAATTATTTCATATGCAGATTCCATATTGCCATTCCGTATTTTTACTTCTTTTTGGGAACAGATACTGTTATAGTAATTTTCTCTTGCAACTCTTGTTCCTTTGTTAATAGGATTTGTCAATGATCTATTTTTCTTCTTATACATTTCATCCCTTCTTCCCTTTAGCAGTCTTCTCTCTTGCATCATATCTAGTACTTCCTTGGTAATTCATTCCTCTTTTGGTATAATTTCTTTTTTCAACAAAATTTCATCAGCAGCCTCCATCAGGTCCTGCTTAATGCGAGTCCATCTTTCCTCTGCCTTTCCTGCCATCTCATTTATATTTATTTTATCCATACTCTGTTGGCATAGCCTAGCAGTATTTTCATCCTTCAAATTTTCAATTTGCCATTTGCTGGAAGTAGTTCTTTTACCCAGCTTCTTGAACTTTGGTATCCCTTCATCATTACCACCGAACTACGTACAAAACGTATGTAACTTTAACTTATAGCAATGGCGAGGCAAAGAAGAAACGAATATAATTTGTGTCTATTTTTTAATTGGTCTTAGATCTTTGGAGGATCAGTGATAAAATCCAAAAATACTGAATAGACCCTACCAATATAACTGTTAGATTTATCTTAATTTAGGTGAAATTCAAATCCTAGTGATCATTAAACCAGATTTTTCTTAAAACTAGAATCCAGAGATTGAGCAACAATGCGACATTGAATGAATGTAAGATTCCGCAGATATTACTACTGCAGGAATAGGGTGGGGAGTTCGTCACCAAACAATAACGTCTTGTCCCTGTATGTAATAGTTACCCTGATGAAGGCAACGATGGCAGTTGCCGAAACGTTGTTAAAAGATCTAAATAAATCAATTAACCGGTAGAAAACCAGAGAGTTATTTATTTCAATAATGTTATTTCTCTGCTTACTTTCATTGTAACCTTATTGTAATAAGTAACTGTACAACACAGAAATCTACCCATACTTCCAGTATCAGTTTTGCCACGTTCAAGTCTAATGGAAATACATATTAATTATTTCTGTATATAAAGTATGGTAGCTATGGTGTGTGACAATGTTTACTTCTAGCCTCGTCTTATCAGTTATAATAATTAATATAGCAACATTTTACTTTTGGAAATATCAAGCTCAACAAAACTGTACAGAGTTGTACGTCACTAGTAGCTCCAACTATTGGTGAACAAAAAAACGATAATTATAATCTTTGTTCAGCGATTAACGTCTATTTCGGATCCAGGAAGCAACGGCGAGCAATACGTTGCGATATGAACGAGGCAATACATTTTTGCGTTCTTGAAGGTGACAACGCGGTTGTCACAAAGATATTTCACTCTTCATTAATTGTTTTTACACATAGATTTCTAGTTAAGGCATTCGCAACAGTTCTTAAAAGGCGGCGTGTCCAACTACAAACATGAAAACAACAATTCACATCACGCAGAGCTCCTATGAGAATTAAAAATTTTGTATGGATCTAACGAACTCGGCTTCAAAGCTAGATTGGTACTATCTGTTGGCTTTAAACGCTGAATTCATGACACTAACACAAAGACCCGGTACACTGCCTTAAATTAGCCTCATTTTTCTTTTTTAATGTCTGGACGAGACATTAATTTTCTGCTCGATCACCAACTAAGCAACGTGATGATGCAAACATCATAAATTAAGCTTTCAAACTTCCAAAAAAAAAATATTTTTTTAGTCTTACATTCCCCAGATGCGGGTTGTTGTAGATCTTATTGCTCTTTTTAGCGTTATGCAGAGTTACAGACTTACAAATTATGTGGAGTAGTAACAGTGCACCATGAAAAATTTCAATTTAATCTGTAGGGTGTATTACATTCGAACATCCTTTTGGGATGAGAGTTTTTTTTTAACAATGGTACCAATTATCAGGTGATTAGACAGACAGAGAGAGAATTTGTGACATGGCGGGACAGAAGCAATGATTTTGTTTATGTTTGCTCGACGGATAACTTCTGCAGAGAAAATGTTTCTTATGGTATGAACCTGCAGACATGAATCAGTCACGAACTATTGGAAAAATACTGACAACCGCCACCTTGCTTTGCTTAGACCTCGAAAAAAAATAAAAAATATTTCACGAATCATGAAGTTAACCTTAACCTTTAATTCCGATGTAACAAAACAGTGAAACACAGTGTGGAAATAAAAATTAATTTACGGTTAGTAATGTAGTCTGCTGTAACAGGAATATACGTAGAGGGTTAATGAGTGTACTTAAATTCTGTAATTGAGACTTTTAGTTACACATTAAGTCTTTTACTTTACTTAAAATTTGCGTCTATGGTACTAATAAAAACAAAAAAATTGTGTGATTGTTCTGAGAGACAAAAGAAAGTTAAAGATGTAAGGAGATTAAACGCTTTATAGATGAATGCAGAACCCTCCAGATTAAAATAGTTACCAAATTAATTGCACACAAGTGACGTCGTATTAACGATTTTATTGCCTCATTGTTCTGCTGTTTCTATTTATTTGGCACATCCGTTTCAAGCTCTCTCTTCATATGCTGGAGGTGGAGATATACTGTTCTCCGATTTTAGAACGATAACAGGAAAGAACTCGTGAGTATTATGAGAATGATTCTGTATCATTCTTTTCTTTCGAATCTTAATATTACTGTATATTGTAAATGCTTCTTATTTTTGTGTTTGTGCTACAAAAAATATTTTGAAAATATACTGAAAAATCTGTTTGTGAAAACAGTATGTTTTACCTTTTACTTCACTAATATGTTCTTTTAATTTTTTTATTTCCGAGGGTAACGCTGATATAATGACGTTTGCATTGTCGTTGTATGTTAGAATGTTTATTTTTTTATTTTTTTATTTTTATTTGTCTTACCAACTGACTAACGGCTCTATCAAGTCACCATCATCTCAGACTGTTCAAAAACTCTATTGATATTAATTTTAAGTGTAGTTTCTTATAAATCTCGTCGTTTACCTTGTATAAATATAGCCCAGCTGAGGTTACCAGATCTTCACTTGTTAATTTTGATTAATTTATGTTGCTATAAGTACATGCAAATAACTCTAAGTTAATGTCGCTACTTTTAAAGAAGGAATTAGTGCAGTTAATGTCTTAAACATCCAGTATAAAATAATATTGCAACTAGAATAAAAAAAAAACGGATGACGACGAAGCAAATGCGGGTAACATTTGTATGTGGAGTGGAGGCATGAAGCCTCCAGCATCAGCTTCCACAGTTTCCAGCTCTGTCTGGACCAGAATCCTCTCCAGCGTATCTTGGAGTTCCTCCATTCATCGTCTTCAACCATTACCAAATTGACTGTTTAAATTCTGACAGTTTCTCCATTTGCTCCAATATCGGATTATGTATCTGGCTTCATATTGTTTGTTATTCTCTCCTGTTATTACATTCGTTGCACCTTGTTCGATGTAGTTGTTCCTGTTCTGATGCTCTGCAATTAAATTTTTTTTCCCCTGGAGTCAAATACACCCTCCAAGTGGTTACAGGTCCTTGAAATCATGGAGTCGGGTGGAAGTTATTTGTGCGGTTACTTTGAAGGCCTTTTTGGAACAGGGAGATCAAGAGTATAGGAATCAACCTCGGCACTTGGGATTTACTCCCACAGTTAAATGTGTTTGGAAGGAAGAAGAGACATATAGTCTTGGATCGAATAACCGTTGGCTGCATGTGTTTGCTAGCTTCATCATACAGAAGCAGGCGTAGCAGGCCAGTGCTTTCCGTTTGTTTCTTTTCTACAATGTGTTGTTATATATGAGATTATCATGACTCATTGTGGGGGGCAGATTGTGACAAGAAATGCCAGATTCGAACCGTCCACGATCAATCTACACCGTGTACGAAGTAAAACGCGTTCCTTTATTTGAAATTAAATCCTCGTTTTATCTTACTGTCCACAATTAAACAGATGTTATCCGTCTGTTTTCCGGAATCGAGCAGTGTAATTTTTCGACGGCACCTGACTTCTGGCTCATAAATTACACATTTCGCAAACCTATACGACTGTTATTGTTCCGAGAGTCGTGGAAAAGCGATAACATTCTGGCATCGTATTCGGGAGGACGCGGATTCGAATCCCCATGCTCTGATTTTGGTTTTCCATTATTTACCCAAATCACTGTAAAATCTTCCTTCAAACTGCCATGGCCAAATTCCTTCCTGTTTCTTGTACCTTGTCTTTTCTTACTTCTAATTACCTTGACGTTGACGATGCGAAGCAATCATCTTCTACGTTTCTTCCCAACTAAAGTAAAAATATCAGTCCATTACTGAAAGAGGCGTGCTGATTAAAGCTTAGCATTTTTCTTAAATTAGGAGATTTCTATAACTCCAAAATACCACGATGTACGTCCCCACACACCCATTTTGTCCCCTTTCTGGTACCTACCTACGTTCATCCACTACAAATTTCAACTTTAAATTATTTAAAAGTTTTAGCTAAATTATTCATCAATTCCCCTGGTAACTTATTACAATACTTGATTCCGTTACCTACGAAGGAAAATCTTCTAAGACCCTTGTGGCTGAAATAGAGTTCCAGCTTGTGATCATGGTCATCTTTTCCCTCCCAAGCCCTACTTTGAATTCTAACGCCAATATCGTTCCACGCCTCATCACAAAAATGCGCCTTGTACATTCCAATGACTATCTTCACCCTACTCCCGTCTTCCAATGAATCATATTCCAGCTCTTTTACCATATCGGTTACCGATTGTGTTGTGCGGTAATTTCCAGAGACAAATCTAGCAGTCATTCTTTTAACCCCTACAACCCCCGTATTTGATACCCAAAATGCGGGTCCCATGCTGCACCAACATATTCAAGCAAAGTTCTTTCCAAAGATTTGTAACGCAATTCCTTTACCCCTCTCGTACGTCCCTTCTGCACTGTCTTCAGCAAGTGAAGGATTCTGAAACCTTTTCTTACTACGTGTCCAATGTGTGCTGCCCAGTTGAGCTAATTATAAACTGTTATGCTAGTATATTTACATTTCAAATCTTCAACAAGCATTCGCACCTCATAATCTTGAGATACTTTGTTTTATCAGCTTTATGTATATCAGACAAAGGTAACATACCAAACTGTCAAGAAATTCTTAGCAACATATACAAGGAGTCAAGCAATTAAAGGATAATACTGAAATAGGACACATAATTTTCTGCTATATGACAAAATTTTATTTTAGTAAAATTCTCGCCATTTTCGAGATGTTGATTTTTTTAAAAATATTATATTCAAACATGTGTCTTTGTTCAGTTTAATCCATGCTATTTCCACAGATTAAGACTTTTTTGATCCCGGCTTTCTTCAATTTACTCAAAGGTATTTGAGTAATTCAAAAAAAAAATTTTTTTTAAACCTTATATAAATATTAAATGGTATAATTATCTCATACTTATTTTAAAATGATGGTTTAATGTTCATTCAATTTGGTAAAGATACCATTGTGCATTTTAAACATTTAGTAAAAAAATGATGACAATGAGGATTTTGCTAAGGTGTGCATAGAAATAATAGACAGAATAAGTGCAAGTAACATTTTTTATTTCGTTAATCATAAAAAAATGTTGAAAGTGGCTGCCATTTTCTCTTAGGTACGCCCTAAATCTTTTGATAAACGATCTTTTTATTCGGGGAGCGTTTTTCAGTCACAAGAGTAATAATCTATACATTTATTTTGTTCATTTTTTAAGTTATTCTGAATTTTGCTTGTTAATTGTCTTTGTCTTTTCTAGTTTTATAATAATCCCTGCTAAACAAGAAAAGATTTTTCCAGTTTTAATGACTTGTCGTTAATGTAATCGAAGTTACCTCCGTCGGGTAAACTAAATATTTTTGTCAGTTCCAATAAAAAAAATAAAAATAAAAACCAAGGGATTTAGGTCCGGTGGTCTTGGTGACCATAACATAGGGCCGAGTCGCCCGATATATGAAATATGTTGAGACGTTTATAAAAATAAAATTTTGTCATGAGGTTTCTCCGGTTGCAGTATTATCCTTCTATTCCTGGTCACCTTGAATATATTCGAGTCCTGGTCTCTAACTGGTTCGTTGCAGGGACACCTCCACCGACCACGCACCAATCGGCTCACTCCCTATTGGTGCATATCATCCGATAAACGGAGAGTTAAAGGAAGTATTTAATGATATGCCAGGTCATAATCAGAGTTTGTAAACACAACAGAGAACGGGTCGTATAAGTATTCAGTGTAAAAACTGTTCCGATCATCTGAGAATACTACTTCTTGCTTACTCTTCCAGAGCTTCCGTGCCCCCCAGTGAGATGTCGTCACATCTGATGATGAAGATTGCTGTCCTGGTTCTGATGGTGACTGCCGTCGCGTGCCAGAAGGTTCCCCGACCACCAGGAGGAAGTCAATTCAGCTTCAACCCCAGCGCGGGATATGGGTTCGACCCCATCTCAGCAAGACAAGTATGGCCCATACCCACTCCCGACCCAAACCGCACTCCGCTGTCAAGTTTAGGAGGTCAACGCAGCGCGGGATATGAGTTGGACCCCAGCTCAGCACCGCAACTACCCCCTCACCACCCTGACCCCTGGCCTCTCCCACCACCCCTAAGCTAAGCTGCTTCCAGCGGACAGGGACCACAGCAATGCCGCCACTCCGTGAACTTCAATGTGAACCGGTGAAGCTTCGACATCCGACAAAATGACTCTTACCTTGATTATCACGTCATCAATAGGATTGTTATGAAATATATGTGTTTTACGAACTTGTATCCAACTAAATATCTGAATGAAACGCATACCAATGGGACTATTTGCAAAACTTTATTTCATCTACGTCCACATATATTCTCTGCAATTTATGAAATTGTGGGTGGCAGGGGGTTCTCTGCACCAAAGCTAATCTCTTCGCTGTGCATTCCAAACCCGAATGGTACGAGGCAAAAACTAATTCATATAAGAATCAGTGCGGCACCTAATTTCTCTAATCCTATCTTTCCTGTGGAGGTTTCAGATAGTGACTATACAGTGTATCGGAAATGGTGATTCTCAAGACCACGTAGACGATCTGCTGAGCGCAACCGTTAGTGACTTGAATTCTTCAAGCTTCCAGTAAATTCCACACCCGGAAAACGACCCGCAGAGTGATCTGCAGAGATTTGGACTCAAGTGATAAAACCTTTCAAGTTAGCAGAAATTTATTCGGTTGGACAATTGGTTAATCACGGGATCTCCAGGTGTTTGTTTTTAAACTTACATAGAAATGATACCAACCACAGTAGATTAAATATAAAAATATCATCGGATGCAATCGGAGAAGTAAGTGAATTTTGATACTTTGGAAGCAAAAGTACAACCGATGGCCGAAGCAAGAATGATGTTAAAAGCAGAATAGCACTAGCAAAAAGAGCCTTCACGAAAATGAGAATTAGTTTCAAATATTGATCTAGGAATTAGAAAGAACTTTTTAAAACTCAACGTGTGGAGCACAGCACTTTATGGTAGCGAAACATGGACTTTAGGAATACCAGAAAGAAAGAAAGAAAATTGAACCATTTGAATTGCGGTGCTACAAAAGAATGCTGAAAATTAAAACTGGACAGACAAAGTACGAAATGAACGAGTATTGGAAATGATGGGTGAGGAAAGAAGTTTATGGAAGAAGCTTACAGAAATAAGAGACAGATTGGTAGGTCATATTTTGAGACATGCTGGATTGGTTAATTTGATGGTGGAGGGAATAAAGTAAGAACTATAGAGAAAGACAGAGATTAGAATATACGAAGCAGATAATTGAAAACGTGGCTTGTAACGAATATGTAGAGATGAAGAGGTTAGCACAAGATAGGAAGGGAGTCGAAAGCCCAATGACAGCAAAAAAAAAAAAAAAAAAGTGCCAGATATATTCATTTGTAATTGTTTATTTTATTTATTTTTTGTTAAAAGGTAAATGAAGTAATAAACTGTAAAATTTGCAGATGTTACATCAGGAATCTGTTATGGATAGTCAACCTTGTTTGTAAATTCTAAAATTAATCATAAAAGGGGCCCAAAATTATTTAAAAGTAATGGCAATGCCCATGATAACTCAGGTAAGCCATATCTATCACAACTGTAACTATGGGTAAGTATTATGTGGTCTGCAGGCTAACTTAGAATTGAAATCATGGCCCTTCTCCTAAGTTGGCTTGGCAGCCTTGGTAAACACAGTTTCTTGACATGCCAATGTAGAATTTCTCAATTTACGCCCAGCGATATCGATAATATACTGATTTATGTATACTAGGTGTAGGATGGGAACTGATGAATATTAAGATAGGTCAATATAATATCAGCCAAACAAGAGCCTTCAAATATCTCGGAAGTACAATTATTCAGGACTTGAGATGTCAGAAAAAGATCAAAATTCGTATTGCTGTAGTGAAGGAAGAGTTTAATAGGAAGCGCTATTAGGTATCGTCCATAAACTACGTGGTTCGGTTTGGGGGGGGGGGGAGTGTTTGGTAGGAAGCTACGGTTGGTTATGTGGGGAGGGGGGGAGTGTTTCTGAGAAGAGCCACGTAGGTTTTCGTTTATATTATTTGTCACAGTTAACACAAGGTACAGAACACACAACGAATGTAAGTATCTATTTCTGTCAAATAATTATCTCCGAATGTAATCTACGATAGTCTGACAAGACAAACCGTAAATAATGTCTTCTGGAATCAGTAGGGTAAAAACCTACGTACCACGCGGGGTGTTGGGGGTGGGGAAGTAAGGGCTAAAACCACGTTAAGCTACGTCTGAGGAAGGGGGATTCACAGGAAGTCAAAATGGAGCAACATAGTTTATGGACGCTCCCTTATTAACTCAGAAAGTCTCGTAGTTAAAGTTGTAAGAAAAACACTTGGCAAATGATTCGTTTTGATTGTTGCACTTCGTGTTGAAGAGATGTGGTTATTGAGGAGAGAGGATTAAAAAGGGATAAAAGCGTTTGAGATGTAGTTGAGACGGAGAGGATAGGCTGGATGGAAAATGTGAATATTGCTGGAACTCTAAAAGAGTTGGTGAAAGGACAGAATTGAAGAAGAACTGGATGGGACACTTGCTGAGAGGGGAGTGCTTGTCAAGAGACGCCTTGGAAGGACAATGAGACGACGAAGGAGGCAGATGTCATTAAAGAAAACAGAAACTACAAAGACAGGAAGAGAATGGCAATAGAAAGGAGAGCATAGAGAGTAGTCACGTGAAAACCTGCTTTAGGGCAAAACACTAACGATGATGATGTATACCTGGAGTGGCAACACAACTATTTAGCCGCTTTTTGTTTACCGACAAAACAGTTCTCGGCAGGAGTTAACCCCTGTTTCCCAGTCGTCAGTGTTGTTATTGGGACTTAAAGGGCTCGTCGACAGCAGGGTCATTAGCGCCCTACTTTCCAGTCGTCATTTAGTAGGACACCAGAGGAGTGGTCCTTTACTCTTTTGGTAAGGATGACCTTTTTTTTTAAGACAAACAACGAAATGCGTTTTTACCGGGTGGTTTGAAATCGTATACAAGGCCGTACTGACCACAATAAATATCCTCAGACTATACAATGGAGACATGTTATTTCATAAAATCCTACAGAGGTAAACTTTGTCGCCATTGGCTGTAGGTAAACAGAACACTGTCACTGGTTCGGTCGATAGTCATCATCATCATGTAATTATTGTCCGAGTCAAAGAGATAAGTCAGAAGGGTTGGACAACGAAAGGATATAGTAATATTTGGCCTAGTAGTGATCTTCAAACATTAATGGTAACACTTGAAACCAAATTATATCACGGGAAATCATTATACTGTTTTGCAAGTCAAATCTATAACGCGTTACTTACATTATTAAGGAACTAGGTTTCAATAGTGTACCCGTAATTTGGTGACTTAATTATTTTGACACATCAATGAGATGAGACATCTGTGGCTGCTGTATTTCTCGAGTTTGTGAACAAAGTTTAACATTATTAATAGTGGTAAGCAGTAAATGAAATGTGAATCAATAAACCATAAAGCGAATAAAGGAGCAATTTAGGAGTCAACCGTGGTAAGAGATCCATACCGTTTCCACCCAACAGGTACCAGGAAAACCCATAGCCAGTACCTCGCTGACTACCGTCACATTTCATACGTACTAACACAGATTCAAAGAAATAGTCATCAAAATAAATGATTGTCTTTCAACCAGGTTATTTGACTCTGTGCTAACAAACAGTAAAAACATATTGTCAGTGTGTAGTTCTGTTACAGATCCTGGTTAGTTTCATTTCGGCTTTAACCGCGTTTGAAGTGTAATAAGGAAGAAATCTAGAATTTCACTATTTCGTTTAAACAGCAGTGAGAATACTGAACTTCCGAATCATTCGCTGCAGCACGAAAATTATGTTGCAAGCTTTAAATACAATGGCAACAACAGTGGATAAAACCAGTGTTCAGGCTAGAAATTTAAGCAGTGGTCGGATGAAAGCATATTAAAGAAGAATGGAGTTGAATCAAGAAAGATAAAAAAAAGAATATTAGGCTTAATATCGAAAAATTAATGCTGGAAAGAAAACAAATTGATTAATAGTTCAGAGGAGAATTGTGGAATTACATATGGTTAAGGAAGAAGACAATAATGAAGCGTTCATAAAACACGTGGTCCCATTTTATCCAATTTTAATTCCCTCTTCCGACAATTTGCATGATGTGGCTTCTGTCTTGACCTCATTCCGATTGGACTTAGCTTTTTCCAATTTATCCTACAAGAAATTTTGTAATATTAATTCCGAAAAAGACTGAAGAGTTATTTCTCGTCTTCACGAAGTTGTACTGTTTGGCTTCTGTGGTTGAGTCACTCTAATGAAATGGACTGTGGAGACATGGAACTACCCCGGAACACAATCAAGGAGACGGGACGGACCTATCAGCACAGCCCTTGATGACCATGTACAAGAAGAACAGAAACTTTCCATTGTGAGCTGACGTCACGGTAATAGACAGGAAGCAGCTGTTGGTCCTCTGCTGTTATCAAACTGTTATCACAAATCAAGGCCCCATCAGACACTTCCGCCGATAATCGATAGCGGTTATACTGTTTGATATCTTCTTCCTGTGTTACACAAGTCGATGCAACTGAACGGTGTTTTCACTAACGCTGCAGAACTAAACGAAATTGATTGATTTATATATATATATACCTGTTCGTAGATGCCACAATCAATGGGGTCAAATAACCCGACAGAATTTTTCTTTGTTGTTCTGATAGCCTTTAAAATATTTCTCCTCTCACCAATTCTCACTTTTTTGCTTATGGCTTTAAGCTTCGTCGAAATCTAGTTCATTAGAGGTTGGAACGATCTGGATGCAAGGAACAGGAGGAATTCTGGCCATGGAATTTTATAAAAACCATCTCTGCATTCGCATTCATAACAAGCTTAACTAGGCAGGACACATTGGACGGGTAGTAGGAAAAGTTTTCAAAATTCTGCGCTTGTTGGAGAGAGTGATGAGTGGATGTAGGAGAGAAGTTAAGGAATTGGGTTACAAAACTCTGATGAGACCATTACTTGAATATGGTAGTGTAGTATGGGTAGTAATATGGTAGCTCATTTCGAGTATCGAATTCAGGAGTTGGAGAGGGTGCAAAAAAGAGATGCTAGATTTTTTTCTGGGAATAATCGTAAAATGCAATCAGTAACGGATATGATAAAAGAGCTGGAATAGGCTTCATTTGAAGGCAGAAGGAGGGTGAAGATGTTCACGAGAGTGTAAAAAGCGTTAATTGGTGAGGAGGATAATAATATTGGAGTAAGAATTAAAAGAATGCATGGAAGGGAAAAGATGACCATGACCAAATGCTGGCACTCGATATCAGGCAGCTTACTTAATATAGGTGCGCCTTGATACTCAAATGCGACAAATTGTCATGTATTTACATTAGCCATTGGATACTTGAAAACAAATAAATACATAAAAATAGATTACAATGGGCGTTACAGTCCTTACAAGGCAGCTTGACCAATTACTAACTTGAAAGCAATAATTCGCTTTATGGAAAGCATCACTCTGAATCGAAAAACTAGCAATCGATACAACTAACTCGGCGGCTAAGTTAGGCTGCTGCCATCTGTCGGGTTTAGAGGCTGAATACCCGAACTAATACAGAGACCAAGTCGACTGCTTACAGATGGCGTTACTTACCTTCCTTACTGTTTGGTGAGACATTAGTTTTATGCTCGAGCCACAGATTCGGTAACATGACGATGGAGACCTCATATTTTAAGTCACATGGAACAAGATTAATAATAAATAAATAAAATAAATGAAGAAATAAACATATTAAGCTTACATAATCATCATCATCCTCAACAGTTTCCAGCCTCTGGCCGGGTCTGCTTCATGCACTAGCCTCTCCATTTTCCTTCTCTCTTCCCACCACCTCTCTGTCACCACTTTGTTCCAGTCTTCTCCTCTCTTCCATACACACTCCTCCACTCCTTTCAGCCATCCATCTCTTGGTCTTCCTCTGGGTCGTTTACCACGCATCTTAATTTCGTGGATTTTTCTTTGGATTCTCTGAGCCTCCATTCTCTTTACATGTCCATGCCATCTCAGACTGGTCCTCTCTACCCTTTCCTGTAGGGGTTCCTCTTTTATGGTGCATCTAATCACTTCATTCCTTATTCTGTCCATTTTAGTAACTCCCATTCTACCTCTTAAAAACTTCATTTCACTTGCTTGTACTCTGCTGATGTCCCACTTCTTCATTGTGTTTCATCAGCATAAGTCAAGATAGGCACATAGTATGTGTGATAGATTACTCTCTTGCTTCTCTGTGGCACCTATTTATTCCACATCACGCTTCTAATGCTCCTTAGAAACGCCTCTGCTTGTCTTCCTCTTTCACTTATCTCGCCATCATTTCCATGGAGGAAATATGTTAAGCTTACAAACAGTAAGTAATGGTCAATAGGTTTGCGTTATATATCGTTACAGATCATTAATTTATATAGAGATGTTAGAATCTACTATAAAATTCAAACATAATCTGTAGGGAATATTGCACTGGATAAAGGTTCTGAGATTTCAGTTTTTAAATTATTTCAGTATAGCGTGATTAGACCTAAGGACAGAGTATGAATTTTGCCATAATGTGTGATCGATTGAAATCCGTTTTATTTTGGATTGTTCGATGAAAAAACAGCATTACTGAGAAAATATGAACTAGCAAATATAAATCAATGGAAAAATATCAAAAAATTAATGTCACTCTCCATCTTGCTTTGCTTATTACCTCCAGAGAACACGGTAACAGCGTTTCGCAAAACTCGAAGTTACTCTTAAATATTAAATTAATTGCGCGATATTTCTTATCTGCAACCAAAAACAATGTCCAAATAAACAATATTTACGGGCAGCAATGAGGTTTGCTACACAAGTTGGAGAAAGATAAAACGTCAGAGATACATTTTAATTCTGTAATTCAGACTTTTAGTTACACATTATGCCTCTTAATTTTAGCAGTATTGCTCTTATAGGACCGATGAAAACATAATTATGAGCGCTTGCTATTATGAGAGAAATAACAAACTGTAATGTGTAAGGAGATTAGGCTCTTTATGCTGCATAGTCCAGATTAAAATAATTACAAAATTTATTGCAGCGGAAGATCTCATACCATTGGTTTTATACCCTTATTGTTTTGCTATTTCTATTTATTTGGCACAACCGATGCAACATATGTATTCATAGGCTGAACACGTGAATGTTCCGTACTCCGATTTAGAGACAGCAAATCTCAGACAAAGATTTGCAACGTAGGGCAGGAAAGAACTTGTAAGTAACGTGTAGCATATACGCTAAGACTAGCTTCTAAAAGTAAGTATTGACTGTAAGTGACAATAATCTTTGGTCAGCGGGCGCCATGGCGGGCGCTGCCAAAGAATAATACAACTAGTAAGAGAGAGGTGTGTAATCGCTGTGAGACAAAAGAGAGCACGGGCTATGTTAAGCTTGCGAGAGGTTTTGTTATTTTGGCTATCTGGTTTTGAATAAACGTTTCATGTTGTTAGTGTATATGTGTGGTGGTTTTTTCTTGGTTTATTAAACATCATATTCAACTAAATGCCTTACATTAATATGCACAACCTGCCAAAACAAATGAAAGGCATCATCGGCAGGATTTCCTGGTGGGGTTGAAAAGAGAATAGCCGGGTTATAAACGTAACAATTATTATTATTATTATTTCTTTTGGATCTTGAGATTACAGTAGACACAAAATGATCTATCTTTTTCACATATTTGCTAATCAAAATACTATTCAAAAGTACTGACAAATCTGGATAGATATTATGATGTTTTAATATATTTTTTTATTAGCATATTGTTTAAATTTTTTATTACCCAGGATAACCTTGACAACATGACAAAGAGCATTATCTACCAGGAGGGACAGAATCGTAATTTGGAGGCCGTTTTGACAGTGTTTCGATTTACAACGCATGTGCTTCCGTCCAGGCTACCCACAATATAGCCAGGTAATGGTACAGAGGACCTGCAGTTTAAAGTGGAATCTGATATACGAAAGCGTTCTGGCGTACTTCACATTACACAAAAAGCTGTGCTAGCTGTGAAGGTCGCGTTAAATGGGCTTTCAAAAACCCCGCCGGGATTAGAACCGAGGACCTTTCGATTTCCAGTCAGATGCCTTATTCAGAACTATTCTCCCAAACGACTCCGGCAACCCAAGCGTATGTTTGTCCAATTGTCCTGTCAGAGTTCCCGCATGTCGTTGATGGTGTTTCGGCCATCATTCCTAAACCGTTGTTATCTGTCCTTCATTTTCGGGACTAATGGGAAAGACATATCCATCCTTCATAACTACTACTATAACCACATAATCAACCAGAGGTCCTGTTTCAGATATTCAGACCATGGAGGAAGGAATAATATGGAGACGACGCAAGAGACCTTTACCACGCATGGGAGTGAAGCAGGCCGGCGGAGGAGTGGGGGGGGGGGGCATGGCCGGAGTGGTGGGGGCTTGACCGCTTCCCAACAAACACGGGGAATATGTACAAACACCTCAAGGGGACTCTAGGATAAACGTGACGCCGCAATCTGGTGATGGATTATTATGTAACTCGATGAGACAAATAAAAAATGAAGAATAAAATTTTTTGATATCCTGCTTAGTTTTCGAGATATTCTGTCTCAAATGTGAAATGGTTTTGGTTGAAATTCAGAAGAAAAAATTATTCAAAGTCAAATTTTATGATGAATTTTTATTTAAAAAGACGAGACAAATAAAAAATAAAGAGTAAAATTTTTCGATATTTCACCTAGTTCTCGAGATATACTGTCTCAAAAGTGAGGTGTCTTGAAGTTGAAATGCAGAAGAAAAATTTCGCAAAAGTCAAATTTAATGATGGATTCTTATGTAACACGACGAAAAAACTCGATAATAAGGAATAAATGTTTTCGATATCTTGCTTAGTTTGGGGGATATACAACATCCAAATTGAGGGGTTTAGGTTTGGATGCAGGCTGGACCAAAAATTAATTCTGTCAAAGCCACAATGATTACATGGTTGACATGCAGAATGGATATTTCAGTTTTATTACTACCACTTGTGGTTAGTCTGAAATGTGTCCTAGACCAGAAAAAAAGTAAGAGGACCCACTCTAGGGATGAGCAACCCAGACATTTTGTAGGCTGGTACCAGAAATAAAATGTTTATTCAGTCACCTTAATGAACATTCTCTTGATCAAGATGTGTTGTCTAATTTCACAGCCCTACTTATTAGGACAATTGTAAAAAAAATTATCTCTCAGTTAGATTTAGATACGGGGGGGGGGGGGGGAGAATGTTGTACAAAAAAAAGAGACTAAATTAGAAACACATTCCCCAAATTGATTTTGTTCAAAGGCCAATAACTTCTTTATTTATGAAGCCCATTTTTATTTCTGCATGAACCTGTTTCGACATAAATAGATGAGAAAGATTTCAAAATCGGTAAAAATAGGTATAGACGTATTTACAAACAGAAACAAGTCTTATATGAAGCTTTAAAAATAACCTAAGTCAATGGCCTGAAATAGCTATTTAAAAAATTAATAAAACTCACAGCTTCTCACATAACAGTTAATTTCATCATCCATTGTCAGTATAATCAGCAACGTGACGAAAGAAATCGTAATAGTAAATTCACTGAATCGCGAAGTAAAACACGCCCCTTTAAATCTCATTTTAAACACTCGTTAAAAAATAATGCTAGTCTATTATGTGCAAAATAGCAAGTTTGCTGATTTTCTACACTACACCAAGAAAAATTTGAGAACAAAGTCATCCCATTGAGAGCTATGACTAAATATTTATAGACGTGCTGCAAAGTTTGCGGTGTCTACCGCTCACTTCAACAACGATAATTACAATTCAACTTACTTATGAAATGATATTCCAGGTTCTTTCCTGTCTGGCCTATTTGTGCAACCGTACGCAACACAAGCTGGCATTTTTAAACACTTATACACAATACTAAATGAAATAATCACTGCATCTACCACAATGTGAACACCTTAATTGTTGGGAAGCGCCATATGGTCGCTGCCGGTGCTGCCACCATGCGGGAGAGTTTAGTGCTTGCTTCACCGATTTAACGTCACTTCTCCTCCATATAATTCCTTCCTCCATGATTCAGACGAGTAATCAGTGCAACTGGATCATGAATTTATCACTGCAGTACCCGTTGTAACTAAGCTCATTGCCCTTAGGGGTAACAGATGAATGATAAGTTGTTATTACGACATTCATTACGTTTCAACGCTGTATTTCTGGTGTTGTTACAGTGCAAGACGTATGTGTGAATTTGATTAATTGGTATTTTAATTAATACTTCCTAAATATCGTTGTATATTTCCAGCAGGAATTTGTTTTTGTATTGTAAACAAACTTTCAAACTGGAAAACAGTATCAAAAATCATGGTTATTTGGCGGAAAACTTCTAAACGCGGAATTCAAGATTTCTTTCAAAATTAGTTTCCAGTCCAATTGGAATTAATTTAATCTACAAATGTTTTGACAAAACAATTCTTAGGTAATGCATTAAATTGGGCTCTACTTAAAAATTGTGCTTCGGAAATAACAAGACCTTTTGCAATTATCTTCTTTGAATGACCAACTACACCAATCACTTGTAAGCATAACCTCAAACAAATAACGTATGAGTATCAGTAATAACCACAGTGTTTTGTTTAACTTGTTGTGCTGTCTTCCAATGAACAAACAGATTTGGTGTTTTAAATCTTTGACTGCCACTGGAAGCCTGTGATCTAGTGTTCCACTGAGTTCACCGAGATGTTGGTATTTGTAATGTCTCATTTTCTTCTAAAGCTTGCAAAGACTGCAGTCTGGAAATCCGTTATCGGTGGAATTTTAATCACTTGATGTACCAGGTAGATGCTCATTTGATGCAACTTAGCTAATACACACACACACACACACACACACACACACACAAAAAAAAAAAAAACACCTCGCAATCGTTGAGTTTTAACATTTTACCTAAACTATCTCTTTTTCGTTTACGAAGTTCTTCAGATACTTTTTTTTTGTTAAGTGCATATATTATTATTATTATTATTATTACTCCACGATACACTAAAAGTGTGTGGCGGAGGGTGCATTACAACTATTCGGAAGGGTAATAGTATAGAAGAGATACATGGGATATGGCAGGAGGCGCCCATGGGCTATTGTGAGGAACCATCCCAGCATTCGCATGGAGTGATGCGGGAAAACCATGGAAAACTCAGATCACGATGGCCCGAGTGCTTTATCGAAAGTTACTCCTGTCGTATTTTAAGTTAACCCGCCCGGTAAATCCTTTCTATTCCATTCCATATTCCCTCTGTTTTTATGTTTTTTTATTTTTTGCTTCGGGCTTTACGCCTTGTCGACGGCTAACGTCATTAGAAGCGGGATGAGACTGGGGACAAGGAACGGGAAGGAATTCGGCCATGGGATTTTTGATGGAAGCGCCCGGCATTCGCATGGAGTGATCTGGGGAAACCATGGAAACCCCCAAATCTGGATGCCCGGACGGGGATTCGAACCCGCGTCCTCCCGAATGCGAGGCCAGAACGTTAACCGTTCACCCACCATGCTCAGTACCTTAATCGCTCTTAGAATAAATGAATACAGAAATGAATCGGTTCTGGCCGTGATTTCTCTTGTCGTATTTTCGCGGTCTACATCTACATCTACATATATACTCTGCAATTCACAAAATTGTGGGTGGCAGAGGGTGCTCAGCACCAAAGCTAATCTCTATGTTGTGCATTCCAATCCCTAATGGTACGAGGGAAAAAAGAATTCATATAAGAATCATTGCGGCACCTTATTTCTCTAATCTTATCTTTCCTGTCATTCCGGCTCAAATAGGTTGGTGGACGAAGTATTTTACTACACTCGTGAGTGAAAGTGGGAGTACACATGTTTACCAATAAGTTTAAACGAAACGTGCGTCGTCTATCTACCGGAGACTCCCAGCCTAGTCTACTAATCAGTTCTGTGACGCTTTCATAAGGACTGTAGCAAGCGGTCACGAATCGAGCGGCTCTTCTCTGTACTTTCTCTATACTTTCGATCAACCCCTTATGAAACAGATCCCAAATGGAGAACAATAGTCCAAATATGGACGCACAAGATATTTGTACGCTATCTCCTTTGTTTGTTCATTACAATTTTTCAATATTCGACCTATGAATCGCAGCCTGGAATTAGCTCTACCTACTTACGAATTAATGTGTAAGTCCCATTTCATGTTCCTTTGTACTGTTACTCCCAAATATTTCATAGAATCGACCATATCAATAACTGAATTTTTTAACTCGTATTTATGAACAATTGGATTCTTTTTGTTAGTTACGCTCATTGTCTTGCACTTTTTCATGCCATTCAGCAACTTCTCAATATCCTCCGTCTGTTCTGCCAACAGGACAATGTCATCAGAAAATCGTAACACACTGATCTTTTCTCCGTGAACACCACATCATTTTACAAAGAAGAAGCAAGGTTTTTTTTTTTTTTTTTAAACTAATACTTAGTAATAAACAGATAAGAGGAATATGTCCTGTAATTTCTAAAAATCATTTGTCATATGCACAGGAAATAATTATATTGCCGAATATGTTTAAAAGGAAAATGGATCAGTGAACAGGGTGTCTTAAATAGCTGCTCAAAAAAGATTTATACATACTTTCAGAAAGATTTTTGATGTTACACAATTTGATCAGCTAGCTAAAAAAATTTAAAAAATTGCTGTTGAATTTAAATTACTATCTAAATCGGTATGAACCACAGTCATGAATTTGTTTTGAAGCATCGGGACAGTGCCGATATCCTCCATCTTGTTTTGCTTATGAGCTCGAGAGCACCTTAAAAAAGCACTTAACGAGTCTTGAATGTACTTTTAACGTTTAATTTAATGTGCTGCCACAAACCAGTATTACCTCTCTGCATTAAAACACAATGAGGAAATAAAAACTATTTACTGGCAGCAAATTATTCTGATATGCCAGGTGAACATATATAAAACATCAAATGTACTTCTTAGATTTCATATTGCAGGCTTTTAAATTACACTTTTTTCCTAATATTTTAAGCACTGTTGCTATTATGGAACCTATAAAAACTAAATTATGAGCGCTTGATTTTCTGAGAGACATAAGAAAGTTAAATGTGTTAGGAGATTAAGCGCTTTATAGACCAATGAAGAACACTCCAGATTTTAAAAATTACAAAATTTATTGCATCTAACGATTTCATATCGTTGCTTTTACTGTCTCATTGTTCTGCTAGGTCTAATTATCTGGCACAAACGCAGCACAATCTGTCTGCATGGGCTGAACGTGGGGCTCTTCTGTGCTCCGATTTAAACAGAGAAAGATTCGGAACGTTATACAGGAAACAAACTAGTGAGTAATATAACAATTATCCTGAGAGAATTTTTAAGATACAGCATGCACTATATTTTTCATACAAGTGCTATTCAAAATATGATTTAAACAGACTGACAAATCTGTTCAAATATTAAGATGTATTAACCTCTTATTTTATTATGATCGTCAAAAATTATTTAGAAACTTCATCGTAAGCTTGAAGTTTGTTGATAATAAATATTTACAGTATTAAATAATTGCGCAGGTTTCCGCGGTCGTCGTAAGTATTATCTTGGTTCTCCGGATGGAGCCGTGTCAATTTGTTACAACCTAAGGAGACAGTCTTCTGATGAAGGCCAATACACGATGACCGAAACGTTAGGTTTTAACAAATCGACGAGGCTCCACCTGGAGAATCAACATAATAGTTACACTATTGTTGTCTCTTCAAAGGTTATTTATTGAAATTTTCTGTCTTACCTACAGATTAATGGCTCTCTCAACTCATCATCATCATCTCAGATTGATAAAAATATTTCACCTCGCGTAGTCTCTTGGATACAGTGAATTTTTTTGGAGAATTATTGTTATTTTCTATTTAATTTGTTACAAATCTCGTCTGCATGTGATAGGGGAAAATTATCTTGTCTGAATATACTCATTCAGAGGTATCAGACCATCGCTTCTCAATTTTGATAAACGATCTTAAAGTTCATAGAGTTTATTCGTACTTAATGCCATTAGTTATGGAGACGGAATTAGTGCAGATAACGTTGTCTTCAACATCCAGTGTACAATCAGTTTGTAATTAGAGTAACGAGAAACATTTATCGAGGAAGTAAATGTGCGTAACCTTTGCATGCCGAGTAGAGACAAGACTCCATCATTACCACCCATAATTTCCAGCTACCGGCCAGTTCTGGAACAGAAGCCTCTCCAGCGTATCCTGGACTTCCTCCATTCCTTCTCTTCAACCACTCTCATATTCACCTCTTCAGCTTTGACAATTTCTCCACTTGTTGAAGCGACCCTCCCCCAAACGCAGTTCTCTCTCTCTATCTCTCTGTCTCTTTTTTTTTGCAATATCTAATTATACATTTCCCTTGTCATTGTTAGTTTCTTCTGTTAGTACATTTCTCGCACGTTGCTCGATGTAATTGCTCCGGTTATGCTGCTCTGAAATTTCATTTTATTAAGTTATATGAAAAAATATAGCAATATGAACTAGGTATTTGAATAATAAATAACTGATAGTTTTTAAATTTAATTTTGAAATGACATCTAGATTGATATACAGAGTTAATATTAACGTAAACTGATATATAATAAAATTTGTTACATCTCATATTACCTTTAGTATTAGGCAAAACTCTTTGTACATAAACATCTTTGCTAACAACTGTAAATGCAAAAGCAAATTTCTAGCGTGCTTTCAGATTCTTATAATGGTGGAATATTTATACTTATTTATGAATACATCATATGCTTTGCCATCAAGAAGAATTCAGTTTTAAAACATTCAACTATTTAACGTAAGTAATATAATGGAGATTATCTTTATCAACCCAAAATTAAATTTGCTATCATTCAACGAATGCTACTTTCTATTGTTATAGGATGCACGCTTGCATTTTGCAACTGCATAATTGATACATATAAAAATAAATGAAAACCATCTGATGATGAACAATTTGTTCGAAACCGGTAATGGTTAATAAATATTCAACATCAAACAAACTGTGAGTGGTTGCTGTTTTTAATATCAATAAATTTGATACCACAGTCTCCGAGTTGTACTAATCCATCATGGATAAAATACTATACTGGGTGTAATCTTGAAAACGGAATTGCTGGGGTGTGTACTTGGGAAAATCTTGTACCTAACGACGATATAAGAGAATCCAAATATGGTATTGGTGTCAACTTGATTTTTGTACACCCTGCTCTTCGCTGGTACGCTCTTGGGTGAGAATTTGATTTTTCTCCTGGGGGGAAGGGGTCAGCAGCCCCCACCCTCTCTGCCCCTCACTGGATACGCCCAAGGCAGCTTATGCAGGGTGTTACAAAAAGGTACCGCCAAACTTTCAGGAAACATTCCCCACACACAAACAAAGAAAATATGTTATGTGGACATGTGTCCGGAAACGCTTACTTTCCATGTTAGAGCTCATTTTATTACTTCTCTTCAAATCACATTAAACATGGAATGGGAACACACAGCAACAGAACGTACCAGCGTGACTTCAAACACTTTGTTACAGGAAATGTTCAAAATGTCCTCCGTTAGCGAGGATACATGCATCCACCCTCCGTCGCATGGAATCCCTGATGCGCTGATGCAGACCTGGAGAATGGCGTATTGTATCACAGCCGTCCACAATATGAGCTCTAACATGGAAAGTAAACGTTTCCGGACACATGTCCACATAACATATTTTCTTTGTTTGTGTGTGAGGAATGTTTCCTGAAAGTTTGGCCGTACCTTTTGTAACACCCTGTATATAATCGAGTCATGTTCTCTAGCTGTTTCCTTGCCAGGACCACCGCGCACAAAACCACGCGTAAAGTGGCTTACCTGCTAGTAACACATGTCATCCGATATACGGAAAGGTCTCGAGGGAAGAGAGTTTAAGGAACCAATTCTTGATATTTTTTTAAGGACCTGAGCAGAGTTTATAAACACCATAAAGATCGGGTTACGTGTGTATTAAATGTATTTAATGTTCCTTCTTGTTTACTTCTGCAGATCTCGTCTGTTGCCGTGCTACCCAGTGAGATGTCGTCATATCTGGCGATGAAGATTGCTGTCCTGGTGCTGATGGTGACTGTCGTCGCCTGCCAGAAGGTTCCCCGACCACCAGGAGGAAGTCAATTCAGCTTCAACCCCAGCGCGGGGTATGAGTTCGACCCCAGCTCAGCACGGCAGTTCTCCCCCATCGACCAGGACCCGTACCCGATCCCACCACCCCCAAGCCAACGTAATACCGGTAAGCAGTTTCCACTACCACCCCCTCCGCCATTCCCTCCAATACCCCACTAGAAAGGTGACGCCAGGAAGCAAACCGGTAAAACAGGATGTCACTCACACCGATTACCATACTATGAATGGAAATATGAAGTTGTATGTTACTGACTTGTATCCTACTGAAATATATCAATAAAACGCATACCAGCCAGACTTGTTGTTAGAAGAAGTTAAGTTTATATTTTCCTCTTTGCTACATAAAAGATCCCGGAGACAAAGTGAGAAGCATTTTTAGATTTTTTGCTGATGATGTTGTTATTTATAGGGAAGTAAGGAATTTGGCCGATTGCTTAGAAATTCAGCGTAATCTGGATGTTTTTTCGGCATGTTGCGCTGCGTGGTAACTCACACTAAATTGTAAAAAGTGTAAGACAATGAGCATAACTAACCAAAAGAATCCGATTGTTCAGAAATACGAGGTAAATATTTGGGAATAACAGTTCAAAGGAACATGAAATTGGACTTACATATTAATACGTTAGTAGGTAGAGCTGCGGTTCCTAGGTTGAATCTTGAAAAATTGTAATGAACAAACAAAGGAGACAGCGTACAAATCTCTTGTGCGTCCACATTTGGACTACTGTTGTGCCATCTGGGATCCGTTTCGTAAGGGGTTGATTGACAGTATAGAGAAAGTACAGAGAAGAGCCTCTCGATTCGTGACCGCTTGATACAGTCCTTATGAAAGCGTCACAGAACTGATTAGTAGACTAGGCTGGGAGTCTCTGGTAGATAGACGACGCACGTTTCGTATAAACTTATTGGAAAACATGTGTACTCTCACTTTCACTTACGAGTATATTGAAATACTTCGTCCACCTACGTATTTGGGTCGGAATGGCAGGAAAGATAAAATTAGAGAAATAAGGTGCCGCACTGATTCTTATATGAATACTTTTTTCCCTCGTACCATTAGGGATTGGAATGCGCAACAAAGAGATTAGCTTTGGTACTGAGCACCCTCTGCCAATTTTGTGAATTGCAGAGTGTATATGTAGATACAGATGTAGATCACTGAACATTCATCTGTTCGCATTCTGAGTTATACAGTAATTACAGTATTTCGTTACAGTACAGGGCTAGTCAAAATGATTGCAGCGATTTCACGATTTACTTTTGGCTGTCCTATTACAGGTACGATGAGGGGGTTTGCTGTTATAAAACAAGTGGCTCTCCAAGTTTCGATTGCACTAAATACATTTTTCTCGAGTTTTCCGTAATTTCCTAAACACCAGGATTCCAAACAGATGGATTGGTCGTGTTGGGGTTGCTGATCGTCAGCTGATGTCATGGCCTCCTCGTTCCCCTGACCTATAGCCGTGGCCAGATTAATTGGCGGGTCAGTGTGAACGCGCTGTTGCCGTACGTGGGGACAATCTCACGATGCGCTCTCTTTCTATCACCTGAAAATTGCAACGCTGTGCGGCCTGTGTTGCCTAGTCCAAGCGGCAACAGGTCGCTACCCACTCCCAAACCTTCCACCTCCCTTTCACAAAAAATGTGTGAACCTGAGAATCGGAATTAGAAAGTGTCAGTGTGAGTGTGACCTTGCTCGAGAGAGGATATTTTGATTTTTAGCGATTTACGATTTTTATGTGCGATTTAAATAATTCCTTTTGGTTATTTATTAATTATATTAATTTAGGGTAATAATTTTACCGAACAAAAAGTGCAGTAACTTATAATTAGGGAAATTTTGCAAGAGAAACTTGCTATTAAAAATGGATACTTAGGAAGAGACTTATTCTCCTATTCCAGGTGTTCCCGAACTAACGACTCCCAACAAGACACAAGTCATCGACAGCAGAACCACCGCGGCTGAAGCAGACAACAGGGTAAATCTATCATTCACAATGTTTATAAATATTTCAAACTTCTTGTGGACAATGATCGTGAAATTTTGTCTTCTACATGTACGCTAGTAGGAAAAGACTTGAAAAATATGGACGTACTTGATATTGATGAAATAAAAAACTGTAGTGATTTGTTAGCGCAAAAAACAACCATATTGCGAAAAAATTAGGGAACGGACAGGCTATTTGCGCTGCAGCTTGTGATGTCGGTTTGAGAACTGTCCAGCGCGTATGTCGTGAGGGACAATAACCTACGTTTGTTTCTCGAAAGAAAAATATGAAACAATACAGTACTCTAACAAAGCTTAGCGACTTTGACAGTCCTTTGTCAGGAGGACAGTACACGAATTTTACGATAGTGATGAGTGGTAATATATAAACAGATAATTTTATCGTTAATTAAGCAAGTTTTTCAGTGCAGAGGATGACAAAATAAAATTTTGATTTTAGCTATAAATATACAAACTGAAAGTAAAATTTAACATGTGGACTTTTAGCCACAAATAAAAGAAGAGTATTTCCATAAGTTTCCTTAGTCTGTCGATAATTTTATTTTTCTGCACATATAATAGAATAATAAATAACAGGTCTTTTGAAACCTCCAGTTGTATTAAACGCATCTGCAATGCATAACTTTCTTAACGAAATGACATGCATCAATATTTTATGACAGAATAGTGATCATAAATTACTTAAAAACCATTACTACAAGTAAAGATGTGAATACAACTGTTACGCTCACGGCTTGGCAACGGCGCATTTGACGCCACCCGCCAAACATTTGGCCAGAGCTATAAATCCTCGCGACTTCTTTGTTTGGGGTTTCGTAAAAGACACAGTGTTCGTGCCACCAGTACCAGTTGATCTGCCAGACCTGCGGGTTCGCATCACCAATGCATTTGCTCTCATTGACAGAGACATGCTGCATCGGGTATGGGAAGAACTCGATTATAGATCTGATGTGTGCAGAGTCACTAAAGGTGCACATATTGAGCATCTGTAGACACTAAAAAAAAAAACTTTCACAGTTTGTTTATACATCTGCGTAATCTTGTAAGTATATGTCAAATAATAAAATAATTTTCTGAAATCACTGCAATCATTTTGAGTAGCCCTGTATTTCCACTGTCCAACATGTAAACACTTCTGCTTGGCATGACAATGTAAAATTTCTTAGTTTACTTCCAGCTATTTTGACACATATTCCGCTGCAAGAGATATAATATTTTATGTTCAGTTGGTAAAGGAAGGGAACTGATAAATATTAAAATAGGACAAGATAATACCAGCCAAGTAAGAGCCTCCATGTGTGTTGGAAGTACAATCACTGTGGACTTGAGAGGTCAAGAAGAGGGGAAAACTCGTACCGCTGCAGCAAAGGAAGCGTTTAATAGGAACAGCTGACTGTAAACAAGCTGGGCGTAAATTTAAGACTGTTACAACGGTATTCACCGTGGCAGTACAAGCGGTGATCAAATGAAAAGTTACGAAACGACTTAAAAACGTAACGACTTAAAAACGTAACAGTCCGCCATGGGAGAACGTAGCGAGACATCTCGGGATGCGATTGGAATCTCTGACTGGGATCGGAGCATGCGCGGGCGCTCGCATGCGCAGTAGAGAGCAGAGGCTCTTATCAAAAGCGGCGTCCAAATGATGCGGCAGTCCGTATGAGGACAGGATGGCGTACAGGTGGGGGATGTGTATTGTAAGACACTCCGACGCCTACGCAGGTCCATCAAGAGCAAAAGACCGGGGCTGCTCACGGAGGGTGTGGTTCTGCTCCATGATAACGCGCGTCCACACGTCTCCAGAGTCACACACATGGAACTGGCCAAGTTCAAGTGGGAGACGTTGGACCATCCGCCCTACAGTCCGGACATGTCTCCCTGCGATTTCCATGTGTTTGGTCCACTGCAGAAACACCTGAAAGGGAAGCGCTTCAACTCGGACGACGTACTCAAGGACGCTGTGAAGGACTGGGTCTCGTCACGGCCACGGGAATTCTGGGAACAAGGAATCCTGCGGCTAGTTCATCAGTGGGATCGTTGTGCTCAGGCCTATGGTGTATATTTTGAATAAAGTCTACATTTGCTCCCACCGTGTCGTTTCGTACCTTTTCATTTGATCACCCCTTGTATAATTCATTTTCCTAGGAGATAAGTGTTATTTATTTATTTATTATCTTATGGCCATAACACATTGTAAATATACAATAGTTTCATAGTAATAAAGTTTTACATTAAATTATAGTTAAAATTCAAAATCGAAATGGTGCAGACAATGTAACGCTTCATTTGAAATATCTATGAGGTCTTTCGTTGATGCCCTGAAGGCATGAGGAGGGCTAGCCAAGGGGACGTGACGAATGGTTTTTTCCTCCTCAACAAAGTCGCAATTCGCTGAATCTCTCATTCACCACGTGTGGAGAGATGAGACAGATCTGCCGTGGCCAGACCTGACTTTGTTGAGAGCTGCCCAGGTCTTGCGAGGAAGGTCGAGTCCCTTAGTGCCTGTTGGTTGGGAGTGCCATTCTGGTTGGGCTGAGGCTATCCACACCGATCACCATGCTTCTCTCCCGTTAAAATTGTTAAATATATGTTGTTTCGTATTTTTTTTAATCTTGGTCTTCTCGATTTAAGTCTCTGAAATTGGGTATTCATGTCGTCGTGGATGGGGACAGCTACGTTTGACATATCTTATTACATTTGGCATTTAGACCATTGCGTCGTCTTATACCAGGCGATTCGATGTTAATAGAAACGGACAGCCAGTACAGTGGAGTGGAGTTGATACATCCTGTAACTATCTGCATTGTCTGGTTCAAAACTATTTCGAACTTTTTGGTATGGATGCTATTGATCCAGACAGATGAGCAGTAGTCAGCTGCAGAATACACAATGCTCAGTGCTGGCGGATATACCCCAGGTGATTCCAGTTAGCTTCTCCAGAGTATGTTTTCTAGTTCTCAGTTTTACCGCAACATAAGTATTAAGTGGTGTAGCCACAAAAACATTTTTTTTTATCCGCTTAACGTCTCTCTAACAGCGAGGTCTTTAGAGACGGGAAAGGATGGGAGGCAAGGAATGGGAAGGAATTCGGCCATGGCCTTTTGAAGGAAGCATCCCGGCATTTGCCTGGAGTGATTTGGGAAACCATGGAAAACCCAAATCTGGATGCCCGGATGGGGATTCAAACCGCCGTCCTCCCGAATGCGAGGCCAGAACGCTAACCGTTACACCACCACTCTCGGTCACAAAAACAAAAACAAAATAATTCTGTAAACAATAACTATCACTGGTGTGCGGTTTATTGAGATATTCCAGTTGGATACAGTTTAATAACAAGCACAAGTTGTATAAAAAATTGATTGATAACATGACAATGTAATTCAAAGGGTTTATACAGGGCGTTCGCCGGGAAACGCAACCCACTGTTAGCGCTACAAGGAAGAAACTGCTCCCGGCGAGCGAGCGGTCGGCTTCCGGCATTGTTCGACCGTCGGCCGCGGACTATTTCATAATAATTACGCTTCATAAACTTGTATGTGCTAAGCATTTAAATGTGACGTAATTCATTAGCTTACCTTCTAAAAGATGCTGGAAGTGTTGACCCTCTTGTGTAATGCACATTTCACATCTTCTGAACATATTTCGAGACACACGCTGCCCTAACTGACTTAATGATTTTTTGGGTGACTGTTCTAGTCGAAATGCGATATCGTCAATTTTCTCCTCTGTGAGAATACGGTTGACTGACAGTCTCTTTTTGTTAAAAAATGAACCCGTTTCTCTTACTTTTTTATCCAGACGCAAAATTGTTGATTTAGCTGGCAGTAAAGCGCCAGGAAATTCGCGACGAAATTTACTGCGACACTTTTTAAACGACTTCTTCTTCACATATGTATCGTAGAGAAATATTCTTTGTTGCAAACTGTAACGTACCATAATTTTACTCACATTCAAACACGGTACAGATTAGTAAGAGCATGAAGCCCCAAACCAGCCAAACCGCAAAGAAACGTTTATTCACAACACTGATTAATAAGAGACTGAAGTCACAAACTAGCTACAATGCAAAGAAACCGTTCTTAACAATGTAAGGGTCCCATTATACTTCGTCACTTGTAAGAATACACAGCCTCTTAGTTTTTAAATGATTAATAATTAATGTTTTTTTTTAATTTGATTTCAATGGGAAGTGTTATTTGATAGTGGTATTTTCGAATCACTATTCTTATCTGATTAATGTTAAACTGATTATATATTTATGTTGTTAAAAAATATTTTATATCGTTTTATTAACATTGTGTCAAAGAAATCCATGCGCCGTTACCGAATGAACAATGTACATGAAAATCTCTGGAATAAACAGTGCAGGAGGAGGATCTTTGACGTGAAGAACAGATGAGAAGAAGATATCGTGTGTACACGAAAAAGTTTTATGCAACTGAGAATTGTATTTGTTAATGTAAAGCAACAATAAAGTAAATGAAAGTTGATATAAATAATTTAATTTTACACGTGGCGACTGTGACCGGACGCAGAGCTAATTATTTGGCTCGATAATAAAAGAAGCCTGTAATCTTCGGAAAGGAAGTGACGAAAATTTTGAAATAAGAATGGATGGAAAAGATTTGGAAGTAGCTGGGGAGCGGGCAGTTACCGCACTGGATTGTAATGCTGCTACCGTTCATGATGATTCAACAACTGGCATCGCGGAGAAGAATCTGTGCAACGAAAAGAGTAAGTCCGTAAAAGAAATGTTGGCTATGATTAATCAAGAACAGATGGAAGCGAAACGAGAAATGCAGAAAATGAAACAAGGACAGATAGAAACAAAACTAGAAATGCAGAAAATGAAACACGGACATATAGAAACAAAACTAGAAATGCAGGAAATGATAACGCAGGGAGTGAAAGGAGAACTGAAAAAATTAGAACAGAAAATAAATCAGAATCAACAGGAATTGATACAAGAGTGAAGAAATTGTGACAAAGCGGAGGACAAAGAAGCGGAAGAAGAAGCAGAAAGCAGGTTAAAGCAAGTGATGAGAACATGCAAAGAAAAGCTAGGAATGGAGATCGAAGAAGACAGAAGAGAAAAGGACAGTGAAGATAAGAGAGAGTTTGACGAGAAATTGAACGCAATGTCTGACAACAGCGTACCATTGAAATGGTGGCAGTGTTTGGAGCAGATAGAAGATAACAATGTTGATAGGAGGGAAGTAGAACATAAAGAAATAATTGGATTTGCGAGAATGAACGAATGGGAAAATGATGACCAGAAGGTAAATGATGAAGCAAGAAGGAAAAGTGAAATGCCCTTTGCTTTCACATATAAGGATGAAGGAAGTTACGAGTTGGAAACACATGAAATCGAAGAAGAAACTGAAGATGCGGAAGCAAGGGAAAAAGAGACCAGCGGTGAAGAAGAGGAGCGAGAATACGGATTTCCGTTGGATAGAGTGGCGAGTAAGGAAGAAAATGAAGACGAAAATGAGGTAAAATATGGGCTAATAAAGAATGAAACAGTGGGAAAAGATGAGAAGGAGGAATCAACCAGAGACAAGGTGAAGAAGAAGAAAGGGCTCGATATGTACCACGAGGGCCACAACATTGTAAGGTACGTGTGGAAGAAAGGTGGCGGAGAGTGGAAGGAAGATGCAACGATAGGGAAAGTGAAGATGAAGAGGGAGTGACACATGAGAATATGGAATCAGAAAAATTGTTAGGATTAGAAAAAATGTGATCTAAACTTATACCGGGGGTAGATAAAAGTGAATGAATGTAACTATGGCTGAAAATGTATGTATGGGTGAATGGTGTGATGTTAAATCACACAAAATTTGTCAAAATTCAAATTTTGGTGACAAATTGGCCGAGGGGATGCTTAAGAATACACAGCCTCTTAGTTAATGATTAATAATTAATGTTTTTTTTTATTTGATTTCAATGGGAAGTGTTATTTGATAGTGGTATTTTTGAATCACTATTCTTATCTGATTAATGTTAAACTGATTATATATTTATGTTGTTAAAAAATATTTTATATCGTTTTATTAACATTGTGTCAAAGAAATCCATGCGCCGTTACCTAATGAACAATGTACATGAAAATCTCTGGAATAAACGGGGCAGGAGGAGGATCTTTGACGTGAAGAACAGATGAGAAGAAGAGATCGTGTGTACACGAAAAAGTTTTATGAAACTGAGAATTGTATTTGTTAATGTAAAGCAACAATAAAGTAAATGAAAGTTGATATAAAAATAATAATTTTACACACTGCACTGTTGGGGCAGCGGAGGGTTAAACAGTGCGGTGATTCACGGTGCCGTGTGGCGGGAGTTGCTGGCTCCACTGTCCGAGCAAGTTGCCGACGGCAACAGACTGGGAGGGTAGCGTTTTCCGGCGAACGCCCTGTATTTATCAATTAATCTTATCCAGAAGCTTTAGCGGTTAATATTAAGGAGTTCATTTTCCAGTACACGCCTTGTGGGGAGATACCGCCCACTCTCTCCGTAAGAGCCAGAGAGGGGTGCAAGCTCACAGTTGTTTTGTCGTAGTACTTGGGGCTTTTAGATTTAATTATGAATTAACACTTATAAATAAAAAGTTCGGTCAGCCGTGCGGTCGCCAATCTGCTGATCTTTACTAGTTAGATAAACTAGAATTGTAGTCAGAGAAAAAAAGTAAGAAAGTACTGAGAAATACACAGCATTTCAGCTTTCACAGTTCTCTCACATTTATTCCTCTGAAACTACAAATATCTAAGCAAGCCAGCAGATACTTAAAAACTAAACTTCTTCTCCAAAGAATGCAGGTTCGAGGATAATCAAGGATTGTAACATTCAGTACAAGCCCCGTAATTAATTATTACACAATCGATGTGATCCAAATCAATAGCAGTTCAACATACACAGTTTATGGGAAACCAGTTCATTCAAAATAACCTTCATAGTCCACAAAAATACCTCCAGAATGTCCACACAATGTCTTACAACTCTGAGCCTCGGTTAAGCGACACACACACACGCTCCCGGCCGCGGCCTATAAGCTCTCGCTGGCCGTAGCTTACTCGACCGTCGCCAATACAAGACTGTTTCAAAGCGCGCTAAGTAATCGCTCAACACCAAAGACATTACATTTACTTCTCAGATCACAATTTATACTAAAATTATATCCGTAATTTCAACGGTTATGTTACACTCCCTAACTAACAACCTTGTGATAATTGAACTGGTTTCAGATAAAATTGATCAATTATCAAAAAAAACTGTTATGTCACACTCCCCCGGTTGGAATGTGGCGAAAGTTGGCATTGAAAAAGGTACCAACTTTCGTCATTACAGACCACTTCTGTTAACATCTACATAGAAACATGGGCACATACCAATACATATTACCAACATAACGCTAAGTCTGCGTGGCTGCTTGCTTACACTTACAATAACAGAAGCAAATACATATTAAGTTCAACAGACATACAAGAAAAGTATTACACACCAGACATATCAGAAACAGTAAACATAAGAAAGGAAAAAAAACCCACTGAACACAAAATAGAAAAAAAAGGACATGAATTAGTATTCAGTAGCAAGTTGACAGCTTGCTGTCAAGAACATTGCTTTCAATGTAAACACCAACTACACACAGGTCAATGACCTGTACACTTTTCTGTTTTAAGCATCACGTCACACGCGTCACTTCCCTCACTTACCACACTTCTTCGTGCTACTACATTACTGCTCGCGTCTTCAAAGGTAAGGGAAAAGTAGGATTTATAGTAGTACAGAGATTTTCTCTCGAAAACAGGATTGATAATTGAAAAAAACATAGAAATAACAGGATAGGATTACTTTTTTCTGTCTGGTCACAATCGGGTAACTCAACACTTGTTTGCCCACGCTCATTAGTTTTCCAACGTATGAATTTTCTGTCAATTTTATACTCCTCATTAGTTTTCCACCGTATGAATTTTCTATCGATTTCATTTCTCCTTCTCACTAGTTTTCCACCGTATGAATTTTCTGCCAATTTTACTCTTCTCACCTACAAACTGATCCTGTTTTACTATACAAATGACTGATTCTGCCACTTTATTACGTTCCCGTGCGTAACGAAACTTGCTCGCTTGTTTTTTCTGCGCTCGCCTGTGTTGCGGCGGTCAAAACTTTTGCGGCACAGGTTCCAATAGTGCTCCGGCATATGCTAGTACGCGCCGACTGTCGGCCACTGCTCCCGCTCCAGTCACTATTGTCAAAGCCATATGGCTGTCGTACTGCTTTGATTCTATCCAACTTTACTTCTCCCGTATTTACAGATAAACATCCCTCCACTTCAATCTTTATAACTTCATTCTCCCGTAACTTAGCCTTCTCCTTCGCAAGGGTATCACAAAAAATTCCATCCGCTACTTCAAAAAATTTCTCTTTTATATCTTCTTTCACAAACTTCCTTTGACATTCTCGAACATCTGTTTCTACAGCTCTAACCCCTTTATAACTTGTCTCACCTTCATTCTTCAAGGCATCCCCTAATATAGTATCAAACAAAGAAACATCTTCCTGAATTTTCTTCTTCCTTAATCCTCCGCTTCCGTTCTGTGAAATTACGTCTGCATCTGGACTCTTAACCTGTTCTGTTACCTCGGAAATTTGAGCGGACAACTTCTCCAACTGCCCGACCCACAAATCACCATAATCGTCAAGTTTTCTTCCTAACTCTGCCATGTGCAATTTCTGCTCCCTCCCCAACACTTCGAGTTTACCATTAAGGGTTTCAAATTTGGAATCAAACTTCGAATCAAAATTCTCGCTTAGGGTTCCAAATTCGGAACGAAGTTTATCATTAGAGTTCTTAAAGGTTCCAAACTCGAAACGAAGTTTATCATTAGAGTCCTTAAGGGTTTCAAATTTAGAATCAAGTTTATCATGAGAGTCCCTAAGCTCGGAACGAAGTTTATCATTAGAATCCCTAAGGTCCTCCATCAACCTAGCCAGCATTTCAGCCATTTTTGGCTCCGTCTCTTCCCCCATTTCAGTAAGTTTATATTACAAATCCAATGGAAAAATCCAATTATGATAATAACTCAGCTGCTTTACTTCCCCCCTTCAATTCACAGCAAACAAAATCAATACAACGCTGCTATTTATGAAACTCAATCACCATATCAGAATTAAATGCATGCAAACTGAAACCAACTACTTGTGCTGCGTCAACATGCGGTAAGTGTCACCAGAATGACAAAGGAATGGGCAAAAAGGAGAGAAAAACTTAACCCGGTTTTCCTTCCTATGTGCGACTCGAAATTATAGGAACAAAATATTCAAGAAACGGAACAGATAGGAAAAGACGCTTCGCAGCAGCTCGCTAGCAGCAACTCGCGCACTTAGCTTTGGTGTCTTCAGTCAGGTCTGCTCGGCTCAGCTCGGCTGGTCGCAGGTTGGCTCGAATCAGCTGCTCCGGCTCGGCTTCCTTCGGCTGGTCTCGGCCACCCTCGTGTCGGCTGCTCCGGCTCCGCTCCCTTCGGCTGCTCTCGGCTCCGCTCGTGTCGGCTGCTCCGGCTCGGCTCCCTTCGGCTGCTCTCGGCTCCGCTCGGAAATGTTCGTCGAGTTCATGCGCCACCTCCACTGGTCTCAGAGTAGATTATCTTCGCTCGCCGTCTTTGACTCACTGCCTCTTGTCGTTGTAGTGTTATATCTTCCACTTTGACTATTGTCGTCTTCGCGCCTAATTGTCACTTTATTCTCACTTCGCCGTAATTTATCCTTTGTCCTCTTTATCCTCGTGTGTATGCTCTGGAATTGAAAGTTAATTTCTCCTCCAGATGCCTATTTAACCACACGTCCTGTCACTGAGGCGCCATGCAAGCTCACAGTTGTTTTGTCGTAGTACTTGGGGCTTTTAGATTTAATTATGAATTAACACTTATAAATAAAAAGTTCGGTCAGCCGTGCGGTCACCAATCTGCTGATCTTTACTAGTTAGATAAACTAGAATTGTAGTCAGAGAAAACAAGTAAGAAAGTACTGAGAAATACACAGAATTTCAGCTTTCACAGTTCACTCACATTTATTCCTCTGAAACTACAAATATCTAAGCAAGCCAGCAGATACTTAAAAACTAAACTTCTTCTCCAAAGAATGCAGGTTCGAGGATAATCAAGGATTGTAACATTCAGTACAAGCCCCGTAATTAATTATTACACAATCGATGTGATCCAAATCAATAGCAGTTCAACATACACAGTTTATGGGAAACCAGTTCATTCAAAATAACCTTCATAGTCCACAAAAAATACCTCCAGAATGTCCACACAATGTCTTACAACTCTGAGCCTCGGTTAAGCGACACACACACACGCTCCCGGCCGCGGCATATAAGCTCTCGCTGGCCGTAGCTTACTCGACCGTCGCCAATACAAGACTGTTTCAAAGCGCGCTAAGTAATCGCTCAACACCAAAGACATTACATTTACTTCTCAGATCACAATTTATACTAAAATTATATCCGTAATTTCAACGGTTATGTTACAGGGGGATTGGTGTTGGCGCAACATTTGCTATTCCCATATTATTAATCATCTCAAGGATCTCGTTAGGGCGCGAGATGGAGAGTGGTTGAAGCTCCGGGATATCACGGTTCGAAGTTCCGAGAGGAATTTTGATCGGTTGTTGATATGGCGAGCCCATATCGAAGCGACCAGTGGGTCCTCCAACCTGGCAGGCGACGGCATTCACCAACAGGACCAGGACGGCGATCTTCATCCCCAGACGTGAAGACATCTCACTGGTTCGCACGGCAACAGACGAGAAAACAACAAGAAACATTCAGCTACGATCACTATAGATTTTAAATATATTGGACTGATTGGATGATTTGTTGTGTTTGACAACTTTCCTCTTCTATGTATTCTATGCAACTGTATGGTTTTTAAGTATTCTACATCTTGTAGATAGATAGATAGATAGATATGTTCACTTTAATCCCATGTGAGAATAATCTCGGGGATGTGCAACAGTACATACACTTATTAGTAATGTTAATATTACTATATAATTGATAATATTTTATTATATATTGACAACAAGTTAGTTACGACCCATTAGTATAACCAATATTTCCTGTAATCTACAAATACAATCCCGAGTTAATTAATACTTATTATGTGGAACAGTGTATACAGTTGTTACCAGCATCTAATAACCAGTTATATTATTACCAACCAGTTTTTTTTTTTTTTTTTTTTTTTTTTTTTTTGTTGTTGTTTTGTTGTTGTTAGTCTTTAGACTGGTTTGATGCAATCCTCCATCCCTTCCTATCCTGTGCTAACCTCTTCATTTTTACATACCCCTTACAACCCACGTCCTCAATTATCTGCTTCATATATTCTAATCTCTGTCTTCCTCTACAGTTCTTACCTTCGACTGTTCCCTCCACTAACAAATTAACCAATCCAGCATGTCTCAAAATATGACCTACCAGCCTGTCTCTTCTTCCTGTAAGCTTCTTCATGAAACTTCTTTTCTCACCCATCATTTCCAAAACTCATTCATTTCTTACTTTGTCTGTCCACCTAATTTTCAGCATTCTTCTGTAGCATCACATTTCAAATGCTTCAAGTTTCTTTCTTTCCGGTATTCCTAAAGTCCATGTTTCGCTACCGTAAAGTGCTGTGCTCCACACATAGAGTTTTAAAAAGTTCTTTCTAATTCCTAGATCAATATTTTTCACAACAGTTTTTGCGTGCATGCTATCCCATGTTAGTTACTATATATGAGTGAAATTTTGTAAACAGTGTAATTACTTCATTTGTCAAAAGTTTCAACAGAAAGAAAAACCATATATCATTTTAGTAATTGTGGACAACTTTGTCACCTTCCCCTTCCATACACCATATATACTATTTTATCAGTCATTCTTAGTTACCAAATTCCAAGAAGAAAATTCTTTCACAGAGTAAAATGGATTCTGAAGCAGAAACTCTTTCAGTTTGGTTGGGTTTTTGTAGATAACATTTAATTTCTGTTGGTAAGACATTGAATAAGGAAGCTCCAGTAAATGTTAACCCTTTCTGTACAATTGACAGTGATGTGTAATCCTTGTGAATATTATATTTGTTCCTAGTATTATGGCTATGTGTGTCAGCATTAAGATTGAAGTGTTCAGGATTTTCCACTATGAATGATAGTACGGAGTATACATACTGTGCTGGCATTGTTAGTACACCCAGGTTTTTAAATAGATTTCTGCACGACGTCTGAAATAGTTCTTATAGAACGTTTTTTCAATTTAAATATCCTCTGTGCTTGTGACGGGTTTCCCCAGAATGAGATGCCATAAGTGAGCAGGGAATGAAAATATGCAAAATATACTAACTTTCTGGTTTCTATATTAGCTATTCTAGATATTACTCTGAGTGAAAATTTTGCAGAATTCAGTTTTTTAAGAAGTTGTTTGTAACGGCCCTCATACCGGAATTTTGAATAGTATTGTATTCTATGAAGTATTTGTAGTTAGGTAAAGTTTTCTTGAATATGATCTGGTACGTTTGTTTTGCGATTTCTTGTAAATCAGTGTATATGGACTTTATTTTATGAGAAAAATATATTTAAAGGCCATTTAATATGTTTAAGAACAGTACTGTACAAGAGAATTGCTTAAATGTGTGTAATTCCAAGTATTAATGCAAGTTACGATGTCTACAGGACAATATTCTACAGTTTAAAATGATTTATGTAAATAATTTTGTGTTTAAGTATCTTTATTTTCCATTTCTGACCAATTTGTAATGATGTTAAGTGATTATGTATTGATTTTGATTGTTTTTGATATGTTTAATTGTTTGAGTAATTGTTAATGTTCGAGAAATATCGGGCGGACAAAATACAGGGTGTTTGAAAAAGAACTCCCTAGTTTTAATGTGTCATAGAATCTGTAAAAAGTGATATACACTATTCTAGTTTGTGGTGTTTGATTAAGCAACACTCTAAGTTTTGCCGCCAAGCAGTTGGCAGACCTGCTTGACCTTGAGACGGCGCCAGGGAACAGTTCCCTCAGTTGTGTTCGGGCGTGCAGTGAGGTGCAATGTTTACTCCACAACAAAAAGCGCAGTGTGTTATTTGGTTAGTGCAAACTGAGTCTGTTATAACAGTCCAACGTAATTTTAGACGTCAGTATGGTGGTGAACCTCCTACACCAAAAACTATCCGTCAATGGCTAAATTCTTTCAAGGAAACCGGTAATGTTTTAAAAGCGAAATCACCCGGTAGGCCTAGAACTTCTGAAGATGTTGTTGAACAGATCCTGAAACATTTACTACGACATGTTGACAGAGTATGTCTTTCCCCAAATGGAAGATATTGAGGCGGAAAAAGGGCTTGTGTTTTTCCAACAAGATGGCGCCCCTCCTCATTACAGTAACCATGTGCGCGCGGCTCTAGGCACTCGCTTTCCGGGAAGGTGGATAGGGAGAGCTGGCCCAATTGCTTGGCCACCACGAAGCCCGGACTTAACCCCTCTGGACTTTTTCTTTTGGGGACAAATAAAAAATGTTGTGTACAGTGAAAAATCCGAGACATAAACCATTTACGGGAAAGAATCGTCACGGCGGTTGGGACAGTTACACCTGATATGTTGGTGAATACATGGCGAGAATTTGAATATCGTCTCGACGTGAGCAGGGCAACAAATGGATCCCATGTTGAAGTGTACTGATGTTAAACAAAACTCGAAGGTTTTCTCTTTCACTGTATGTACTTGTTGATGTATTTTTTCATTAATTTACACATTAAATTTATACCTAAAACTAGGGAGTTCTTTTTCAAACACCCTGTACAGGTAAATCCCGATGCAATACATCATAATCTAGGGAATTGTGCTTTAACTTCTTAATTATTTATCAATTTGCACAAAGTTCCTATTCATTGTACAAATATGATAAAGATACAATCGTTCGCTCATTCGATGTCCGTAGCAATAAATAAATAAATTAAAACATAAAAAAAAATTAAAAATCATCTATAAATACAGAGAATAAAAATACATACAAGTATCACTTCTTGAGCGTATACGCACCGATACAAACACAAATATTTCTTTTTTTCTTAAATTTTACACCACAATAAAGTCACATAGGAGTCACATATGTAAAACATTTTTTTATTATTATTATTTTTGTCTTTATGCCTCGTCGACGTCATTAGAGGCGGGATGGGACTGGGGACTAAGAATGGGAAGGAATTCGGTCATGGCCTTTTTAAAGGAAGCATCCCTGCATTCGCCTGGAGTGATTTGGGGAAACCATGTCAAACCCAAATCTAGATGCCCGGACGGGTATTTGAACCGCCGTGGGCGCTAATGACCTCGCTGTCGACGCGCCCTAAAACAGCAGCAGCAGCAGCAGCAACAACAACAACAATCGAATCGCCGTCCTCCCGAATGCGAGGCCAGAACGTTTACCGGCTACCCACCACGCTCGGAATATGAAACAACCTCAGTGCAAGAAGAGAAACATATAAAAAGAAGTGGACTCAAATCCTTCTGGTTTTCTTTTTCTTATGGCTTTAAGGCCTTTTCGACGTCGAGGTCATTAGAGGCGGGATGGGACTGGGGACAAGAAAATGAAGGAATTCGGCCATGGTTCTCTTGAAGGAAGCATCCCGGTATTCGCCTGGGGTGATTTGTTAAAACGCAAACCTGGATGCTCGGACGGGGATTCGAACCGGCGTACTTCCTATGGGTTGCTGAACAAATTTGCATGTGAACTGAGGTAATGTAAAGGTCACAGGGTGCCTATGACTCCTGCAGCATCCAGTAAGGATTCACGGAGGTAGTGTTCCGCATTCCGATTACAACTTTTTTGGCACTAGAAAGGATGTGAGAGGGTCAGCGCCACGCTCCGGCGATTTTTTACCTTCCGTCGCACTTTCTTCTACGGTACTCATAGGACAGCAGGCTGAGTGGGACTTGGGAGCCGTTCCGGACGTTCAGCTTCGAAGAAAGGTCCATGGCTTCGGCGAGGATCAAACCCCGGCCGTCGCGTCCGCAATCAGACAGCGTGAACTACGCGGCCGCCATGAAAATTGAGATAAGTGGTTTCTAATCTAAGGCCGTAGTCTCCTTTTACTTTCCAACACGTAACTGCGAATAATGTAGTCATCATCATCATCATCATCTAGGACAGCTCCAGCCACTGTCCGGGTCTGCTGGGAACAAAAGCCTCGCCAGCGCTTCCTGTCTAACCACCATCTCTCTTCTTCCACTGACGCCCAATTTCCTCCTCTTTCCTCCACACATTTCTTAACGCCTTTAATCCATCTGTCCCTCGGTCTTCCTTTAGGCCTCTTCCCTTTCAGCTCCATGTCCAGCATCTTCCTTGGTAGCCTCTCCTCTCCCATTCTCTTTACATGCCCGTACCACTGTAACCTATAATTTTCAATTCCCTGTTGTAGCTGTTCTTCCTTTATCATCTCCCTGATTCTTTCACTCCTTATTCTGTCTCTTCTTGTTACTCCTACTCTACTCCTCTGAAATTTCATTTCCACCGATTATAACCTCCCTTTGTCTCTCTCCTTCATCACCCATGTTTCTGCTCCATATGTTAAAATTGGTACAAAATATGTTTTATATATTGCCTCTTTACTCTTTTGTGGGGCATCCCTACTCCATACCAGGCTTCTGATACTTTTAAAAAATCCATCTGCACATCTTCCTCTTTCGTTTATTTCCATCCTGTTTCCTCCATTTTCTTCAATACAGCTTCCCAAGTATTTGAAACATTCAAGTCTATTTAGTTGCTCCCCTCCAAGTGATATGCCTATGTCCGTCCTGTTCTTCTTTCTTGTTGTTATCACCACTTCACTTTCTCTCGCAGAGAACTTCATACCATAGGCTGCAACTACTCTCTCCCACACATGTATAATGCGAGATTGGAATAAGAGAGAATGGGCAAGGAACAAATAATTGGAGTCGGAGAAATTGTTAAAGGTTAAAGAGTGAATCTGACTGGTTGAGGACGAGGGAGGAATGGCAGAAGTACTGGAGATGCTGGAGAGGATTCTAGTCCACACAGAGCCGGCCGGTAGCTGGAAACTGGAAGGTGTTGCTGGAAGTTTGTTGTCTCTACATCACATACAAAGGTTGGAAAAATTTTCTTCTCGGTGATTAGTTTCTCGTTACTCTACTTGCTACATGATTTTACACTGGATGATGATGACGTCAACTGAACTAATTTTTTCTTTAAATCCAGAGGTTGTAACTACGAAATAGTCACATCTACTCTAACAGCAAAATAATTTATGAAAATTAGCAATTGAATATCTAGTAACGTCAGTTTGACTGTAGTCAGACAACGTGACTTTCACCCCATCGCAAGCATGAGGAGATTTGTAGCAAGTGAAACTAAAGATTTGAATTATTCAGTTTATCAGGAAAATTCAGTTTATCAGGAAAATTCAGTTTAGCCAAAATAGTACATTACATAGCATCTTACGTCAATTTTAAATAATGACGAACTGAGAGAGATGTCAACCTGTAGGTAGAACAGAAGGTAAAAATAAAAAATCATTAAACAACACTGTACAGATGTATTTATTAAAAGACTCTAGCTTACGTCGAAGTTCTTAAATAATGTCATAGAATCTGTTATAGAGTCTCGACATAAATGTTTTTCAAATATTTAATTGGTGCACTACCGAATTTCCGTACGACATGTGCGTTAGAACAAAAGTTGTTAAACACGTTCGTCATATTATCAATATCTTCCTGGACAACACATTACATTAACAACAACAAAGTTATAGGTTAAAACATCATATTATCAACAAAAAAATTCTCAGAAGGTTTAAATCTGAAAAAGATAAACCATTTTCTGTCTACTGTAAAAGATATAGAGCCATTGTAGTAACACTTACGAGTCTATAAATCGGAGTAGAGAATATCTCCACCTTCAGCAAATGAGGACAGAACTTTCAGCGGTTGTGGTCAATAAACAGAAACAGTGGAACAAAGAGGCAATATAATTTTGTTGATAAGAAGCCGTTCGGTACAATAAATTTTGTTAGTGTTTTATTTTTACTATTCTAGATGTGACCATAAAACATTTTACCTATTTCACTTTCTAATGGCTCTCTCGGAACAACTATTCCTTAAAATTTGTTTTCTCGGTACTATGAAAGCATTATTGTTTAAATAATGAGACATGATATAGTGAATTTCATCAAGTAAGAAATATGATTGCCGTTTTACTTTTGTTCACTTTCGTTATTGCTCGCAAAATTCTTTTTTCGTATTGTCTTTCACCTCAGATGAAAAATATAGTTTTATAGCAGCGCAATTAAATTAAGCTGTTAAAGTTTAGGAGTGCTGTAAGTTCTCGGGTCCATAAACCAAACAAAATGGAGGCAGTTGTTACTATTCCGATACTGCTTCTTTAATTGATGTCTGCTTTGTCTGTTATGTTATACCTCAGCAGAGATTTTATCAGTACTGGAGTTCTTTCATTGAAAAAAAAAAAAAAAAAAAAAAAACTCAATGCCAGTAGTTACGTTACGTAACAAATTTTTACTTCGGCCCTTAGCTTCTAATTTTTTGTGGTTGTAATTTCATGAAATTAGAATCTCAAAGCACAAAGTGATCTTCGAATGAAATACTTGCTACCGAGTGAGTCGAAATTTTTCATCGTACACTCTTACCTCTGTGTGTGATTTATAAATCTGTAACGCTGCATAACTAAAGAACTACTGCCCACATTTTGACAGTTTGTTGTAAGCTTAAGACACGACTCAAAATATCATGCCAACATCGTCGTGATACCTTAAGCGGATGGAGTAGAAAGTTGTTTTTTTTTTTTTTTTTTTTTTTTTTTTTTTTTTTTTTAATAGCATTTGGCTTCCTTAGGCCATACAGCCAGCTAAAGTATGTGTTTATTTTCATCTAGTGTATATATATCTTTCAAGTAATTGTAGAAACACCACAGGACGGACACGACAAGCACACTAACACACAACACTTAAACACCCATGCCCTCGGCCGGACTCGAACCGGCGACCTTCGGTACGTGGGGCGAGTACTCTAGCCCCTACGCTACCGAGGCCGGCTAAGTAGAAAGTTAATGTCTCATTGAAACAGTAACGAAGAAAACTGAATCTTCAAGCAGTGTAGATAGGTGACGCACATTTCGTTTAAACTTATTGGTAAACATGTGTACTCCCACTTTCACTTACGAGTGTAGTGAAATACTTCATCCACAAACCCATTTGAGTCGGAATGACAGGAACGATAAAATTAGAGAAATAAGGTGCCGGACTGATTCTTATATGATTTCTTTTTTCCCTCGTACCATTGGGGATTGGAATGCACAACAAAGAGATCAGATTTGGTGCTGAGCACCCTCTACCACCCACAGTTTAGTGAATTGCAGAGTATAGATGTAGATGTAGATCTAAGGGCTCAGAATAATTGTCTGCTGACCCGTAGATTAACTTCAGTGTTTTGGTTTTGAAAGGGCGGGAACTGTTTAAGGTGTCATGAAGGGCCGCACAAACTCCCGAAAAGAGAAGATTCAGCCAAGCGATTTTTAATACTAAATTTGTTTAGTTTCGCGACTAGTGAAACAGATTTGCTCTGGAAAGTATTGTTTTACATTATATGAACCGATGGTTTTAAATTTGTGTTTTTAATGACTATGGTGAATGTAGTAATGAATAAACCCGGTCGAAAATTTAATTACGGATCGAGATTAATTTGTTTAGGCAGAAAGCGTGGCGTTAAATTCGATGACGCATAAGCGTAATGAATCGTTCGTAACACAACGTATTGCTGTCGTTGCTTACAGGATTGTTAATTGCTAAACAGAGACTGTAATTAATTTCGTTTGTTTGTCAATAGTTGAAGTTAATAGTAAATTACAATTCTGTATAATTTTGTTAAAGTTTGTAATGTTTCAACTCGTGAAACGGAAGTTCAAAAGCAATCACTGCTAGTTTACCGGATAACACCGACAAAAATTAATCGGAAAGATACCAGACCAACATTTATATTCTGTATAGGATTGTACTTTTCCTTAATCAGAGAATCACAGACAACTGCACTTTGCAGTTTTTAATTACACAAAGTTTTCCGGGGATTACAAAGATTAAAAGGGCGCCTTGACCAGTATTTGTATTTCTATCACAAACAATCATAAAAACAACTGAACAAACCGGTGCAAGATTAAAATGAAATTCCACAATGGCGTCCTATGCAAATCTGCTGACAGTTATTCAGCACAAGCTGAACAGTTTTGAAAATACTACCTCATTGTGTTTTTCAGGGGATATGATTTTTATTTATAATTAATGTTGACCAGTTATTCAGTGTAATATAGATTAGGAGGAAAATGAGCTGGGAATCAGTATTGATCTTTGAAAAAAAAATATTTTTAATTTTTTTTAACTGCTTTACGCCTCGTCGACGGCTAAAGTCATTAGAAGAGGGATGGGATTGGGGACAAAAACCGGAAAGGAATTTTGAAGTAAGCATCCCGGCTGATGTTTGAAGATGATTCTTTCTCCCAAATCTTGTAGTATAACCAACTTCAGATTCCAGTATATTAATGTCGCTTTCATGCGTGATCTGTGAATTTCATAGTCCACATCAAAAAAATAAATTCGTTACGGAATCCTATATATAAACAATTCACTCATAATAGGAAATCTTTTTTCTCTAATTTTTAAAAAATTGTTATTTAATAAATAGGTACCTATTTTATTCACTAATTATTCGAAGATCTAATAAAAATTCAGAAAACAGACACAAATAATCTTCGCTTCTCCTTGGTCGCACCTTCCCTATATTAACACTTTGTTCATGGTAATTTAATTACTTCGTTTGAAGTGCCTTTATGATAACAAGATCTGCGACTATAAGCAAAAATTTGTTTTAACCTGATTGAAATACTGGTGCATGAAAATAAAGTTATAACCTTACGGTTATTTTTCTCTCGACTGGTTTGATGCAATCCTCCATCCTCTCCTATCCTGTGCTAACCTTTTCATCTCTTCATACCCCTTACAACCCACGTCCTCAACTATCTGCTTCATATATTCTAATCTCTGTCTTCCTCTACAGTTCTCACCTTCGACTGTTTCCTCCGCTAACAAATTAACCAATCCAGCATGTCTCAAAATATGACCTACCAGCCTGTCTCTTCTTTCTGTAAGACTCTTCTACAAACTTCTTTCCTCGCACATCATTTCCAAAACTCATTCGTTCATCACTGTATTCGTCCACTTAATTTTCAGCATCCTTCTATAGCACCACATTTGAAATGCTCCAATTTTCGTTCTGCCTGGTATTCCTAAGTCCATGCTTCGCTGCCATAAAGTACTGTGCTCCACACATTTTTTAAAAACTTCTTGAAACTTAAAGATTTATCATTTTCATGAAGGCTCTTTTCGCTACTGCTATTCTGCTTTTAACATCATTCGTGCTTCGGCCATCAGTTGTAATTTTACTTCACTAAGTTCTGCTACCGCATCTGACGCTATTTTTTTATTTAATCTTCTAGTATTGGTATCACTTCTGCTACATTTCATCACTTTTGTCTTGCTTTGGTTTATATTTAGTCCAGATTTCTTCCTTACGGTTTGTGGGCATTTATAGTCGAGATTCATGGTTTTGTAGCACCCAAAAATGCCCAAATTGTCATTAGAATATATTTTTGTATATTTTACGTTTTTTGTCTGTGAAAACCAAAAAGTAGCGTTTTCAACTCAGAACATATTAAAATGTGTTTGTTTACATCAATTCATGTGAACACAAATGGCGTCATTGTCGCTCGGTCCCTGTTAGCTATTGTAAAGTAATAAATCAATTGGAAAATTTAAGATCCTTTTCGAAAATGACGTAGACGCTGACTTTGTTGTATAAGTGCCGTCTGCTTTGGAGAATAATTTGGTATGTTCACTCGTTTCTGTTTAATTTCCCCCTCCGGCAATAGTTCGGGTAGCAGTTCTTCCGCTGTAGTGCCCCAAGCAATCGTTCGCGTCGCTTCAGCCCTCTGTACAGTCGAAATCATGGTGGGTGGTCGCATCTTACTAGCTGCTATCTTATAGGGCATTGGTCGGCAAATTTAGAAGCTAAAGAGCCAGTTTCACCATTAAAGGCGTCGGTAAAACATTTGTGATGGTCCTAGTGTTGTTAATATTTTTATAAATAATTTTTGATATAATGTATTAATAATCAGTACACCATCATACATATATTTATGTAAATAATATATTCACAAATAACTCACATGTAAGTAGTAAGCATTTAAATTAATGATAACAATGTGCTTGTATTTCTTTAGAAAGTATGAAAATACCAGGTGTCGTTTTTAATTTCAAACATAAATCCAATTTCCATTGTTTTTTTGGGTTCTCAATTATTTATTTTCATGTTGGAAAAGTTTTTCATGGATGTTTGTCAAACTAAAGATACTCACCAAGCGTGGTGGTGTAACGGTTAGCGTTCTGGCCTCGCATTCGGGAGGACGGCGGTTCGAATCCCCGTCCGGGCATCAAGATTTGGGTTTTCCATGGTTTCCCAAATCACTCCAGGCAAATGCCGGGATGCTTCCTTCAATAGGCCATGGCCGAATTCCTTCCCATTCCTTGCCCCCATCCTTTCCCGTCTCTAAAGACCTCGCTTTTGAGAGACGTAAAGCAGTTAAAAAAAAAAAAAGATACTCTCTTGGCGATTTTCTGGGCAACGATGAAGCTGGAAAATTAACGGTATTAGCATACTGCAAGTTGCAACCAACTATTAAAGTTGGTGGTAGATTTTTTTTTTTAAGCTTCTCTGAAGTTCTTCCACTGTTTTATTTCTCATATCACCAACGGGATATGTTGTGGCAAATGAGGGAAACTTTGTTTGAAATTCTCCCTCTGTATCAGGCATCTTATTATTTGCAAGTTGTTCTTTGCATACCAACTCGTATTTTAAAATCACAAAAAATTACTTAACCAGTTACAGGAAATTAACTGGTGTGAAAACACTTAGTTGGCCTAAAAATACTGTGGTATTTTATTTAATTCTTGTTATTGTCGGTAATGGTTGGAAGTACTTGCTTTTGATGAGGTCTGCTAGCTTGTAAGTCTTTATATCTTGTCGATGTTACTACTACTATTACTATTACTAAAAATATTATGAAAGAGACGCACTATTATCCTCAACGAGCCGCATGCGGTTTTACGTTCACTGTTATAAGGCACGGCCCAAGGGTCCGACATCAGATTTGTCTTAAAACAGGCCTCCCAACTTTGCTGCTTTGTTTGTAGCAGTAGCTCCAGAAAGGCTCTTTTTCTTTCCCTGAACTGGTAGAGAAAGGCGAACCTTTCGGTCGCTATCAGACAACGTTGGTATACTCTTCTTCCCTTGTGCAATTTCTGCTCTTGCTTTGTGTGGACGATCAATGCGCGGTTTGTCTCCTTGGTTGGTAGGCCTTATTATTGTAATTCCCGCCTTCGTTGCTGCTTGAATGGAATTTCTGACACGTCATGTTATGGCATCGACATCGTTGCTTTCCTGATTGCAGACTAAACGGGTATTATCTAACAGGCAATACCGCTCGCTTCGCGCTGTTAACGTGTCGTCATAGTGACGTCACGTTCACGTACAGTCAATTTTTGTGACTATTCGGCCGCTGGTAAGCGGCCACAGACGTCCGATAACACATCAAACACTGGACATCTGTTTGTGTTATCGGACACCTGTGGCCGCTTACCAGCGGCCGCCTGCATCTGATCCACCTTCGGGATATCAGTTTATGTTGATATTGTACAGTTTTAAATTATTGTGACCGAGCGTAGCGAGGGCACAATACACACAAAAGTTGACTGTACGTGAACGTGACGTCACTATGACGACACGTTAACAGCGCGAGCGGTATTGCCTGTTAGATAAAACCCGACTAAACTCGCTCCGTAATTTGCACCAGTCAACGTTTTATATTTTATCTCCCCATCTGCCCCTTTCTACACCTTCTTTGACCTTGATAGGGGTCATAGGACTAGATGCAAGAAACGTGGAGGTCCATGAACTTTCCTCCAGAAGTGACTTCGGGAAACTAAAGGTGATTCGAACCCGCGTTCCTGCGAAAGCGAGGCCAGAGCCTTAACACTCACCCACAATGCTCAATGATTATCCTGGATGGATACATAAAGTGTATATGTTCCTTCAACAAGTCACCCTCCTATTTCTCCAAGCGCAAAAAATATTTGTTTTATCATTACAGTACAATAAAAGAGATATCATCGAAATTATCGTTCAAAATGTATAACTATAAGACTAAATTACGGAATTTAATAAGTATCACTGACTTTGTGCTATGGTTTATTTACCACGCCAGACTCTACAACTAACCATGATTTTTTTTCTTTGTCTTTCCCTGTAGAAAAAAGTATCGTATCTCTGACAGTGCAGTTATATTAAATATTGAGAGTAAATTCAAGGTTGGTGAATCGGTGTTACTGTGTGCTCTCGACGTTATAAGCAAATCGAGACGGCGGCATTCATTACTTTTCAGATACTTCACCACTGATTCATGACAACTCGTTCGTATCGAAATGTATTGTTAGACTATATTACTATCTCACTTTGATACCATGTGGACCATGTGAAGCCAACTACTGATAGCCGGTTATTTACCCAGTTATCAGTTTACATTGTTAACCGCAAATACATTCCAAACATATGTCGTCCTTAGTTACAGAATTCCAAAAACAAAATTCTTTCACAGAGTGAAACGGGTTCTAAAGCAAAAACGACTTCATGTTATTAGCTTTTCGTATATAACATTTTATTTTCTGTGACAGGAAGCTCCAGTGAATTTTATCCCTATCTTTGCATTGGCAATGTCTTGTGATCTTTGTGAAAGTTATATTATTTCCTTGTATTATGGAAATGTATGTCAGCATTAAGATTCAAGTGTCCAGGATTTCTTACTCCAAAAGATAATAGGAAGTAGTATACTTGACTGGTATTGTAAGAATCCCCGTCCAGGCATCCAGATTTGGGTTTTCCATGGTTTCCCCAAATCACTCCAGGCGAATGCCGGGATGCTTCCTTCAAAAGGCCATCGCCCAATTCCTTCCCGTTCCTTGTCCCCAGTCCCAACCCGCCTCTAATGACCTCGATGTCGACGAGGCGTAGAGCCATAAGTAAAAAAGAAATATAAGACCAGCTAGATATCTAAACAAATTTCTGCACGACGTTCATAAGCATAGAAGGTATTTAAATCACAGAAACGTGCTCACAGAATTATTTAGAGCTCCGCCTATATACAAAACAGTGTATCTGTTGCAGTTATATATTCATCAATATAGCAGGACGTAAAATTAAAAGTGTTACAATAGCGTGTCAAGTAAATGTGGCAGTGACAATACCGTAAATTAATAGCGTGTAATTCATTATGCAAAAAGAAAAATGTTAAAAAATGTATCCACGAGAAAAAAGTAAACTAAATTCTTCAGATCAGAATTCTTATTGGTATGCATTTTAATCTTTCACTGCGACATGTTAGTAATATACAAGTTGATGACAAACACAAAATTTCATTAAAATTCCATTGATAAAGCGATAATCGAATTGAGAGACATTCTGCCGTTAATCATATCCGTTGAGTCCTTGTGGAAGGGAGCGCTGGTACATATGGTATGGGTGCTACTGGTTTCCACTGCCTTCCGTCCGGAGATATGGGAGGAAATATGGGCGGCGGTTGTCGTGGCGAGCTGGGTTTGAACTCAACAGGAGGACCTCCGTACTGGCAGGCGACGGCAGTCACCATCATAACCAGGACAGCGATCTTCATCGTCCAGTCAGCACGCCAACAGACCAGCCCTGCAAGAAAAAAATCAAAAAAAAAAAAATCACCAAAACCACTATATCTACACGGTAGAAATACACTATAGGTGTTTTATATTCTTCCTGGTCGTTGTTGGTAGTTTGAAATGTGGCATGGACCAGAAGAAACGTCACCATAAGCATAAACAACTATTCTATAATTGATATTTAACATGCTACTAGCCCGTACCCGCGACTTCGTACGCGTGGATTAAGAATTTTTTTTGCCAGAATTAAATATAGAAAGTTGCTAACGAAGAATTGGTCCAAAACAATATCGAGTAGGAATAATATGACAGGAAAGCTATCACTATATCATTGTATCGTCGAACCTGTCTCTTGAAGAGAATCAATTTCCAACATATTTCTGTCACCATTCGATAAGGTCTCAAAATTTCGTGACTACAACTGTTAATCATAACGGAAAAAATATCCTGTGCCCTTCATACAGATTTCCTTATAACATTGCATCACACTATATAGCCATTTAGTCGCCAAAACGTAACAAAAAGACAGAGATTTACTTCCGTATTTATAATAATATTACTGTGGTTCACACTCACACACTGACTGCGAACAACACCTGAGGGATCATTATAACGTAAAAAAAGTGTTCACCTACAACATTGCAACACTACCTACGATTTGCCTCGTATTGCACTTTCTAATATCTACAGTTTAACATTCAATCCGAATAACCTACGGCCCAGGCCTGACTCTTTAGATGAAAAACAATTTTTAAAATCTGAGCCTCCACGGAGATTCAAACCGGAGACCACGACGTTCGCAAGCAATCACTTTAACCACTTTTTTAATTTTTTTTTTTATTTTAAATGGCTTTCATTTTTTTCCATCTCAGCCATCTGTAAGTTTATCGTTGTTTATTCGAATTTTGTCTGTACTATATTATCGTTTTCTCATTGCGGACAACACAGGAAGGACACAACATCCATGCCCTCGGCCGGATTCGAACCGGCGACCCTGGCAACGCGAGGCCAGCTCGCTAGCCGCTACGCTACCAGGGCCGGCAACCACTGAGCTACCAATCCACTACACGGAAACACGGTACGGCGGCGACCATATCCAATGTGTCTGTCTATCGCAACGTGTGTTATTTATACAGATAATTTTTCAACCAAATGTAGACAGTATTTTTTCTTTTCAAAGGATAAGTGGGCAAAGTTTCGTCGAGATTGGATGAAAACTGGTGATTTGTATGAAGAACAAACAAACAAACAAACAAACATACATTCATCATTATATATAAAGATACCTCGAAAACCAAGCGAGATATCAAATAATTTTATTCTTTACTTTCGATTTGTTTCGTCGAGTTCTACAAGAATACATTATGAGAGTGTGGCGCCACGGTAATGATAGAACTGCCTGACAAAGGAATAGTAACACTGTAAGTGAATCTGACAATGATTGAAGACGAGGAACGGAGGAAGTGCTGGAGACTCTGGAGAGTTTTCATTTCCAGACAGAGCTGGCTGGTAGCTGGAAACTGGAAAGTGATGCTGGAGGCTTGATATCTCTACTCCACATCCATTGGGTACACATATATTCTCTACGTCAACTGCATTAATTCTATGTTTAAAAGTAAGGGAATCAAATACGAATTAGCTATATGCACTCCAAGAGTATCACAATTCATCAAAATTAACAAGATCAAGTCTTCATCATCTGATATTCATAAAAAACTGTGTTGAACTTGGTATTTTGGCTAAATTAATTTCTTCTGATGTAGCAAATTAATTTGAAGATCGAGCTAAAAATCGGTCCCACCAAGAACAGGAATACGGTAGTGTTCAACACAATGGAAAAGACTACCAAACCAAGGATGCCAAACAACACCAGATATCACAACTTATCCAGCTACTTACGCAGTTAATATCAGCATTGACTTCCCGGTGCGGTCAAATCCATAAAAACCAACAACGATAAGTCCACAGAAACAAAAATTTCCCATAAATCAAAAACCAAATAAAAATAATGTATTAAAAAATGAGGCAAATAAATATAAAAAAAAAACTTTATCCTAAGGCTGAAAAGAGCTATCGCCCTACAGCGGCCCGCCTCTGGCCTTCAGCCAGTGGAATCAAAGATTAGAAATAAATAAAGAGGCTAAGCCAGTCTCGGTGTGACAGTCAGCTTACGGCAGCTAGAAGACACCTGATGAAGACAGCAGAGCTAGCGGTCGAAACGTCGTGTTTATACAACACCATCCGGTTGGACACCCGAGAGTATTTCATTGCATCAGTGTAATAATTGATGTGTACGTATCGATGCCTGCCATTAGACTGAGATCGGATGTGTGCAAGGGCGGGGAATGTTTCCCCATTAATTCATTATCTACTCGAGTCCGTAGCGTCAACATTTGATTGAGGGCAGTAAAAATTACAAACATGATTACAAAGCGAATATCCGTGGTGTTCATTATATATCCATTAATTTAAATGATAGCCTTTTATGAGAAAACAGCAAAAACTGTCATATAAATTTAGCAAGGAATAAGTTAGGTACAACCAGGGGGCATTCAAGCCATAAGTCAAACTTAGGCTAAATGGGGAGAGGAAGGAATTAAAGGAGGACAAAATGGAAGCACGAAGCTTATGAACACTTCCTTATCTATTACTGCATTCCTGCTTATTCTGAAGCAATTTCCTAAATTCTCCTCTGATCTAATAATCAATATCTTTCTGGCATAAATTTTAATTTTTCGATTTTGCGTTCAATGTTTCCTTTACTTTTTACATTTCTTTCGGCATTCAACTCCTTTCTTCTTTACTTTATCATTGTTCACATACTTTCATCTGCCCAGTACTTAAATTTCTATCCTGAACAATGGTTTCATCCACTGCTGTTGCCACCGTAATTAAATCATGCAACACTAATTTCTCTGTGACAGCAAATGATTCGGAAGTTCATCTCTGTTACTCAAATGCGTTTGAAGTCAAAACGAAACTAACCAGGATCATTAACAGAAATATTGTATATTGTCAATAGGTCTGTACCGTTTGGTAAGGCAAAGTCTCATAACTCGCCTCACACATAATCATTCATTTTGAAGTTTATTTCGATCTGTTGTAGTACAGATGAAAGTCTATGGCGAACTGGTTACGTGTTTCCCTTGTACCGGTTGAGATGAAACAACAAGGAATTCCTACTACGGCAGACTCCTAACTTGCTCCTTAATTCGCTTCATAGGTTACTGATTTATGATTCATATATTACTGGCCGCTGTCGACAATATGATACGTTCTTCACAAACTTGAGAAATACAGTAGCCGAACATGTTTTATCTTACACACCTGTCGTAGTAGTTTAGTCACCGAATGATGAATACATAAGTGAAACATAGTTCCGAAATACAGCATGTAACGCGTTAAACTTGACATGCCACATAATTAAATAATTTCCCGTGAAGCAAATTTGTATCAAATTGTGAGGTCACACTTCATCAGACATTTAAATAATAATATTAATAATTTTACGAATTATGAAATATATGAATGAATTTATTTAATACAAGGCCGTACAGTATAGTAGTATGTGAAAATGGGGAAATTTAAGTTTTATAATATTTTTTGTTATGCTGAAGTTGGCAGGTTGTAATTGTGTTGTTTTGTTTTAGCCAAGGAGAAGCAGATTTAATTTAATTTAATTTAATTGCAATGGAGCACAGGCTCCGGTGGCAATATCCCTACACACCCATCTTCCCCCTATCCTGCACCTACCTACATTTGCCCTCTACAAATTTTATCTTTAAATTCTTTCAAAGTTTTCGGTAAATTATTCATAATTTCTCTTGGTAACTCATTCCAATCCCTGACAACCCTTACCTAAAAAAGAGGATCTTCCTACACCCTTGTGCCTGAAATCAAGTGCCAGCTTGTGGTCATGGTCATCTTTTCCCTTCCATGCACTACTTTTCATACCTATTGCAATATCTTTCCATGCCTCATCGCCAGTATATGTCCTGTACACTCCCATTACCCTCCTCATTCTCCTCCTGTCTTGCAATGAATCCCATTCCAGCTCCTTTATCATATCCGTCACTGATTGTATTCTGCGATAATTTCCAGAAAAAAATCTAGCAGCCCTTCTTTGCACCCTCTGCAACTCCTGTATTTGATACGTAAAGTGTGGTTTCCATACTACACTACCATATTTTAGCAATAGTCTGACCAAAGTTTTGTAACCTAATTCCTTGACTTCTCTCGTACATCCCCTCATCACTCTCTCCAACAAGTGCAGAACTTTGAAACCTTTCCCTACCACCTGTCCTATGTGTCCTGCCAGTTAAGTTTATTATCAAAAGTAATTCCAAAATATTTACATTTCAAGTCTTCAGCAAGCAATTCTTTCCCCACCTTATATTCATAATTAACCTTTTGTTTTTTATTTGTGTATCTAATAAGCTGACTTTTCTTTGCATTTATCTTCATTCCATGTTTACCAACACGATTGTTATGTGAGATTTATGTATGTATCAACGAGAAGTGTAATTATTTGATTTAATTAAGATGTGTTAATAAATAGTAGCTGATTTTATAGAGAAGAGTATATAATTAAATTTAATCTGCGAGGTGATAGCAAAAAAACGTGTGAGACGATATCCTGGGGCCAAACATATCGTCCAGAACGTGCTATCAATTATTGAACTTATTGCAAAAGAACCTGGAAGGATTGGTAAGGCCAACCAGGATTTCTTTAATTATCGACTTAAAGCTTCAAAATCGCTAACTCGCGCAATTCGTACTCTATCCTTTAGTCGTCTAACTCTTCTGATTTGTCCCTTTGACTCGTACAGTAATTACATGGCGCTGGCCACTATCGGCTGAGCATTACAAACCAACGGAGTGTACCTACAGTTACTGGGAGAATATTTTAAGTTTGTTTTAATTTCCGAAGTTAAATGCCTCCATTATGTAGTATGAGAATATTGAGCATTGTTACGATGCCGTAGTTTGCGATTTCAAATCACCTGGAACAAAAACACATTTCCTGTGTCTTTAAGAAGTCATTCTAACCTAGAGAGTGGATGACCTCTGGTCTCGTGTCAATAAAAAGCGACACACACACAGTGGTTCATTTTTTTATGCCGAAAACTGTTTAGTCGATAAACGAAACAAGGCTTAAGTGGCTGTCTTATTCTCCGGCTACCCGCTCCGTCTTGCATGTGCAGTTAAACTGCGCAGTGAAAAACTGTACAAAAAGACGGAACACTGAAGAGTGGACACACGGTACAGGTAAGCTTGTGCAAACCTAGTGTGTCGACAGCTGAGAGTCTGTGACGATGTGGCCCACAGAAGAGGTTTTTTAAAATGGAATCATTATTTTATGATTTGCTTATAAAGAAACAACAGACACATAAGTGAATATAGGCACTTTCTAAAATTATCCATGTTTTTCAATTTAAACAAACCAAGAAAAATAAAGAATTATGAGCTCTGCGGCAGTAGCATCTCCTATTAAAGCACTAAAGCCCTGTTACAAACACTACTTCGGATTCCAAAACTTGTTAAAAATTAGATATTGGAGTCCGAGTAGGTTCTTGGTCATCTAAAAATTCTAACAAGTCAGTACCATAAGGATATGTGGTAAATGTTGTCTGTACCAACACCTGACTTGAGAGAGTTCTTAACTTTGATCATTTCTTTCCGAGGACAACTTCCCAAGGATATATAGCGTATGATAATGTAAATAATACAAAACAATGTGAACATTGTTATAAATCTAAATTAGATGTACGTACTTGCTCTTCAAAAATTGTTTTATTTGAATTAAAATGAAGGTACTTATGCATAATTAACTATACTTAGTGAACACACCTCTGTTAATTTTTCAGTCATTAAATGATAAGCTTCGGTGTTTTTTCTTCTTCCTGTCAGAATATTCCTTCAATTTAATCTGGCAACAATTTGTACAATTGTATACAATACAATAGAATACATTCATTTTCCATTGATCCCAATATAAGAGACTGGCTCTGTGGGATGTGGGAAGTTGTCAATCTACAGATAAACAGTTGCATAACAGAATAATAAGTACACCACTAGATGTACAGTCATAGTATACATGGTACATTAAACACTTCCATTACAAAATAATACATACACCAGAAGATGTACAGTCATAGCATAGATGGTACATTAAAAAAAAAATCCATAACAAACTAATACATACACCACAAGATGTACAGTCATAACATATATGGTACCGTAAACAATTACGTAACAAACTAAATACATACACCAGGAGATGTACAGTCATAGCATACATGGCAAATTAATTATTTGAACTATATTTACACAAGATACTGGCAGTTATTTTTTAGATACCTTAGAAATAAATTCTTCGACAGAGTAGAATGAGTTGTCAATTAAAAATTCTTTCAATTTTTTCCTGAATTTATTCTTATCATCTACTAGACATTTAATATGTGTTGGGAGCATATTGAAGATATGTATCCCTGAATATCGGACCACTTTTTGAACAAATGACAATGACTTGTAAGTCTTGTGAAGATCATTTTTACTTCTAGTGCCATAATTGTGTATTTTACTATTTGTTTCAAACAAAGTATAATTTGTGACTACAAAGGACATTGATGTGTATATATGCTCAGACACTAATGTTAAAATCCCTAACTTCTTGAACAGGTCTCTACATGAAGTTCTATTGCTAACCCCACACATAATTCTTATTACACGCTTTTGGGCTCTGAACACTTTATCTCTATGGGTAGAATTGCCCCAGAATATTATTCCATATGACAATAAGGAGTGAAAATAAGCAAAATAAACTAGCTGTCTCATACGGAGATCACCTAAAGCTGAAATTGTACGAATTGCAAACGTGGCTGCTCCCAATCGCTTTAGTAAGTCAGAAACATGTACTTTCCAATTTAAATTATGATCAATATACAAACCTAGAACCTATAAACTGAATTACAAATTTCTTTGAATACTTTCGTACGTCACTCATATCTGTTGACAAAAACTGTGCAAATCTTTAGCAAGTCAAAGATTGCATAAGCCGCTCTTTTGAGTTTGCACGCGCTACCGTGTAGCCGGGGCATTACATTTCTTAGAATACAGGTTGTCCAGGAATGAAACGACAATCCTGCAACCATCATGACCTACTGTATGACAAAATTTTATTTTAGTAAAACTCTCACCATTTTCGAGATATTTTTTTGGAAACATGTGACTTTTTTCAGTTTATTCCATGCCATTTCTTCAAATTAAAACAATTTGAACCCTGTTTTTTTATTTATTTAATAAAGTCCACAAAACCAACCTTCGTGCTTGAGAAATAGAGGAAAGGAGACAAATATGGAATACCATTTTCATTTTGCAAAAAAAAAAATATAACAAGTAGTGCTCTTTTAGAAAATGTTTTATTTCTAAATTATTCCAATTACTGTTTTCTAACAAAATATAAAACATTTTCTATCTAAATTAAAGAGAAACAAACTCCAAATTTAAATAAATAAAAAAAGGGGATAAGTCATAAATTCTCAAAAGGGTGACAAATATGGAATACTAAAAAAAGTAATGGAAACTGTCAAAAACTAAAAAAAAAAAAAAAAATAGCAAGAAGACAATTCATTATAATATAACAAGTTACATTATCAATTAGAATAGTTCAGATGATTGGTCTTCCATCAGTCTAATCCATACAAAAGTCGCAGACATAGCTTCCACTGGAATACCCAGCACATTCGGTGTGAGCCCATTCACTGCATAACAAGCATTGTACCCACTCTTCTCCCCTGGTGTCTTCCAGAAAGTTTCCCTCACAAAAAATACAATACGCTGTATCTGAGTTAGGAGTACTTGATTCGGGGATGCTTATCGTGTCCGATTCATCTTGAACACTGAAATCACTCTCAGCTTCTTTGTCAGAGTCTTCTCTACAAAGTTTCTTCTTAATTATATTTTTCTTGGTAAATGTTTTTTTTTTTTTTTTTTTGTTTCTTGTTTTTTGATTTTCAAACTTGTCTTTATTGGTTGTTAATTTCTTCGTTTCTAATTGAAGCGTATATGGTGAAGATGTGACCACCGTTGACTTTTCTTTGTTTGTTTTAAGTATTGGTATGGGGGATATGTCTTGAGGACTCACAATTATTGCAGCTGACGTTGAAGACTGGTCTGAAGGTACAGCTTGGAATGTGGAATCGTTTAATTCCAGAGGGTTAGCAGTTGAGCAAGATTGTTTCTCCAGACGTTCTTCACTTGATTTCGAAGGGGTAACACATTCCATGGAGGCTTCTATCTCCTCGTCTGAATCTGCAGCAAATTCGTAACCTTCAAAAATATTCATGTTTAAAGGATATATTCCAGTTGTTTTTAAAGCCGTTTACAGCATTCCCTCCAGTTTGAACTTTTAGGTAAGCCTTACCGAAAACTTCGCAAAGTCGAAATGTGATAAGGCTCTAGCATTAGTCCTAAGCCGTATTTCTTCGCTGTATTGGCTTTTTAGAGCACCCATCAGTGTTTTGTCTAGGGCTGTATTTTGTGGGTGGAATGTGGAGGTAGGGAAAGTATTGTCACGTTGTTCTGACGGGCTAAGTCGATCACCTCAATATTTTTTGTATGCGTATGGTGCCCATCAAAAATTAATAGAGCGGGATTCTCTTCTGAGGGTTTCGCTTTCTCAAGAAAAATGTTTAAACCACAATGTAAATAAATGGGTTTTAATCCATCCAGAAGGATGGCAAGCAAAAATAGTTCCAGGTGGAGCTCCTTTGGCCAAGAGTGGGCTAAAGTTTTTCCTAGGAAAAATAATTAAAGGAGGGATGTAAGTTCCACCTGCATTAAAACATAAATCAGCTGTGATAAGGGATCCTCGTTCAGCTGACGTCAATATTCCTACTTGACGCTTCCCTCTTGAAGCAATCACCTGAGGTGTTTTGGTTTGTACAACAGATAAACCTGTCTCGTCCACATTATAGATCATTTCTGGTGAAAAATGTTTCAGTTCCATTTGCTCCTCGAGAAGGTTAAAAAACATTTTCACGTTATTTTTAGTAAAGCCTTTCGCTCTTGACACTGAAGTTCCGGTCGGTTTTCTAAAAGAAATGACATTCTTATGGCGTCTTAAAAAGAATTTCAACCACCCTTTTCCTGCGGTTCCCAGGGTTTCAAATGGATTTGGGATATTGTTTTTTTTTTTTTTTTGCTAGCTGATAAGCCATGTTTCGTAAATCTGATCTAGTGAGGCCAAATAATTTGTTTTCCATTGTTAAACAATATTCTACTAAAGCCTTTTCTAGATAATCTGGTAATATTGTTTTCCGTCCTAAACGAGGTTTGTATGTAGTCATGTCTTTTTTTGGCACATTCTGAATAAGGTAGTTCGCGGAACATCAAAATGTTTAGACGCCCGTAAATATCCCCAATTTTTGTCTTTCACATACTCTACCGCCTTCTTCATTTTCTCCTCGTCCCACGTCTGTCTTTTCATTTTCTTGCACTTTTCTCTCTCCATCCCTAAAAATTACATTTTAGAAAATGGTATACAAATATGGAATAGTATTCCAAAACTATCGCCCCTCTAGTATTCCATAATTGTCGCCCTCTGTACATTCACTTTGGAAGGTTACAACAATGAAACGTGAAGCACATCTATGCTCAAATAATCTACAAAGTGTGCTCTATTAGCCCACATTATTAATAAAAACCAAGAAATATAGGTTAAATATAAAAAAAATTAGGCAAGTATGACTTACCAAAGTTTTCTCAGTCCAAAAAATGAAAAATAACTCGTCCTGAAAGCGGTGTTAAGCCTATTGGCGCAAAGACTAGACTGACGTAATGGCGGATCAAAACGAAACATTTCACCTAGTTTCCGCTAGGGTGCAGCACATAGGAGAGGGGAAACCGACCTATTCCATAATTGTCTCCTTTCCTCTACCATAAAAACATAATTTTAAAAGGAACGTCAAACAGCTATATCATTTTAAAATTGGCGTTAGCGAATCAATTTTTAAATATAATTAGCACAATCCGCTTAGTACATTTTTTAGGTTTTTTTAAAGTTTTTTTTTTTAACTTTTTAAGAAAAAAAGACATTGTTTTAGATAAACATCCTTGAGTAAATTAAAAAGAAATTTAAATGATAATTTTAAATTGGTAACTTTACTGATAATTTTGATGGGGGAGCAAATTACAACGTTATAGAAGCTAAGGGCAGAGGGGAAATTCGTTGTATGGCATAATCGCTGACATGTCTTCTTGTTAGTTGTTTGTTCGACGTAAAGGCTCCAGTACAGGGAAAATATCTATTTGGTATAACATAACAGACAAAACATACTTAAATTAGTGATACAATATCAGAATAGTAATAGCACCCTCCATCTTGTTTACTTTATGACCTCTAAGCATACAGTACTCTTAAACTTCAACAGCTTAATATAATTGCGCTTATACAAAACTATAATATTTATCTGAGGTGAAAGACAATGGGAAAATAAATTATATTACTAGCAGAAATGAAACTGGACACAAATAATACTTCTCACTTGCTGAAAATATCAATTTTAACTAGAAATTTTGTCTCATAGTTTCAACAACATTACTTTTATAGTACCAAGGAATTAAAATGTTAAGGCCTAGTTGCACTAAGAGCCATTAAAAATTAAGATGAGTAAAGCTATAAAGTGCTTTATGGACACATGTAGAATAGTAAACATTAAAAATAGTTACAAAATTTATTGCCCCGAACGGTTCCATGTCGTTTCTTTTATTGCCTGATTGTTCTGCTGTTCCTATTTATTTGGCACAACCTCTGCAGGATGTGTATTCCTTAGCTGAAGGTATTCTGTTCTCCAATTTATAGTCTCGTAAGTAATACAACAATGGATCTGTGTCTTTTAGATCTTAAAATCATAGAAGACTGAAAATGGCTTATATTTTTCAGTCTTAAAAATACTAACAAATTTCTGCTGATTATAGTATGTATTTAGCCTACAGCTTCGTTATTGTTAATGCAATTCGTTGTCCAGAATTTTATTGATAATATGAAGATGATGCCTAACAAGTGTTGGAGAGAGTGATGAGGGGATGTCCGAGAGAAGTAAATGAATTGGTTTACAAAACTTTCATCAGTCCATTGCTCAAATATGGTAGCGTAGTATGGGACCCTCATTTTGAGTATTAAAAACAGGAGTTGGAGAGGGTGCAAAAAAGGGCTGCTAGATTTGTTTCTGAAAATTATCGCAGAATGCAATCAGTGACGGATATGATAAAGGAGCTGGAATAGGATTCATTACAAGACAGGAGGAGGATGCGGAGGGTCATGGGAGTGTACAGGGCGTATACTGGCGATGAGGCATGGAAAGATATTGGAGTAGGTATGAAAAGTAGTTCAAGGAAGGGAAAAGATGACCATGATCACAAACTGGCACTCGATTTCAGGCACAAGGGTGTAGGAAGATTCCCTTTTTTAGGTAAGGGTGTCAGGGATTGAAATGAGTTACCAAGAGAAATGATGAATAATTTACCAAAAACGTTGAAAGAATTTAAAGATAAAATTTGTAAAGGGCAAATGCAGGTGGGTGCAGGATAGGGGGAAGATGGGGGTGTTGGGAAATTGCCACCGGAGCCTGTGCTCCATGCAATTAAATTAAATTAAATTAAACAAAAATTGTTCTGAAGCGCATTTCGTAAAATAATACGTTTTTGCACCAATTAAATATTTGAAAAACAAGTCTGCAGAAAACGTAAGAGATTCTCAAACATTATTGACGTTTGTTGTTAAAACATCTTAACAGTATTGTTGGTTGTTAAAAATTTGTTTATTGCTGCTGTTGGTTCTATCTACAGCTTGATGTCTCTTTCAATTAGTGATTATTACAGTTTGATCAAGAATTCTATCTGAAGTGACATTTTGGGTAACTGGATTTTGATGAAGAAAATTATTCTCATTTTTAGCATAGATTGATATTAATATTCTCATGCTTGCTATGGGAGGAAAATCACTTTGTCGGAATAGAGTCAAGGTGACGTTACTAGATCTTCACTTGTTAATTTTCATGAATTATTTTGTCGTTAGAGTACATGTAGCTTATTCGTAGTTACAAACTTTGGTTTTAAAGAGAAAATTAGTGCAGTTGACGTCACCAGCATCGAGTGTAAAATAATGTTGCAAGTAGAGTAACGAGAAACGAATCACAGAGAAGAAAATCTGTGTAACCTTTGGATGTGGGTAGACACATCAAGCCTCCAGCATCACCTTCCTGGTTCCAGCTACCTGCCCACTCTGTCTGGACAAGAATCCTCTCCAGCACTTCCTTCATTCATCGTCTTCAACCGCTGCCAGAGTCACTGTTTGAGTTTTGAGAATTTCTCCGACCCCAACTCTTTAACCATCCGTTACCCAATTACCGTTTCCCTTTCATTCTAATGTCGCATTATACATTTTCCTCGACACTTTTTATTTTTTTACTAGCTGACCCGGCAATGCTTCACTATTGGTGGACTTGAGTAGGCACATAGATTAAATGAAAAAATATTTACATATAAATTTTAAACTGCTGTTTCATTCATTTTCAGTTGGAAAGGGTAGAGGGGATGCGTTCTGGAAAACATATGGAGGCAGTATTTTTCTGTTTGTTTCAAAGTATAAGTGTACAAATTCTTATCTAAATCGGATAAGAAATGTGGTTTGCCTAAATTATGGGGTAAAAACGTAATGGGGTTGTAAAGGGGGAGAGGGGATGAATATTCGGAAACCATACGTAGGCAGTATTTTTCTGTTTGTTTTAAAGTATAAGTGTACAAATTCTTATCTAAATCGGATAAGAAATGTAGTTTGCCTAAATTATGGGGTGAAAACGTAATGGGGGTGGAAAGGGGGAGAGGGGATGAATATTCGGAAACCATACGTAGGCTGTATTTTTCTGTTTGTTTTAAAGTATAAGTGTACAAATTCTTATCTAAATCTGATAAAAAATGTGGTTTGCCTAAATTATGGGGTGAAAACGTAATGGGGTTGGAAAGGGGGAGAGGGGATGAATATTCGGGAACCATATGTTGGCAGTATTTTTCTGTTTGTTTTAAAGTATAAGTGCACAAATTCCTATCTAAATCGGATAAAAAATGTGGTATTGCCTAAAGTATGGGGGTGGATATGGGGCGAGGGGATTAATATTCGGAAACCGTATGTAGGCAGTATTTTTATGTTTGTTTTAAAGTATAAGTGTACAAATTCCTATCTAAATCGGATAAAAAATGTGGTTTTGCCTAAACTATGGGGTGTTATGGGGAATAGGGGGCGACTTTTTGGAATTTTTTTTTCGCAGGAACCTTCGCAGGCGCACACTCGAAAACTCTCCAAAGTTTCATTGCAATCTGATAAATGGTACAGGAACGCATAGAAGACGAACATACAAACAAACAAACATTGATTTTTATATATAAGATTTTATCGTTTTACTACTTTCGACGCTCATTGTTCGATAGAAGACCAATCAATTATAGTGGATAGGTTGCAGATTTTTGATCGTAATTAAAATATTTATCTCAACTGAAATGACTGATTTCCTCTTTTGTAAAGACGAATGCTAATATTTCTTCACGTAAATGAAATCTTTTGTCGCAGGCAGGTTAATGCATTCACTATATGGCACATATTTCTTTTCCTTCTATAAGACCATTCACAGAATATAATAACTAAAAGCAACTGATAAACAAATATTTACACCCAATATGCACGAAGCGAGTGAAGGGGACTCTAAACGTTGCTGGGAATACGCACTGTTTAGGATTAACATAAAAGATGGCGGACAAAAACGTTTTGTGTTGCCACGAAAGCGTTTACAGTTAAATAGTGTTTTTTTTTAAATTTGTTTTTTTGTTTTTGTGTTTATGTATTAAGTGAACCCTGCCCCGCTTTCGAACCATATGTGATTGAAATTTGGTTTGAGAATAAACGATAGGGGCACTTTGTTATCGTTAAGGCCAACAAAGGCATGTGGAGAAATGGCTTCTATGTTCCCAGTCAGTAATGAAATAAGTTTCCAGGTATAGTGGTGCTATGAACTGTAGACACCACACATATGTCTCTGTCCCATTGGTCTCGCTGGCTATCTCGATGTCCCTGACGATCACTTGGACTCCATTGCAACACTGTAAGCACATAACCTGCCACAGATGTTCCTGTTAAAGCCGTAAATATAGTTTCTGATACTGAGAGGCAGCAAGTCAGTACATCGCGATCACCAAACTATCACTGTAGGACACGTTGTGAATAAACACGATGAAATCATCATTACGCAATGAAAGAGACCGAGGGGGGCGGTGTAACGGTTAGCATTCTGGCCTCGCATTCGGGAGGACGGCGGTTCGAATCTCCGTCCGGGCATACAGATTTTGGTTTTCCATAGTTTCCCCAAATCACTCCAGGCAAGTGCAGGGATGCTTCTCAAAATGCCATGAGCGAATTCCTTCCCATTCCTTGCCCCCCATCCTTTCCCATTCCTTGCCCCCCATCCTTTCCCGTCTCTAAAGACCTCGCTGTTAAGAGACGTTAAACAGATAAAAAAAAAGCGATGAAAGAAGTGGTTTATTAAAACACTCAGAAAGTCATAGCGCTTCAATGGTCGAGTGGTATTGTGGCCTGTAGAAATTTCTGTTATTTTATTTTGTGAGTCTTCTGTACCGTAGTACATTTCTAGCAGCGATTTCTTTGTAAATCTTTTTTAAAAAATGTTTCCTAACTAATAAATTTCATAGCCATTAGGGGGCAAAGCCAAACGAGAAAATCAAGTTTGCTTTGTGTATGTTCATAGAATTAAAAGATGAAGGTTTTAGGAGGCAATACGTAAAATGCAGACATTTTTGCGTAGGAGTCTGACATAACAAATATATTTTTATAAAAAAGTACATTATATTTTGCTCCTGGAGCGTGGAAGAATAACGAAAATATTTACTCTTAGAAAAAAGTAAGACAGCGTAAGTTGTTATGGAGATGTATATCAAAGGGTTTGAGGCTAACGGTAGACACACATTGATTGGTTGCTTAGAGTAATCATTGCGAAAGAACATTGCATCTACGGATAATACGTAACTCCAATGTAGTTCCTAGAGGAGTACAGTAATGTATAATAAACATAAAACTGTTTGAAACAAACAGTAGTGAATTTATGATAATTATAACGACCAGAAAATTGAAACGGTTTATCACAATGACACAAAAGGAAGGTTGTCAAACACAATCAACGGCGAGTTGTGTATCTGTACAATGTATCAAATACAGGAATTAGAGAGGGTACAGAAAAGGGCTGCTAGATTTGTTTCTGGAAATTACCGCAGAATGCAATCAGTTACAGATATGATAAAGGAGCTGGAATGGGATTCATTGCAAGACAGGAGGAGGATGAGGAGGGTCATGGGAGTGTACAGGGCGTATACTGGCGATGAGTCATGGAAAGATATTGCAATAGGTATGAAAAGTAGTTCATGGAAGGGAAAAGATGACCATGACCACAAGGTGACACTCGATTTCAGGCACAAGGGTGTGGGAAGATTTTCTTTTTATTTTGGTAAGGGTGTCAGGGGTTGGAATGAGTTACCAAGGGAAATGATGAATAACTTACCGAAAACGTTAAAAGATTTTAAGTTAAAATTTGTAGAGGGCTAATATAGGTGGGTGCAGGATAGGAGGAAATTGGGTTTGTAGGAAAATTTCCACCGGAGCGTGTGCTCCATTGCAACTAAATTAAATGTTTATCAAAATCTATTCTGATCGCCACTGAGTGATTCTTGTTGTTTACTCCAGCAGATCTCGTCTGTTGCCGTGTTGACTGGAGATGTCGTCACATCTGACAATGAAGATCGCTGTCCTGGTGCTGATGGTGACTGCCGTCGCCTGCCAGTACGGAGGTCCTACTGGTGACTCAGCAGCTCAACCGCCGGGCAGAATTCCTCCCGTCACTCCAATCCTTAGAGATGATCCGTGGCTTCGTCCAATCCCCTCACCAGGACAATCGCAGCTCAGGTCTCTTACGGTGGAGCAGCTCATTGACGCCCTTAAAGCTGCGGGGATTCTACCACCCTTCGTCCCTAGCACCCTCGTAGAGAGCCGGCGGTATCTGCCCACAAGGCGTGCAATGGAAAGTGAACTCCTGAATATGAACCGCTAAAGCTTCTTGATAAGATTAATTGAAAAACAGAATACCTTTCAATTAGATTATCACGTTATCAAAGAATTTCTCATGAAGCTTGTGCTTGTTATTAAACTGTATCCAACTAAAATATCTCAATAAAGCACATACCAGTGGGAGAATTATTTTGTTTTTATTTATGTGGCTACACCACCTAACACTAGTCTTGCAGCAAAGCTAAGAACTAGAAATAATATTCCGCAGAAGTTATCAGGCAACTTCTTGGGAGCATCCTTCTCCACACTTCGCACCTCGGCACTGAGCCTTGTGTATTCTGCAGCTGAGTACTGCTCATCTGTCTGGATGAACAGCACCCACACCAAAAAGATCGACATAGGTTTGAACCAGACAATGCGGATAATTAGTGGATGTATCAAGTCCACTCCACTGTACTGTACTGGCTGACCGACACGGAAACCCAATTTCAGAGACTTAAATCGGGATGACCAAGCGTAAAAACTGCAAAACAATATATACATAACAATTTTAACGGGAGAGAAGCATGGTGATTGGAGTGGATAGCCTCAGCCCCACCAGAATGGCACTCCCAATCAACCTTCCCCGCAAGACCTGGGCAACTTTCATCAGATTCAGGTCTGGCCACGGCAGATTTGCTTCACCTCTTCACACGTGAGAAATGAGAGAGTCACCGAGTTTCTACAGTGTTGGCATAGAACAAACCATCCATCACATGACATCTGATTACCTACTTCCAGCCTTCAGGGGACCAGAGAAATTCTTCGTAGATATTTCAAATGGAGCGTTAGTTTTGCTGCACTATATCAATTTTGAATTTTAATACTAATTTAATACAAAGTTTGATTAGTGTGAAACAATTGTATTATTGATTCTGTGACATCACTATAAGATAGTTAAATAACACTTATACACTATTAATTTACAGTTTTGGCACTGTCGAAAACTTATACACACTTGTTTGACAATCCGTTGTTAACAGTCTGAAATTTACGTCCTGCTTTATTGATGAATATTGCGCTTCACCCCCTTACAAGGGGTTAGAGGAGGCATTGGATAAGATCCAAAGAAGAGCCGGCCGATTCGTGACAGGAACATATAGCCGGAAGGATTTTTTTTTATTTTTTATTTTTACTTATGGCTTTACGCCTCCTGGGCGTCGAAGTCCTTGGCGGCGGGAAGGGATTGTGATTCTAGGAACGGGATGAAATTCGCCCATGATCTTTTGCAGGAAGCATCCCAGTAATCGCCTGAAATGATATAGGGAAAGCATGGAAAACCATAATCCTGGATGCCCGGACGGGGATTCGAACCCGCATCCACCCGAATGCTAGGCTAGAATGTTACCCCTGAACCACCACGCTCGGTAGGAAACTCATAAGTGCGACGTTGAAGGAGGTAGGTTCGGAAGGTCTCGAACACTGAAGGCTTTGGTCTCGGCAGAAGTTAAATGATAAATTCACGACTGACCTATTTGAGGATGACATGAAACACATATTACTATCAGGAAAATTAATATCTAGGAATGTCTGAGACATTAACAGAAAACAGGGCCATAACCGATTCCATTCTATGTATATACAGGGTCTACATCTACATCCATACTCTGCAAATCACAAACATTGTGGGTGGCAGAGGCTGCTAAGCACCAATCCTAAACCCGCCCATTCCACTCCCGAATAGTGCGAGGAAAGAAGGAATACATATAAGTATCAGTACGGCATCTTATTTCTCTAATCTTATCCCTCCGGTCATTGCGACCTAAATAGGTTGGCGGAAGAAGTATTTCATTGCAATCGAATTTTAAATTTTTTCGCATATTCTCCAATAAATTCGAACGCAAGCTACGTCGTCTTTCTTCCAAACTATCCCAGCCCAATCTATGCATCAATTCTGTGACGCTTTCATAATGGCTGTAACAACAAGTCACGAATCTAGCGGCTCTCCTCTGCACCCTCTCAACTGAGTCAATCAGAACCTTGCGATACGGATCCCAAACCCCACAACAGTAATCCAGATGCGGACGCACTAGTGTGTTATACGCTATCTCCTTTGTTTGAGCACTACAATTCCTCAAAATACGACCTATGAATCGTAATTTAGAATTAGCCTTGCCTACGACGGTAGTTATGTGCATGTCCCATTTCATGTTGCTTTGTACTGTCACCCCCAGATACTTCAAGGAATCAACCGTGTCAACAGGTGAATTGTTTATTTTGTACTCGTGAACAACCTGAGTCTTCTTGTTACTTATCCGCATTGCCTTGCACTTTTTGCAATTAAGTGTAAGCTGCCATTTACGGCACCAATCGAAAATAGCATCCAAATCACGCTGAATTTCTAAGCAATCGTCGGAGCACCTTATTTCCCTATAGATAACCGCATCGTCGGCAAACAATCGCAACCAGCATTTGACGTTGTCACCTAGATCGTTTATAAATTTTAAGAAAAGAAGTGGACCTATTACACTTCCTTGAGGAACGCCCGAAGTAACATTTATCTTAGAAGAGGCTTCCCCGTCAACAACGACATATTGTGATCGACCAGTTAGAAAATCACGTATCCACTCGCAAATCTGAGCCGAAATACCGTAAGCTCGAATCTTCGCTAAAAGTCGGTTGTGTGGCACAGAATCAAAAGCTTTCTGAAAATCAAAAAAAACTGCATCAACTTGCGAACCTGCATCGATAACTTTCACTATGGGCTAATAGGGCCAATTGTGTTTCACACGATCCCTTCTTCCGAAATCCGTGTTGACACGGTGTAAGTAACTCGTTCTCATCTAGAAACTTCATTATGTTCGAGCATATAACATGTTCCAGAATTCTGCTGCAGACCGATGTTAGAGATATGGATCGATAATTCCTAGGATCACTCCGATCTCCTTTCTTAAAAACGGGAATTACCTGGGATATTTTCCAGCTAGAAGGTACTTTTCTCTCTTCTAGTGATTTACGGAATATATCTGACAGAAATGGTTCAATATCCTCTGCGTATTCAGAAAATACTCTTACCGGTATACCATCGGGACCCGGCGCTTTACCCCACTTCAGGAGTTTTAATTGCTTTACAATTCCTACGCTATCAATTTCTATCGGATCCATCTCTAATTCCACACGATGTGGTAAAGTGGGGATGTTTTCCATGTTTTCTTGCGTGAATGAATATTTGAATTCGGTGTTAAATAAGGTAGCCTTGCCGCGGCTGTCTTCAACCTCCCGTCCGTCTTTTATTAGAACTGGCTTATTTTTCCCACTACAACTAACTTTTTTTACATACGACCAAAATTTCTTAGGGTTTTCAATGAGGCTCTTACAGAGAGAATTTTCACAAAAGTTATTAAATGCCTCACGCATCGCATTCTTAACACGTCCCCTTATCTCCTCTAACTTATCTAAATCAGTCCGATGCATCGTCCTTTTTGATCGTGCATGTATCTTCCTTTGCTTCTTGAGTAACCTTTTAACCTCCCGTGTGTACCATGGGGGATCGTTCTCTTCCCTGATTGTCCATTTCGGTATATGCAAGTTCATACCATCCCCGAGTATATGTAGGAATCGATGCCACCTCTCTTCAACGGTGCCTCCTGCTACTAAGAAGGTGTGGTAATTATGCCTCAAATACGCTCTAAAACACTCTTTTGAAGCCTCCTCTCTTTTCTCTTTCTACGCGTGGTTGTTAGTTTTACTGTAGCAATTACAGCTTTGTGATCACTTATTCCTGCGGTGGTAGAAATATCCGTGAATAGTTCGGGCCTATTTGTTACAAAAAGGTACGGCCAAACTTTCAGGAAACATTCCTCACACACAAACAAAGAAAATATGTTATGTGGACATGTGTCCGGAAACGCTTACTTTCCATGTTAGAGCTCATTTTATTACTTCTCTACAAATCACATTAAACATGGAATGGAAACACATAGCAACAGAACGTACCAGCGTGACTTCAAACATTTTGTTACAGGAAATGTTCAAAATGTCCTCCGTTAGCGAGGATACATGCATCCACCCTCCGTCGCATGAAATCCCTGATGCGCTGATGCAGCCCTGGAGAATGGCGTATTGTATCACAGCCGTTCACAATATAAGCTCTAACATGGAAAGTAAGCGTTTCCGGACACATGTCCACATAACATATTTTCTTTGTTTGTGTGTGAGGAATGTTTCCTGAAAGTTTGGCCGTACCTTTTTGTAACACCCTGTATATATGTATAAGGTAAAGCTGTCTGAAACCTAGAAAACAACAACACTTTAGAGTCAAGGAAATTAACATAAATAAATAGATATTAAGTACATAGGCATTAGTAAGATGAAAATACTAAATATTAGCAATCCAAATGGAAAGATGTAAATATGTAACAATGTAAATAGGTAGACATATAAACAAGTAGATATATAGCATAGTACGTAGAAATAAGAAAGTCATTATAACATAAGGAAATGTATGTAAAATGATGTAAAATAAATATTAGAAAATAAAATATATGTTAAAACCCAGAGGCCAAAAAGAGCTCACGCTGGCCCTCAGCCAGTGAAATAAAAGATACTAAAAAAAAAATAGTAAAAAAAATAGTAAAAAAAAATACACTCACTTTTTCCACTAGCGATTGGGGAGTGGAATAGGAATGATCTATAGAGTGAGAAAACCTAGAATCCGACAGGAATAGGTATCGAAAACCCGCTCCAGCAACTTGATCTGGGACTTCCATGTTTTTCCCATGTCGCTTTCGGCGAATGCCGGGACGGTTCCTCAAAATATCCCATGGACACTTACTGCCATATCACGTAAATCCCTTCCGACACTCAGGAGGTTAGGCATTGGGATAGGTGGGACGCACCCTCGACCCCCACTGCTATTCAGAGTTGCCACTCGGTTTTGCAGACAAAACAGTTCCCGCTTGAGGAGCGAATCAGTGTTGGTCTGACGAGTGCTCAAAATTGTCTTTAGCGTAAATATGTGATTATTGTAGGCAATTTCTTCCACAGTTGCTCGTTAAACTAATAATTATTATTTAGTAAATACGCCAATACGACTGTTGTTGGATATTCTTTATTTTTCGTACGCGTTTCGCCTATCGTTGAGGTATCTTCAGCGTACGATGTTTTTCTGTAATATGCGATTAGTTATAATTTGAAAATAATGTTTTTTTTTTTTACATATAACGACATTATTGTATATATAAAGAATAATATGACTTATATTTACATAATAGTTATGAATTATCATACAGAACGTTTGTTTACATAGGTTTTAACGTGACGCGCTGTCGCCACATTCTAATGTGCAATTTTTATTATATAAATCATAATGTTAGAGTAATTTAAATAAATCTTGGGCGACCCCCAAAATAGTTTTTTTTTTTTTTTTTTTTTTTTTGTAATTTCCTAAAGTACGCAAGATTTCAAGTGCGGACTGTAATGCAATGGTGAACATGTAGAGAATTATTGGGCTGTGTAGGCTTGAAGCTAATCGTGGTCTTCCCGAACCACGGCGACAGGAAGTCGCGGATAAAGGGTTTTGCCGGACGACACATTCTGCTCCCTGGGGATGGGCGGTCAACAAGGTCGCTCACCTGGCGGGAAATGCCTGCCACGCGAGCACAGGGTCGTCCCCGAACTTAGCCGAATGTGTCCGACCTCTGTGATATCCCCGGGGCAAATAAGATATCGGGGATATCACGTGACATTAGGTGCCAACCTGAAGATACAGTCCAAATGATCATACTTAAAATCCTGGGAATTTTCTGTCAAATGTGATCTTTGAGACTGCAAGGGGCGGAGCCAAAAATTTCCTCGCTGATCGAAGAGCGACGAGCTTCATTCTATGCTAGTCTATTCTGTGGTGGACTCCGAAAGTAGCTAACTGCTGAGTCCGACTCCTGGTGTCGGAAATCTGACGTTGCCGGCTCGATGGAGTGGCTTCCGCACGGCGACACAGCCAGTAATGCGATGATACGCATTACCACTAGGACGTGCCTGTAGCCGCCTTGTGAGACAAGTCTCACATACCGTGGGTCATCTGCGAACACTGCAGACATCAGACGCTGAACTAAAATGGTAACTTATTACGACCAAGCGATCTGACTGTGCATTCCGATATTCATATTTAGGTCAATTTCTCCAGTTGGGGTTCCTTCATATCTGGTAGTTATGCAACAATTCTGTTCTAAGTCGGCATACGCAAGTAGCTAACGCTTCTTGATGACTGTTGTCTTATCAGGATCTGGATGGGCAATGGGCGGCGTACTTACGGGATCGACTTCGATCGGCGCATAGCACGCTTGTAGGGCCGAGGCGATAGCTTCGGCCGTCTCCTCTGTTGTACCTCCCTCCGAGTCCTCCTGCATTTTGTAAGCCCGCGGACTTACACCTCTTTCACTATTCACTCACTATCTTCCACCTGTTGTGTTGTTAATCCGCAACGGTAACTTGAGATTGAAGTAGCACTACAGCTGTGTTGCCACGAAATCCAATAGCTAGCTCACACCACTTGGAACGGCACGCGCGTAAACAAGGAAGCGATCCGCACAGTTCGATGGCTCAGAGCTAACTGGGGCTCTCATGTTTTGAAAACGGTAAATAATAGTGTTAATGTGAAATTTGGTCGGTGCAGTGTAGTGCTTCATACCTTCAGCAAATTCTACAAAACCTACACAGAGAAGCTAACCCTGATCATGAGAAAAAAGTAATATGTAAGTAAATTTAATTTCACCTCAACTTTATATTGTTTTGTAAACCAAATGTAACTAAATCAATGAATAAATACCAAACAGATGTCGCTGATGATGCTCTTGAAATAGAGCGAAACGCGTACGAAAATAAAACAAAATTCAGTAGCATTCGCGTGGTATTCACCTTTATAAAAAATTGATTAACTTGCAATTGAGGAAATGGCCCACAATATCCAGTCATTAAACCGAATAATGCTCCAAAGGAAAGGGCACGTATGGATGAGGGCTGATGTCCTCTTCCTAAAGAATCCGAAATTTTCCAACTGATTTATTGCTTTACAACAGCTAACAGGGACCGAGCGACAATGTCGCCATATGTGTTCACTTTAATTAATGTAAACAAACAGATTTTAATATTTTCTGAGTTGAATACGCTACTTTTTGGTATTCCAAGACAAAATACGTAAAAAAAAAATAATATTTTAAATTAGAGAAAAGAGGTTTGCAATTATGGGTGAATATTATGTAGCTAGTATATCGCAAACTTTTTTTTTTTTTTTTTTTTTTTTTTTTTTTTTTTTTTGGGGGGGGGGGGGGGGGGGTACTTTGGACTCCAGAGATTGCGCAAGAAAGCGACGTTGATATACTGGAACCTGATATCGGTTTTGCTACAAGATGTAAGGCCCGGTCAAACAGAACGCGGGCAGACCGCGCTGGCAGTCCGCGCGGACTCTGTGGTACATAGTATTGCATCAGCCTAGTCAAACAGAGCGCGGCCTACCGCGCGGCGGAAGCCCAGTCCGCGGCGGGCGGCGGGCAGGTTGTGAATTCCACAGAGTCCGCGGCGGGCAATGGTGCACGAGTCAGAATGTCTCATTCAATGCGTTCGAGAATGTTCATTTTTATAAGAATCTCGGCATTCCCGAGTACAAAAACAAGCAAGGAAAGCAAAAACGTGGAATGAAATATCTGAAAAGCTTAACCAGACAAGAAAGTATACATTTATTTTATACGGCATCTTTTATTTTCCATAACCCATAGATGCAATAATATATTAGTATAATTATGATAAAATTAAAATGAATTTTCGTTGTTGAAGTAATTTATAAAATGGTTCCGTACCGCATAGGCAGCATCAGTTGATATTTCTCTCAATTGACTTGCGGTTGAGAAAGCATTGGCATGTTGATTTGTTATTTTTGTGTCACCTTGTAGTTCAATTTCAGTGAACTGTTTTGTGTAACTTGTTACGAAATTGTGAAGCTAACATGTAGCTTTGACAGCTTCGACTGCGCTATCTATATCCAACTCTTTAGGACAACAAAAAAAAAAAAAAAAAAAAAAAAAAAAAAAAAAAAAAAAAAAAAAAAAAAAAAAAAACGCCACTTCTGAGCTAAACTTCCAAAGGTATTTTCTACTACACGTCGTACCCTACAAAGATGTTTAATATTTTCCCCCTTCATCATTTACAACTGTAGTTTTTGCAAAAGGGCGCATTAAATAAGTTTGTAGTTTCTATCTTCCATCGCCTAAAAATACGTGAGGAATGGCCGTGTCTGTATCAGGTAATGGTTTAGGTGGCAGGATACTTTCGTGAAGTATAAACTGACTTTATCGCCGTGAACTTTTTAAAGCGAGCAGAAGAAGCAATTCTTCTTCGTCGGATGAACTGCTGGACACGTCAATAAGGAGACTCAAATAAAAAAAAATGAACTACCCCTTCCTTCCTTCGTCCACGATTGCTTCAACACTGGTCCTCCCTTCAGCTGCCCGCGCTCTGTTCGTCCACTACAACTACGGCGGACTGCCGTCAGACCGCCGCGTTCTGACCGCGCTCGCAGTCCGCGCTCTGTTTGACTGGGCCTGTACGTTGTGTTACGAATGATTCAGTCCTCGAAGTTAAAGACACGAATTCCACCTAATCAAATTAATCTCGAACGGTAATTAAATGTTTCACGGAGATTCTTCATTACTACATTCGCCATAGTCATTAAAACTACAAGTTTGTTACCATCAGTTAAAATCAAGTAAAGATTGTCTTAGAAACGAAACATGTGCTATCGATCACAATACTTCGACAGCTACTCTAGACTCTTGCGATCTGTTGGGTTTTGAAGCTGAACACTCATCACTTGTTCAGAGACCCGATACACTGCTTGAAGATTCAGTTTTCCACGTTACTGTTTGCATGAGACACTAATTTCCTACTCAATCCCTTTAAGGTAAAGCGATGACGTAGACGTGATATTTTAAGCCGTATCTTAAACAGTCAAAATATGGTCAGTAGTTAATACGTCATGCAGCGTTACAGATTAATAAATTATATACAGAGGGAAGAGTGAACGATCAAAAATTCCGTCTTACTCCAAAGCGAGTATTATATTCGGAGATCACTTTGCTGTTTGAGATTCTAATTTCATGAAGTTACAACGTGATCAGTAGCTAAGGGCAGATGAGAATTTTGTTATGTAGCATAAATACAGGCATTTCGTTTTTTTAAATTAATTTAACGAAAAACTCCAGTACAGGGAAACTATATGTTTTGGTTTAAAATAACAGACAAAGCAGACATAAATTAATCGTACAGTACGGGAATAGTAATAACCCCTGCCATCTTGTTTGGTTTATGAACTCGAGAGCTCACAGTACATTTGAACTTTAACAGCTTAATATAATTACGCTGCTACAATTTTTTTTTTCTTTATCTGAGGTGAAAGACAATGCGAAAAAAAACTATTCACGAGCTATACCGAAAGTGGACAAAGCTAGAACGGCAATCATAATTCTTATTTGCTAAAATTCTGCTCACTTTATCTCATTGTTTTAAACAGTATTGCTTTTATAGTTCCAACAAAATAAAATTTTGATTGCTAGCTATTCCCAGAGACATTAGAATGCGAAATGACGAAATTGTTTTATGGTCACATGAAGAATAGTAAATATAAACACAATGTAAAGATTTATAGCAACGAACATCTTAATATCATCGCTTTTATTGCCTATGTCTTCTACGGTTTCTATTTATTTGGCACAACCTCTGCAAGTTCTGCCTTCATACTCTGTACTCTGATTTAGAAAGTCGTAAGTAAAACAACATTAGCTCTGTATCTTTTTGATCTTAAAATTACAGTATTCTTTTTTCATATTTAAACATTCTTAGAAATTTGTGCTGAGAAGATTATGTTGTAACCTCTATCCTCGTTATTGTTAATGTCAGTTTTTGTCCATGATTTTATTGATCATATGTAGCAGATGGCTAACGACGATTTTTCTGAAGCAAATTGCGTGGAAAAAATCGGTATTACACCAATTAAATTTTTTTAAAACCCATATCTGCAGAAAATCTGTAAGAGATTGTCAAACATTATTTAATAACTTCGTCTTAATCTTGACGTCTGTTCTTAATACATCTTTACAGTGTTATTGGCTGTTCAAAGGTTTTTAAAAATCAGACACTTTGCATAGAAGACGTAGAAGAGGAAAGTTGTCAATGACAATAAATAACGAATTGTGTATCTGTGTAACATATTTTAAAATCTATTCCAATCGTGCTGAATGCTCCTTCTCGTTTTCTCCTGCAGAGCTGGTCTGTTGCCGTGCCACCCAGTGAGATGTCACATCTGGTGATGGAGATTGCTGTCCTGGTGCTGATGGCGACTGCTGTCACCTGCCAGTTTGGGGAACCCCCTGGTGACATGTATATCAGCTCGCCAGGTGAACCGCAGCTTCCTGGGGATCAGATAAATCCTTTCATTATGTTTTCGTCCATTAAACCAATCCCCCGCTCTGTCTCTAATGGAGAGAGTAGGCGGTATCTCCCCACAAAGCGTGTACTGGAAAGTGAACGCCTGAATATGTACCGATAAAGCTTCCTGATAACATTAATTAAAAACAGAAAACCTTAAAATTAGATTATCATGTTATCAATGAACTTCTTATGAAACATCAGCTTGTTATTAAACTGTATCCAAGTAAAAAATCTCAATAAACTACATAGCAGTGGTAGTTATTGTTTTAAGAATTATTTTGTTTTTGTTTACGTGGCTACCCCACCTAACACTTATCTTGTAGCAAAACTAAGAACAGGAAATAATATTCTGCAAAAAGTTAACTGGCACCTTCTTGGGAGCATCCTTCTCCACACTTCGCACCTCAGCACTGAGCCTTGTGTATTCTACAGTTGAGTAATGCTCATCTGTCTGGATGAATAGCACCCACACCAAACAGATCGACATAGTTTTGATCCAGAAAATGCGGATAATTAGTGGATGCATCAAGTCCACTCCACTGTACTGGCTAACCTTTTTGAGTAACATCGAACCGCAGACGATAAGACGACGCTATGGACTAATTTTCCAGTATAATAATATCTGTCAAACTTGGATCTCCTCATCCAAGATAATCTGGAAATACAATTCCAGAGACGCAAATCGCGAATACCAAGCGTAAAAACTGCAAAACGACTTTGATCTAGCATCTTGAGCGGGAGAGAAGCGTGGAGATTGGTGTGGATAGCCTCAGCCCCACTAGAATGTCACTCCCAATCAACAGGCACTAAAGGGACTCGACCTTCCTCGCAAGACCTGGGCAGCTTTTAACAGAGTCAGGTCTGGCCACGGCAGATCTGCTTCATCACATCACACGTGGGAAATGAGAGATTCAGCGAATCGCGAGGAACAAACCATCCGTCACGTGACCTTCGTTTGACCACTTAGAGCCTTCAGTGGATCACCAAAACACTTCATCGATATTTCAAATGAAGCGTTACATTGTCTGCACCACATAGACTTTTAATTTTAAGTGGAATTTAATGTAAAGTTTTATTGGTGTGAAAGAATTGTATATAATTGTATTATTGATTTTGTGTTTTGACCATAAGTTAAATAAATAAAAAACACTTATCTCTTAGCATAATGAATTATACACTATTAATTTAAAGTTTTGGCACTGTGGAAAACGAATAAAAAGTTGCTTGACATACCATTGCTACAGTTTTAAGTTTACGCCCAGCTTTATTCACAAATATTCCGTTGTACTCACTTAGAATGTAGTGGGTCTGTTATCCCATCAGAAGGGGTTAATGGAGGCAAAGTAGAAAATCCATAGTGTAACCGCCGATTTCGCAACAGCTGGAGGGAAACCATTTTTTTTTTTTACTTATGGCTTTACGATTCGTCGACGTCGAGGTGACTGGAGGCGGAATTGGATTGGGGACAAGGAAAGGGAATGAATTCGGGCTTGGCATTTTGAAGGAAGCATCCCAGTATTCGCATGGAGTGATTTGAGAAACCACTGGAAAACCCAACTCTGGTTGCCCGGACGGGGTCTCGAACTTGAGGACAGAACGTTACCGCCCTCCAACACGGTAGGGAAATCGTAAGTGCGATGTTGAAGGAGTTAGGTCGGAAAGACCCGGAGCACCGAAGCATTGCCGTTAGCAGAAGCTAATTGAAAAATTCACGACTGACGTTTTTCACGATGACAGCAAACACATATTACTACATTTCTACGAGGAAAATTCAGATCAAGGAATGGCGCAGAAATTAAGAGAAAGCAGGACCATATCCGATTCCTTTCAGTACTCATTCTTTGCACGAGCAATTGAGGATTGGTTTAGGAAGGATCTATAGAGCATGGACACTTGTAATCTGACAGGAAAAAGTCTGGAAAATCTGTTCCAGGAATTCGATTTGGGTTTTCCCAGATCGCTCCGGACGAATGCCCATATGTTTCCTCAAAAATAGCACATGGGCGTCTCCTGCCATATCCCGTAAATCCCTTCCGATACTAAAACGATTACACGTTGGGATAGGTGCAAGGCATACACTATTTCACACACAGTCAGAGTTGCCACGTCGTATAAGCGGCTAATGCTTGGTGACAAAACAGTTCCCGGCATGAGGAGCCAATCACTGTTGGTCTGACGAGAGCTCGTTTTCACTCTTCAGGTTAAACAAAATTGTCTTCGGCATAAATGTTTATATCTTATCCGCCAGTGTGTCCGCGATTTGAGGCTTATGGCTTTACGCTTCGTCGACGTCGAGGTCATTAGAGGCGGGAAAGGACTGGGGGTAGAGGTAAGGGATGGGAAGGAATAGGACCATGGCATGATGAAGGAAGCATCCCGGCATTTGCCTGGAGTGATTTGAGTAAACCATGAATATCCCAATTTTGATGCCCGAATGGGGATTCGAAAAAGTATGACGATACAGGGGTCCAATATTCGACCAGCGTGCATGCCGTTTTAATTGCGGGTTTCACGCGGTCTTCTGCAGTGAATCCTGAGTCGGTGCGCAATCTCCCAAAAATAAACTACACATTTCGCAAGCAAAAATACCTTTTCCGTACAGAACAAAACAATTGTTACACACGTCGCTTACAGTTGACAACACTTGAGCTCTCATCTTTGGTCCAGGAATTGACAACCCCTGGTTCCAACCACCCAGTGGACCGACATCGGCAGTGTATGGAGCAGCGTGCTTGCCTGCCTATGCTGGGGTCGCCGAATCGAATCCAGCCTGCAGCATCTGTGGTTTTGATGAACTGTTGTGGCGTCAATATCATGTTGAGTACACATTGAGTTTATTCATAAGTACTTAAAAATTACACAAATATATAGTGCTGGTTAAGCGGCCTCGAAACCAAATTCCATAAAAAAAAAAAAATACTGCGTACACGAAACATTGGACAAATTCTTAGTTACAAGTCATGTTGGCAATCAAGACTCAGCGCGACACAATAGGGTCTATTCTAAAATAATAATAATAATCATCATCATTATCGTTGGGGACCATCTCCAGCTTCCAGTTTGTGGTTTACTAGCCTTGGACGTTGTAAACGATCGCTTTGTGCTGTCTCCTATCCAGAAAAGTTTCTTGGTTCGTAATGTATTCTCAGTTCCAGATTCTTCTCTCTACGTCCTCCTTCAGTTGGTCTGTCCATCTTCTTCTTGGTCTTCCCACTGGACTTTTGCCCACTATCCTTTTTTCCAACTAAGTTTTTGGGAGTCTTGTACTAGTCATTCTCTTGACATACCCAAACTACTTAAGTCTTGATGACCTAAAACTAAGCAACAGGGACGGAGGGGCAGGAAATGCCCAATAGCGTCCCGTGTCGCTATGGCCCGCCATGGCGACACAAACCTCCAATGATGATGATGATGATGAGTCTCTCTTCCATGGATTCCCTTAGCTCTAGGTTTGATCTAATCTCTTCATTCTTTATGTGGTCAAGTCCAGTTTTCTGGAGGCCCGTTCTAAGAAACTTCATTTCACAGGCTTGGATCCTGCTAAGGTCCCTTGATGTTAGTGTGCATGTTTCCAAAGCATATTTATATATTTATTTATTTTCAAGTAGCCTATGACTAATATATATATATAATTACAATTCATATATCACATTAAAAATAAAAGATAAATAAAATACAACAAACAAACAAGATGATAATTTCAATGAATCCTTCACAAGAAAATATTACAATATCTCTCCTGTAGTCATTTACCCAGTTTTTCCCTAAAACTTGCAACGGCTCAGGCCCTTTTTATTTCTTCAGGCAATTTGTTATATATTTTTAAACCTTTGTGCAACACTGTTTTCTGTGGTTTACTACTTTTATTATAAGTCGGAGGGTAATGATTTGCCTTACTTGTCTTGTAATTATGTACATCATTATTATTTCTACTAATCTAGACACATATCTTGGTAATAATCCATTTTACAACCTATGTACAATACATCTCTAATTATTTCCTTTTCAATATGTAAATATCCTAAGTCCTTAAGCATCTTACTGACATTTTCAGTTCGTCTTTTATTCAAAACAGCCCTCATTACCTTATTAAAATTCTTTTGCAATTTAATGATTTCCCTTTTGCTAGCCATGATTAATAATGTGGAGCAGTATCTAACATGAGGCAGAACAATTGCTGTGTACAATTGCTATTTACCTGGTTTATATAACACTTTTCTTAATTTGTATAATAAATTTACCTTTTTTTCTACTTTTTTATTTATATAATCTTCATGATCTATAAACTTAAGTTTATTATCTATGACTACACCAAGGTATTTATATTTTTTTAACCCAATTAATTTTAGTTCCATTTATCACAACAGAATGCAGTGCCTCTGCCTGTTTCGTAAAAAACATTTTCTCCATCACCATTCATGCTGTTTTTGCACATTCAGACATATGTGATAATAGGAATGAGATATGGTTTGTACAAGACACTATACACAGCTATTAACCTGGCTCAAGGGAGATAGGGCCACCTTCCCTATCCTCCACTTGACTAATACTTGCCTGGCGCCTCCACGATGCGTGGGTGGGCATTCTCCATCTCAGTAGTCCGGAATAGCAGAATGGTGAAGTCCAGGTGGGGACCAAGTCCTGCGGAGTATAACGCAGCACCCATGCCCAGGGACACGGGTGAAGACCTTAACGGCATCTACGGCAGAGAAGAAGTTTCTTCGGTATGGGGTAGATGGCAGAGGAGGCAACCCATCTTCTCAGGGGACATTGAGAAGGAAACCACTGCCTTGTGGTGAAGAGGGATCTTCAAAGGCTAAGGGAGTAAACCCCGACAGAAAATCCTCTTCTGTGTTAGGCCTAACAAGCAAACACAATAAAGAACAAAAAGTGTTGCTTTCAAAATTAAAACGAGCCTCGCAAAGAAACATGCGCCGAATAATAATAATAATCAGGTAAATTCCAGTTGCTAGACACACTAAAGATGGTCACAGACTACAATCAACCAAAACAACTGCAAAGTTTTCAAACATCGAAATTGACATCAAGAAAGGGCGAATGATATTCATTTGTTTGGTTAGCAGAGGAAAATAGATCGACGTAAAGCATAATAGTATTAGATTGTTCGTGGTTTAAGGAATGTGATAAATAACCAGTCCACCAAACAGTTCACTTTAAACTTGCTTTTATTTTCAACTTGCTTCTATTTTCTTTAACACGACGTCAAAGATACTGTTTACATGCATACACACAATCCAGCGAATGTGTACAACACTTCTACCACAGACAATACAGTCCTTGGCGTCGTAAATTGAGTCGGTGAAAACTGTTTCTCTGTCTGGGATGTTTGCTTTATATAAGCTACATCGAAATTTATAGAACACTTGAAAGGATTCCGACAGATACTTCTCGAACATTAACAATACTTAAACAATTGAAACATATAAAAACAATCAGAATTAATACATAATCATTTACGAACATTACAAAATGGTCATAAATGGAAATTAAACATACTTAAACACAAAATTATTCACAGAAATCATTTTAAACTATAGTAAATTGTTCTTTAGACATTGTAACTTCCATTAATACTTGGAATTACAAACATTTAAGCAATTCTCTTGCACAATTCTGTCCTTAAAAAAGTCCTTATACATTGATTTAAAGGAAATTGCAAAACAAACATACCAGATCATATTCAACCAAACTCTAGCTTACTACAAATGCTTCATAAAATACAATTCAATTTAATTTTTGGTTTGAGGGCGGTTACAATAAACTATGTAAACTCACTAAAAAATTCAACACCTTCGCTGAACGGAATTCGAAAGGATCTCAAAAATGCAAACATAAGACCAACAGATATTTTAGAAAGAGTCACCTTCAGACACAAAGTATACAAATGGGAAGCTACAACTAAGCAACCAAAACAAAAACAATATAGGCTCTAGTGTTCGGAAGAACGCAAACGAGCTTTCACGGGAAGAATGAAAGCCTGTTGGAACAACAAGAAGAACCCAAATAAAACGTGATGGGGTCATTTGCTTAACGTCATCCATTTATTGGGAGAATTCCCATCTGACCCGCCAATGTGGCTGTAGCCGTTAAGGCGCCGCCATATTAGATCAGGGAGATACAACGGGAAAAGGCGTGAGTCCTGGTTGTCGTGACTCGACTGTCCTGGTTTCTAGGTGGTTTCCACAGTCATCTAGGAGATAGCTGGTATGCGCCCCAATCTCCACCTCATAATACTACACACTTGACAAACAAAAATACAACCAACACACAGAGCATAGTTATATGTTTCAATAGTGCAAATACTAGAGATGTGCAAGATACCTCACAAAAGGTATCTGGAATACAAGATACAAGATACTCTTAAGTAATGGATATCAGATACAAGACACTTTTGGAAATGGTATTCGAAATACAAGATACAAAATATGTATTTTCAAAATACTTTTTCAAGATAAAATACTTTTTTACCCAACTCATTTTTATTTTGAAACATGTTTCTGTCTACAATGTACAATATGTTCCTTAAAATTTTAAATGAGTCTTAATACAGATAAAACCAGTTCTTCAACCATCTGATCGCTCATATTTATTGTATAATTCTACTGAGAGTAGCACCAACAGTTATTTACGAATTATTATTATTATTATTACTGGCAAGTTGGCAAGTAGATATTTTAAGGATTCAGAACTAATTAAATATTCTAAACGGAACAGTTCCTACTATAGTTGATAATACGGTAAACTCAACAGTTAAAACTACACATTTAATTCAATACCGTATATAAGAAATTAAATTTGTGATATACCTTATACCAAAATGTATACTGTAATATTCTTAATGAACTAACTACCAAGCTTTCAGCTACCTGTATGTCAATAAAAGTTGCAATAAACAAAATATCTTACAACAATTACACAAATTTGAAACTTATTTTAATATAAATAATTCTTCTCGCTAACAACAATCCTAACAATTTAATTGGCAATTTAAATCTTTTTAAAGAAATTTAGTCTAAAAATTTAGCTAGTTTGATTGTAAATAGGTGTTTCCTGGACATCCTTCACACAAGTTACCAACTACCAAGCAGTCCCTGCCAAGTGAAATCTAATGTGGATATAAACTTACTTAAATAAAACAAAAATTACCATTATTCATTTATTTATTTACCAAACATAATTTTACATTATAAAAATTGGCGATGAGTAAAGACAAGGGACAATAGGTAGGCGGGTAAGTGTTTGTTTATGGTTTTCATAGTTCTTCACAATACAGGCAGACAAAGGTAAGTAGAACATACAATCTTGTCCTTTGATATAGATTAATAATTTTTACGAATGCGTTCTCACAGTTGTCTAAGACTTTACGATATAAAAAATTTAAAAAAGTACGTAAATAGTATTTCCAAAATACAAAGTTAACGAAGAAAAGTATCTAAATACAAGATACAAAGTAAAGATTAAGAAAATTATTGCAGATACAAGATGAAAATACGTACTTAGTGTCTTGTATCTGTATTCCAAATACTTGTATCTCTAATAAATCACATTTCTAGTAAATACTACGGATCTGACGAATCCGGTTCTATCGCTTGTCTGTGTCACGAGGCCCGCCAGAGAAGATTCGATATATATATATATATATATATATATATATATATATATATATGCGGAACTGTGTTACGGGCCATTGACTTACCTAATAGTACAGACGCATTGGTAATGTGTAATTTTGTTAATCATCCAGGTGGTTTTAGTTTTGTTTTTGGGCTGAGATAACATATTCCATTATTTCGTTTAGATTGCAGTGAGAGTGCTAAACTTACGAATAATTCATAGCGCTGCGGAAATCACTGTTGGAATATTTGATTGTACTACTAATACCAGTTAATAAAACCTATAATTCAGACTAGAAATTCAGGGGCTATTCCGGTGAAAATCTGAAAACCACGACAAGAAGATTTTTATGAAGTGAAAGATGTAAAAGTAAACAGAAGTTGAATAATACCGAAAAAAATTTGGGGTAAGAAACATATTGATTAATATATGCCCAATATGGAACTCATCATATTACAACAAGCAGTTGGATGTGGCCTTCAATAACGCTACAGGTCGCCGACCGCCATGTTGTCGACGGTGCAGAGGGCCGACGGGACTTGAACAACTGACTGCGGCACAACAGCGGGAGTAAACACGAGCTCTTGGCGGAAGATGAAATATAAACAGAAAAGAATGAACCACCCGAATTAGAAAAGAATAAACAAAGGGAGTTACGCTCCAAAGCAGACGGTATCTATACAAGAGAAAACGTTTGTGTCATCTTCTAAAAGTATCCGAGATTTCGACTAACAGCTAGCAGGAACCCCTCACGTATTCATTTGAATGGTTGGAAAGAAACACATTTCAGTATTTTCTTAGTGAAAAACGCTACTTTTTCGGATTAGTAAACAAAATACGTAAAGTAGACAAAAATAGAGTCTAACGACAATTTAGGCGCTATAAAACCATGAATATCGACCATAAATCTCCATAAACAGCATAATCTCATTTTGATGTACCTGTATTTACGTTTAGTTGAAATAAATGTAGCGATCTAGTCGTCATAAATGCACTACAAGCAAAATAATTATAGTACCACGAACAAAAAGTCAATATAGCAAAGGTGTGATCGAGGAAGATTGACTCAGTGACTAAAATACGTAACTATTTACTGGGCGACAGCAAAATTAAATTTTTTAAATTACGAAGAAGAGGTGCTATGGGAACTCTGGAAAGCAGAGATTGCCCAAGAAAGCGATGTTAATAAATGGGAATCTGGCCATTGGTTTTGCTACAAAATTTGGGGAAAGTAATTCATCTTCAGACAACAAAATTAATTCTCAGCTTATTTCCTCCTACTCTGTATTATATTGAATAATTGGACAACTCAGATTATAATCATTAATCAAGCAACATTTGTTACAAAATACAGAATGAAGTAGTATTTTCATAGATGTTCAGCTTCTAAAATAGTAGACATATACAGCGTTGTACGTTACCAGTAGCTCTAACTATAGGTGAACCAATAATTATAATCTTTGATCAGCGATTAACATCACAAGCGGAACCTGGAAGTAACGACCAGCAGTTACGAACGATTTAATCCGCCAATGCGTCCTCCATATTAGATACAGAGTTTCTGACTAAACAAATTAATCTCTACTTGTAATTAAATTTCCCATTGAAATTCTTCATTACTACATTCGCCATAGTTATTAAAGGCGTTAAGCCAAACTACAAATATGAAACCATCATGTCAAAGATTATCTTAGATTATCAAGTAAAGATTATCATAGAATCGAAATATTCGGTATCAATCTAACTACTTTGGCGGCTATGCTAGAGTCCTGGGATCTGTTGGGTTTAGAAGCTGAACACCCATCACTTGTTCAGACACCCGATAGACTGCTTGAAGATCCTGTTTTTCTTTTTTACTGTTTCGATGAGACATTAATTTTCTTTTCTAGCCACGGTTAAGGTAACGCGATCATATCTTAATTTTCCAAACAGTCAAATTATGCTCAGTAGTTCTTGCGTTATTCAGCGCTACAGAATTATAAGTTGTAGTCAGAGCTAAGAGAGGACAGTGAAAATTTCCGCCTTAATCGGTAGCGAGTATTATATTCGGAGATCACTTACGACGTTATTAGGTTAAAGGCAGAGGGGAAATCTGTGATGTGGCACAATCGCTGGCATTGCATTTTGGTATGTGTTTGTTTGTCGAAATAGATCCAGATCAAAGAAAATATCTGTCTTGATATAACACAACAGACAAAACAACGTAAATTACTGATGCAGTATCGGAATAGTAATAGCACCCTCCGTCATGTTTGGTTTATGACCTAGAGAACATACAGTACTCTTAAACTTTAATAGCTTTATTTAACTGCGCTGCTACAAAACTATAATTTTTATTTGAGGTGAAAGACAATGTGAAAATAAAACTATTTTACTAGCAGCAATGAAACTGATCGCAAAACATACTTCTTACTTGCTGAAAATCTCCATTTTAACTGGAAATTTTTTCTCATAGTTTCAACAATATTACTTTTATAGAAATCAAAATTTTAAGGCCTAGTTGCTCTAAGAGCCATTAAAAAGTAAAATGAATAAAGCAATTAAATGCTTTATGGACACATGTAGAATAGTAAAAATTAAAAATAGTTACAAAATTTATTGCACCGAATGGTTTCATGCAACGATTCTATTGTCTCATTGTTCCGATGTTTCTATTTATTTGGCACAACCGCTGCACGATCTGTATTCATTTGCTGAAGGTGGACATATTCTGTTCTCCGGTTTAGAGACTTGTAAGTAATACAAGAATAGTTCTGTATCTTTCTGATCTTAAAATTACAGAAGACGGAAAATGGGTTATCTTTTTCGGTTTTAAAAATTCTAACAAATGTGTGATGATTTTAGTATGTTTTAACCTATAGCTTCGTAATTGTAAATGTAATTTATCGCCCACGATTTTATTGGTAATATGAAGAAGCTGCCTAACAACAATTCTTCTGGAGAGAATTTCGTACAAAAATTCGGTATTGCTCCTATTAAATATTTGAAAAACATTTCTGCAGAAAATTCGTTAGAGATTCTCAAACGTTGTTTTAGAACTTCATCATAAGCATGACGTTTGTTGTTAAAAAAAAAATCTTAGCAGTATTGTTTGCTGTTAAAGTTTATTTACTGATGCTTTTTGTTCTATCTACAGGTTGATGTCTCTCTCAATTCGTCAGACTGAACAAAAATTCCAGCTAACTTGATATTTTGGCTAACCTGGATTTTGTGATGAAGAAAATTATTCTCATTTACAGAATAGCTTGATATAAATCTTCTAATGGTTGCGATAGGGATAAAGTCACGTAGTGTGAATAGAGTCGAATTGACGTTACTAGATCTTCATTTGGTAATTTTCATGAATTATTTTGTTGTTAGAGTACATGTAGCTAATTCATAGTTACAACCTCGGCTTTTAAAGAAAAAAATTTGTGCAGTTGACGTCATCAGCATCCAGCGTAAAATTAAATTGCCAATAGAGTAACGAGATTCAATGATAGAGAAGATAATGTTCGTGTATATGCAGTAGAGACATGAAGCCTCTAGCATCACCTTCCAGTTTCCAGCTACCTGCCAACTCTGTCTGGACAAGAATCCTCTCCAGCGCCTCCAGTACTTCCTTCATTCATCGTCTTCAACCACTGTCAAATTCATTGCTTGAGTTTTGACAATTTGTCTTACCCCAATTCTTTAACCGTCCTTTGCCCAATCACTGTTTCTCTTTAATTCCATTGTTGCATCATACATTTTCCTCGACATTGTTTTTTATTTTTTCGCGTTACTACACTCGTCGCACTTTGTTCAATAGAAGACCTGTAAATAATGACAGATTGAAGGCAGATTTCTGACCGTAATTAAAATAATTTTTCTAAGCTGAAATAATTCATAACCTTTGCTCTAAAAACGAATGCAACTTTTCCTGCACGTAATGAAAGCTCAAACCGCATGTGCATTAATACGTTCACTACATCGCAAAACAGTGAGTCCATATTTTTTTACTTATTATTTCAGCAATCTCTGAAAACGATAAACAAAATGCAACTATTAACAAAATACGAGGGTAATTCGGAAAGTAACCTCCGCTCTAGCATGGCGCTAGTAGTCGTGCGTGGAGCGCCGCCATTTTCACATCTGGGTGTTCCCCGATTCAGTAAACATCCAGCTGTGACAGTATGAACGTTGTTCTTTTACGCATTGTCTTGTTAAAATCTTAAAACATGAGCGCTACATGAGCCCTCGAAATGCGTGCTGTAATAAGATATCTTTTGCCGCAAAACGTTTCAACAACAGACATTCATCGTCAATTGTGTACTGTATAAGGTCCGAACGTTATCAGTGAAGATGTTGTGTGGCAGTGGGTCTGATTTTTCAAAAGTGGTAGAACTAACATTCATGATGAAGAGAGGAGTGGTAGACCTTCTGTTGTGAGTAATGATCTTGTCACGAAGACGAAAAAGTTTGTGAATATATCTGAACTTTCTGAACAATTCCCGCAAATTTCTCGTACGGTTTTGCACGAGGTTGTCACCGATAAATTAGACTACCAGAAGTTCTGTGCTAGATGGGTACCGAATTTGCTTACAGACTTCCACAAAACCAAACGAATGGGCTCTGCCTTAAACTTCCTTCACGCTACGACGTGGAAGGAGAAGATTTTTTGAAGAGGATTGTGACTGTTGACGAAACGTGAGGAGCGTACGTAATTGCCGAAGCGAAAGAACAGTCGATGGCCTGGGGACATAACAATTCTCCATGCAAGCCGAAGAAATCCCGCCAAACATTTTCCACGAGGAGGAGTTTTCTGGGATACCGAGGGAGTTTTGCACGTTGAATTTATGGAACGTGGCACCACAATCCCTTCAGATGTCTACTTTGAAACTTTGAAGAAACTTAAGCGAGCCATTTAAAACAAACGTTTCGTTAAGCTGTCATTCGGTGTTGTGTTTTTGCATGGCAACGCTAGTCCTCACAGTGCCCGTAAGATTCCAGAGCTTCTTAATTACTTCAAATGGGACGTTTTCGATCATCCGCCTTACAGCCCCGACTTGGCGCCTAGTGATTTTCATCTCTTCACTCACATGAAGAAGTGGCTTGCGTCGCAGCACTTCGATGACGACTACGAACTTCAAAATGCTGTGAAAGATTGGCTACTTGAACAGGCAGCTAAATTTTATGAAGAAGGCATTTGTAAATTAGTGTAACGCTATGAAAAATGATTAAATGGTGACTATGATGAAAAATATTAAAAGGTGTGGTTTTAATGTGTGTATAATAACATATTTTTTACTATCCAAGTTTCTTATTTATAGCCAAACGCAGGTTACTATCCGAATTGCCGTAGTATTTACACTTACGGGCATGTAAGAGGAATGTGTGAGTGGAACTCAAAACGATGTAGCGAATACAGAGTGTTGAAAATGAACTTAAGAGATAGCGGAAAATATCGATGTAACATTGCCGCGAAAGTTAAGTCTTGTGTCAAGTGAGCGTGTGAGTAACGATGCACCATACACAAGCTTGACGCGTAACGCTATGGCTAGAGAATAAACCTTAGGGTCTCTTAGAATTCACTATCAGTCAATGCATTGATGAAGAGAAATGGCCTCTATGTTCCCATTCAGAAGTGATTTTGTTTCCAGGTATAATTTTTGTCTCTGTCAAATTCCTGACGATGACTTGGGCTCCATTGCAACACTGGAAGCACATAACCTGGCAGAGGTGCTCCTGTTAAAGCCACCAGTACAGTTTCTGACATTAAGAAGCAGCAAATCAGTGCAACAGGATCACCAAACCATCACTGTAACTCCAGGTGTGAATAAGCACGATGACGGCATTATTACACGATGAAAGAAGAGGTTTATTATAAGATTCAGATAGTTTTGACACTTTAATGCAGGTGTTGTTGAAGGAAGAGTGGTACATGTGGACTGTAGAAAATGTTATTCTACTACACGAGTCTTCTGTACAATGGTATTTAATTGCAATGGAGCACAGGCTACGGTGGAAATTTCCCTACACCCCCATCTTCCCCCTATCCTGCAGCCAATTACATTTTCCCTCTACAAATTTTATCTTTAAATTCTTTCAACGTTTTCGGTAAATTATTCATTTCTCTTGGTAACTAATTCCAATCCCTGACACCCTTACCCAAAAAAGAGAATCTTCCCACACCCTTGTGCCTGAAATCGAGTACCAGCTTGTGGTCATGGTCATCTTTTCCTTTCCATGCACAACTTTTCATACCTACGCCAATATCTTTCCATGCCTCATCGCCAGTATATGCACTGTACATCCCCATGACCCTCCTCATCCTCCTCCTGTCTTACAGTGAATCCCATTCCGTCACCTTTATCATATCCGTCACTGATTGCATTCTGCGATAATTTCCAGAAACAATTCTAGCAGCCCTTTTTTTGCACCCTCTTCAACTCCTGTATTTGATACGTAAAATGAGGGACCCATAATACACTACCATATTCGAGCAATGTTCTGACCAAAGATTTGTAACCCAATTCCTTTACTTCTCTCGTACATCCCCTCATCACTCTCTCCAACAAGTGCAGAACTTTGAAATCTTTTCCTACCACCTGTCCAATGTGTCCTGCCGAGTTAAGCTTGTTAGCAAAAGTAATGCCAAGATATTTTCATTTCAAGTCTTCAGCAAGCAATTCTTTCCCCACCATATATTCATAATTAACCTTTTGTTTTTTATTTGTGTATCTAATAAGCTGACTCTTCTTTGCATTTATTTTCATCCCATGTTTACCAACCCAACTAGATATCCTGTCTAGATCAACCTGCGACTGTTTACAATCCTAAATCGTTTTGATTCTTTTATACAGCTTTATGTCATCTACAAACAATGTAATTTCAGATAGTAAACAATCAACACAATTATTAATAATGAATAGCAATGGTCCCAATACGCTACCCTGTGGCACACCCATTTTTACTTCCACTTCTTTTGATACTACATTTCCTTCCCTAACTTTCTGTTTACTACCTTTTCAAATTTCTTCTACCCAGCAAATCACTTTCTCATCAACTCCAATAGTTTTTACCTTATTTACTACCATTTTATGGCTCACTCTGTCAAAAGCCTTAGACAGATCTAGTGCTACACTATTAATTTGGCCTCCCTTGTCCATTCATCTGAAATATCTTGCATATATCCCACCAACTGAGATTCGCATGAATATCCTTGCAGCAGGAATTTTTCCAGTATCTTAAATTTTTTTTCAAGTAACAAATATCTTGGCAATTTGGAGGCAAAGCCAAACAAGGAAATGAAGATTGCTTTGTGTATAGCCATAGAAGAAGAGACTAAGATTTTAGTATGCAATACCCAAAAACCAGGCACTTTGTATAGAAGACATAGAAGAGAAAAGTTGTGTAGTTTAAAATCTATTCCGATCGTCGCTGAATGCTTCTTGTTGTTTGCTTTTGCAGAGCTCGTGCTGACTGGACATGTCGTCGTATCTGGTGATGAAGATCGCTGTCCTGGTGCTGATGGTGACTGCCGTCGCCTGCCAGTACGGAGGTCCCACTGATGGCTCAGCAGGTCCTAACCAAGACCAAATCTATGAGATTTTTAATCGGCAGATAGGACCTCGTCATTCATTACCCATCTATGATCGTTACGTAGAGAGTAGGCGGTACCTCCCCACAAGGCGTGCACTGGAAAGTGACCTCCTGAATATGAACCGCTAAACCTTCCGGATAAGATTAATTAAACAACAGAAGCCTTTCAATTAGATTATCAAATTATCAATGAATTTCTCATGAAACTTGTGCTTGTTATTAAACTGTATCCAACTGAAATATCTCAATAAAGCGCATACCAGTGGGAGTTATTGTTTGAAGAATTATTTTGTTTTTGTTTCTGTGGCTACACCACTTAACACTTATCTTGCAGCGAAACTAAGAACTAGAACTAATATTCTGCAGAAGCTAACTGGCACCTCTTGGGGAGCATCCGCCTCCACACTTCGCACCTCAGCACTGAGCCTTGATTAATCCATGGCTCAGTAATCATCATCTGTATGGAAGAATAGCGCCAACACCACTATTATAGACATAGTTCTGATCTAGGCAATGGGGATAATTAGTGGAAGTATCAAGCCGACTCCACTGTACTGGCTGACCGTTTGGTGTAACATCGAACCGCACACGATAAGATGACGCCGTAGCCTAATTTCCCAGTATAATAAGATCTGTCAGAACTTGGACCTCCCCATCCACGACAACAATGAAACCCAGTTTCAGAGACCTGAATCGAGAAGATCACGAGTAAAAACTGCAAAGCAACTTATATCTAACAATTTTAACGGGAAAGAAGCATGGAGATTTTAGTGGCTAGCTTCGGCCCTACCAGTATGGCACTCCCTGTATAATGTATCTCCACACTACATGGAAATATTTGCCTTTTGCTTGGATCCTCGCAGGCACAGGTGGACAGTGTCAACAAAATGGCGACTGGCTACTGCGGTATGCGACCTTGAGGCAGGTAGTAGGCCCCGTTAGGGTGATGGGAGAGAGTACGGTATGGTAGATTGCCAGCGTGTGGGGTGTGCGTTGCCAGTACACGTTGTGCGGCGACCAATATTAGCACGGTCTGTGGTGGTTACATGACGTCATCGGAGTGGATGACGATGTCCAGCGGCCAACAGGTGCACATCGCCTTGCACTACTGCGGGCAGCAGACTTGGCTCCTCCTGCAAAATGGTAACTCCGCAGAGATTTTGATGATCACCGCGAAGAGTTGTCGTATTGATAAACCCAGTGTCGCCCTAGAGACTCTCATCGCCCCGCTGAGAATAGTAAACAAAACCCCTGCGAGCTGATAGATAATGATCATAGTGTGTTACAAGTTGTTTGTTTTATTGTAATTGAAAAGTAAATTTGTAATAAATGCTCATGTCAAATGTGAAATGGTGTTGCCAACAAGTAAGGTAACAACCAAAATCCCCCTCTCAGAACTTTCATTCAACAATAATATTTTGCTGACACAACAATTAAATTAAAAGGTAATTTAATTCTTAAAAAGGGAGTACAAGCTGTATGATTCACCTGTTTGACAATCAACAGACACTAAACAGATTCCCCTCAAGACCTGGGCTGCTCTCAATAGTCAGGTCTGACCACGACAGATCTGCTTCATATCTTTACACACGGGGAATGAGAGAGTCAACGAGCTGCGACTGTGTTGAGGTAGGAAAAACCCTCCATCACGTGACCTTCCACTGCCCACTTCGATCCTTCAGGGGATCACCGAAAGACTTCATCGATATTTGATATGACTCATTACATTGGCTGCACTATGTCAAATTTGATTTTTAACTATAATTCACAGTTGCTAGACATACCATTGTAACAGTTTCAAATTTACGCCCAGCTTTATTGCTGAGTATTCCGTTGCATTCACTTACAATATAGTTGTTCTGTTGTAAGAACGAAGACTTTCCCGGCGTATGACTGCAATGTGGTCTTCACGGGTGTACCGCCGGATAGTGTTGTGGAAACACAATATTTCGACTGTTAGCTCCGCCGTCTTCTTCAGGTGTGCCCGGATAGTGTTGTGGAAACACAATATTTCGACGGCTGGCTCCGCCGTCTTCTTCGGCTTCGCCGTCTTCTTCGTGTGAAGAAGACGGCGAAGCTAGACGTCGAAATATTGTTTCCACAACACTATCCGGCGGTACACCCGTGAAGACTACATTGTAGTTGTTCTGTTACTCCATCAGAAGGGGTTGGTCAATGGAGGCATTGGAGAAGATCCAAAGAAGAGCTGCCCGATTCGAGATATGTACAGTATATATAACTTGAAGAAAATATTTTTTATGGCTTTACGCTTCGTGGAGGTCGAGGTCATTAAAGGGGGGATGGGACTGGGGTACAAGGAACGGGAAGAAATTATCTATGACCTTTTGAAGGAAGCATCCCTCCATTCGTCTGGGATGATTTGGGGAAACTGTGGAAAACCCAAATCTGGACACCCACACGGGAATTCGAACCAGCATTCTCCCGAATGCGAGGCAGGAGTGTTATTCTGTAATATACAGTTCGTTTCATTTATGACCCGTCCGCGTGCACGGCAATAATCGCCCGGCGCAGCGGCTCGTTTCCCGCCAACTCAAACCGCGCAGCGCCCGTGCTCAGAAACGCCTCCTGCCTGCGTCGATGTCTTACCTTATAGCACGCGCTGGAAATGTTGGCCATCGGCTTCAATACACGCTGACATCTCCTAAGGATGTTTACGCTAACTCTCTGCAGTGTTTGTGAAAAAATGTTATTAATTATACTTCTTATGTTTTCCCTGAGAAGTACGATTTGCAGATGACATTGTCTAGTTAGCAGAGAGGGCTGAGGATATTGTGAAGTTACTGAATGGCATGAACGAAATACAGAAGGAAGATTTTGGACTGAATATAAATCAAAGCAAGACAAAAGTGACGAAATGTAGCAGAAATGATACCAATACTAGTAGATTAAATATAAAAATAGGATCCGATGCAATAGGAGAAGTAAGTGAATTCTGTTACTTGGGAAGTAAAGTTGCAACAGATGGCCGAAGCAGGAATGATGTTAAAAGCAGAATAGCACTATCAAAAAGAGCCTTCATGAAAAAGAGAAACCTTTAAGTTTCAAATATTGATATAGGAATTACAAAGAACTTTTTTAAACTATTTGTATTGAGCACAGCAGTTTATGGTAGCGAAACATGGACTTCAGGAATACCGGAAATAAAGAAAATTGAAGCATTTGAAATGTGGTGCTACAGGAGAATGCTGAAAATTAAGTGGACAGACAAAGTAAGAAATGAACGAGTTTTGGAAATGATTGGTGAGAAAAAAAGTTTATGGAAGAACCTTACAGAAAGAAGAGATAGGCTGGTAGGTCATATTATGAGACATACAGGATTGGTTAATTTGTTAGTGGAGGGAACAGTCGAAGGTAAGAACTGTAGAAAAAGACAGAGATTAGAATATATGAAGCAGATAATTGAGGACGTGGGCTGTATGGGGTATGTAGAAATGAAGAGGTTAGCACAGGATAGGAAAGGATGGAGGATTGCATCAAACCAGTCGAAAGACTGACGACAGCAAAAAAAAAAAAAAAAGTTATTAAATTACGAAAACTATCTGAACTGTGAAAGAGAAACGCATAATATCTATATGCGCTTGTAATGCGTAATGGTAGAAAGCAATGGTAGTGTAGCGTAGTGGTAAGGTGCTTGCTTCATGTGAAAAACTGCCGTGTGGCTACGGGTTCAAACCCTACTGGAAGAAAAAATTTTATGAGTTGTTTTTCATAGTTTGAGCCAAGCCTAGGATTTTGCAGTAAGGATATCATGTTAAGACAAATCTTTGGCGATAGAATAGTGCCCTAAGCGTTTACTTTATTCACGGTATACTGGCTCCATAGGCAGTTTGTGTGATCTAAACTAATAATATAATATATGCGAATGTAAGTCTCCGTCTTTTTTTTACGTTTTGACAACTATATGTTTATACCGATAACAAGCAAATATTTTGTACCAGTCGGAAGGAAATAGGATACTTTTTTTCCGATATGAATAACAGTTTTAGTCATGAGACAGGTTCGAGGGTAGAATGGTATATCGATGGCGTTCCCGTCATATTATTAAGAATCGGTGTTCTTTGGGACATATCTTTGGTAATTTTCAGCTTTGTATATTCAATTCTAGCAATCAAATTCTAAATCCACGCGTACGAAGTCGCGGGTAACAGGTAGTATATATACTGTGTTGCGGGCCATTGACTTTACCAAATAGTACAGACGCATTGGTAATGTGTAATTTTGTTAATGATCCAGGTGGTTTTAGTTTTGTTTTTGGGCTGATATAACATCGTCATCCCAGATTCCATTATTTTGTTTAGACTACAGTGAGAGTACTAAACTTCCGAATAATTCATGGCGCTGCGGAAATCACTGTTGCAAGATTTGATGTTAATGCTAATAGTAGTTGATAAAAACTATTATTCAGACTAGAAAGTTAGGCGCTGTTCCGATGAAAATCTGAACCTCGACAAGAAGATTTTTATGAAGTGAAAGATGTGAAAGTAGACAGAAGTTGAATAATACTGAAACAAAATTTGGGGTAAAAAACATATTGATTAATATATGCCCAACGTGGTACTCATCATATTACAACAAGCAGTTGGATGTGGCCTTCAATAACGCTACAGGTCGCCAACCGCCATGTTGTCGACGGTGCAGAGGGCTGACGGGACTTGAACAACTTACTGCGGTTAAGGATTGCAATCCTGCAGTGTTTTCAGTCCCGCGGGATCCGCGTGGGATTTGCGCCAATCCCGCGGGATCCGTGCGGGATTGGTACAAACAGTTTTTTAACGCATATATTTAAAACATAGTTACTTAAAACGTTAATAAATTAAATAATAATTAAATTAATAAATAATTTTTAATGTTAAATGATAAAAATTAACAGCTAATAATATTTTGATTGGCAAAATGACATTAAAACTTTAGCGTGTCTTGAGTGTATTTCGAGGTTTTACATTTTTGTTTTTTAATCTAAACCAATTTTTAAATAAATGATAAAAATGGAAAATATTGAGTCTTAGGTCATATTATGTGCGTTACAATACATCGCATAAGTTTAAAAATATGTTTTGCTTAATGGCCAAGTTACCAGATTTTTTTAAAAAAAATCCTAAATAAATGTACCGTAACACCGAGAATAGCATTCCATTTCACAAAGTGAAGTGAATATACTCTGTAAAGTGTAGACTTGGCTCAGAACAAGATCTCATAACTTTTTGTCACTGCACAAGCACAAGACTTGGCCTTTTTTTTGCGTGATTCATTATTATAGCTCCTGATTCCTTGATTGATATTAGAGTTGACTCAATGTTATTAAAAAAAACTACTCACCAACATGTAAACTGTCAAGTATTTCAGATTTACTTATGTGGCGTAATGACGTTTTTAGAGTGGAAATTATTATTTTTTGGTAAGAAAGGAGACTTTCTCGGCGAATGATTGCGGTGAAGTCCTCATGGGTTGTATCTCCGGATTTCATTGCAAACACACGAAATTACACACGTGAGGAAGACGGCGGAGGCAGCCGTCGAAGTATAGTGCTCCTACAACACAATTCGTCGATACACACGTGAAAAACTTCATTATAACTTTTTTTACCTTTAGTCGAAATAATAACAAGGAGAATAGGGATTAATCGAAAGCCTGAGTGGCATATGTAAGCAGGTGGCTTTCGTCAAAGAAACGCATTGAGGCAGCGGCCAAAACAACAATAAGTCAAAGGATATACAATTTCCTTTTGATAGCTGTTAAATAAAAAGGTACACGATTGTTAAAATTACGATAACATTAGTTTCATATCAACGAATAATCAAATTTTCAGCCGCAAATTAGGAAATTGTCACAATTACTTTATCTGCAAATACAGAAAATGGGAATAATGAAACCGTGAATAAAAAGCTGTAACCGTGTAGTTCAGATAACGTGTGCGATACTTAAAAAATAATTATATAGTTTAAAATCGTACTAAATACGCACCGTAACTCAAATTTCAGGAATGTGTACTCGAAACAAACGCAAGTTTTGATGAATACGTAAAAGTGTATTTATTTACTTACGAATGACGAAGGTTGACAAAAACAAACGCTTGTTCACATGAGTCAAATGCCAACTGGAAGCGTACAGGCAAACAGTGCAAAATATCCGACAGAGACCGAGTGGGGCAGCGAATCACGCAGACTGACACGCATTTCCGCTGGATTTTGCGGATTGCGGATCCGCTTAATTTTGTGCGGGACCCGCCAGACTGTCTAATGATGCGGGATCCCGCGGGATTGCAATCCCTAATTGCGGCACAACAGCGGGAGTAAACACGAGCAGGTGATTCCCGTTTTCAAGAAAGGAGATCGGAGAGATCCTAGGAATTATCGACCCGTATCTCTAACATCTGATTGCAGTAGAATTCTGGAGCATGTCATATGCTCTAACGTTATGAAGTTTCTGGATGAAAACAAGTTACTTACAGCATACCAACACGGATTTCGGAAGAACCGATCATGTGAAACGCAACTGGCTCTATTTTCGCATTATGTAATGAAAGTTATTGATGCAGAATCACAAGTTGATGCTATTTTCTTGGATTTTCAGAAAACTTTTGACTTTGTACCACACAACCGACTTTTAGCGAAGATCCGAGCGTACGGTGTATCTGATCATATTTGCGAATGAATACGCGATTTTCTAACTGGTCGGTCGCAGTATGTCGTTGTAGACGGGGAAGCCTCTTCTAAACTAGATGTTACTTCAGGCGTTCCACAAGGAAGTGTAATAGGACCACTTCTTTTCTTAATTTTTATAAACGATCTCGGTGACAACGTTAATTGCAGGATGCGATTTTTTGCTGATGATGCACTTATTTATAGGGAAGTGAGGTGCTCCGACGATTGCTTAGAAATTCAACGCGATCTGGATGTTATTTCGGAATGGTGGCGTAAATGGCAGCTTACACTTAACTGTAAAAAGTTGGCACTGTGGATTCCCTGAAGTATCTAGGCGTAACAGTACAAAGCAACATGAAATGGGACTTGCACATAACTTCCGTTGTAGGAAAAGCTAATTCCAAACTACATCTACATCTACATCTACATCTACATCTACATATATACTCTGAAATTCACAAAATTGTGGGTGGCAGAGGGTGCTCAGCACCAAAGCTAAGCTCTTTGTTGTGCATTCCAATCTCTAATGGTACGAGGGAAAAAAGAATTCATATAAGAATCAGTCCGGCACCTTATTTCTCTAATTTTATCTTTCCTGTCCTTCCGACTCAAATAGGTTGGTGGAAGAAGTATTTCACTACACTCATGAGTGATAGTTGGAGTACGCATGTTTTCCAATAAGTTTAAACGAAACGTGTGTCGTCTATCTACCAGAGACTCCCAACCTAATCTACTAATCAGTTCTGTGACGCTTTCATAAGGACTGTAGCAAGCGGTCACGAATCGAGCGGCTCTTCTCCGTACTTTCTCTTTACTTTCGATCAATCCCTTACGAAACGGGTCCCAAATGGCACAACAATAATCCAAATGTGGACGCACAAGAGATTTGTACGTATCTCCTTTGTTTGTTCATTACAATTTTTCAAGATTCTACCAATGAATCGGAGCCTAGAATTTGCTCTACCTACTAAAGAATTAATGTGTATGCCCCATTTCATGTTGCTTTGTACTGTTACTCCCAAATATTTAATAGAATCGACCATATCAATAACTGTATTGTTTAACTCGTATTTCTGAACAATTGGATTCTTTTTGTTAGTTATGCTCATTGTCTTGCACTTTTTACAGTTTAGAGTAAGTTGCCACTCAGCGCACCAAGCCAAAATAACATCCAGATCGCGCTGAATTTCTAAGCAATCGGCCAAAGTTCTTACTTCCCTATAAATAACCGTATCATACGATTCATAGGTAGTATTTTGAGAAGTTGTAATGCTCATACATAGGAAATAGCGTAGAAAACACTAGTGCGTCCGCATTTGGAGTACTGCTGTGGAATTTGGGATCCGTATCGCAAGGGATTGATTGACACATTAGAGAAAGTACAGAGGAGAGCCGCTCGATTCCTGACTGCTAGTTACAGTCCTTACGTAAGTGTCACAGAGCTGATTGGTGGGTTGGGCTGGGATTGTTTGGCGGACAGACGACGTCGTTTTCGTTTGAATTTGCTGGAAAATCTTTAAGTTACGAGTGCAACGAAATACTTCTTCCGCCAACCTATTTAGGTCGCAATGACAGGAGGGATAAGATTAGAGAAATAAGATGCCGTACTGATTCATTTATGTATTCCTTCTTTCCTCGAACTGTTCGGGATTGGAATGCACAGAATTAGGATTGGTGCTTAGCACCCTCTGCCACCCACAGTATTTGTGATTTGCAGAGTATAGATGTAGATGTAGATGTAGATGTAGATGTAGAGCTCTTGGCGGATGATGAAATAGGAACAGAAAAGAATGAACCTACCGAATTAGAAAAGAATAAACAAACGGAGTTACGCTCCAAAGCAGGCGGTATCTATACAAGAGAAACGTTTATGTCATCTTCTAAAAGTATCCGAGATTGCGACTAACAGCTAGCAGGGACCGAGCGAAAATCTCCCCTCACGTATTCACTTGAATGGTTGGAAAAAAAACAGATGTCAGTATTTTCTGAGTGAAAAACGCTACTATTTCGGATTAGTAAACAAAATACGTAAAGTAGACAAAAATAGAGTCTAACGACAATTTAGGCGCTATAAAACCATTAATATCTACCATAAATCTACATAAACAGCATAATCTCATTTTGATGTACTTGTATTTCAGTTTATTTCAAATATATGTAGCGATCTAGTCGTCATAAATGCATTAATAGCAAAATAATTATAGTACCACGAACGAAAAGTCAATATAGCGAAGGTGCGATCGAGGAAGAGTGACTCAGTGACTAAAATACGTAACTATTTACTAGGCGACAGCAAAATTAAAGTTTTTAAATTACGAAGAAGAGGTGCTATGGGAACTATGGAAAGCAGAGATTGCCCAAGAAAGCGATGTTAATAAATGGGAATCTTGCCATTGGTTTTGCTACAAAATTTGTGGAAAGTAATTCATCTTCAGACAACAATTTTAATTCTCAGCTTATTTCCTCCTAGTCTGTATTATATTGAATAACTGGACAACACAGATTATAATCATTAATCAAGCAACATTTGTTATAAAAAAACAGAATGAAGTAGTATTTTCATAGATTTTCAGCTTCGTAAAATAGTAGACATATACAACGTTGTACGTTACCAGTAGCTCCAACTATAGGTGAACCAATAATTATAATCTTTGATCAGCGATTAACATCACAAGCGGAACCTGGAAGTAACGACCAGCAGTTACGAACGATTTAGTCCGCCCATGCGTCCTCCATATTAGAGCCACAGTTTCTGACTAAACAAATTAATCTCTAATTGCAATTAAATTTCCCATCGAAATTCTTCATTACTACATTCGCCATAGTTATTAAAGGCGTTAAGCCAAACTACAAATATGAAACCATCATGTCAAAGATTATTTTAGATTATCAAATAAAAATTTTCCTAGAATCGAAATATTCGGTATCAATCTAACTACTTTGGCGGCTATGCTAGACTGATGCGATCTGTTGAGTTTAGAAGCTGAACACCCATCACTTGTTCAGACACCCGATAGACTTCTTGAAGATACTGTTTTTCTTTTTTACTGTTTCGATGAGACATTAATTTTCTGCTCGAGCCACGGTTAAGGTAACGCGTTTATACTTAATTTTCCAAACAGTCAAATCATGCTCAGTAGTTCTTGCGTTATACAGCGCTACAGAATTATAAATTATCGTCAGAGCTAAAAGAGGACAATGAAAATTCCGGCCTTACTCGGTAGCGAGTATTATATTCGGAGATCACTTACGACGTTATTAGGTTAAAGGCAGAGGGGAAATCTGTGATGTGGCATAATCGCTGGCATAGCATTTTGGTATGTGATTGTTCGACGAAAAAGCTCCAGTACAAATAAAATATCTGTCATGATGTAACAAAACACGCGTAAATTAGTGATGCAGTATCGGAATATTAATAGCACCCTCCGTCATGTTTGGTTTATGACCTAGAGAACATACAGTACTCTTAAACTTTAACACCTTAATTTAACTGCGTTGCTACAAAACTATAATTTTTATCTGAGGTGAAAGACAATGTGAAAATAAAACTATTTTACTAACAGTAATGAAACTGATCGCAAATCATACTTCTTACTTGCTGAAAATCTCCATTTTAACTGGAAATTTTGTCTCATAGTTTCAACAATATTACTTTTTTAGTACACAGAAATCAAAATTTTAATGCCTAGTTGTTCTAAGATCCATTAAAAAGTTAAGTGAATCAAGGTATAAAGTGCTTTATGGACACATGTAGAATAGTAAAAATTAAAAATAGTTACAAAATTTATTGCACCGAACGGCTTCATATCAACGCTTCTATTGGGCTCATTGTTCTGCAGTTTCTATTTATTTGGCACAACCGCTGCACGATCTGTATTCATTTGCTGAAGGTGGACGTATTCTGTTCTCCAATTTAGAGACTTGTAAGTAATACAAGAATGGTTCTGTATCTTTCTGATCTAAAAATTATAGAAGCCAGAAAATGGCTTATCTTTTTCAGCTCTAAAAATACAAACAAATTTGTGCTGATTATAGTATAGCTTTGTTATTGTAAATGTAATTTCTTGCCCAGAATTTTGTTGTTAATAAGAAGGAGCTGACTAACAACAATTGTTCTGAAGCACATTTCGTAGAAAAATTCAGTATTGCACCAATAAAATATTTTAAATACATTTCTGCATTAGATCTGTAAGAGATTCTCAAACATTACTTAAGAACTTCGTCATACGCTTGATGTCTGTTGTTAAACAAATATTAACTGTATTGTTGGCTGTTAGAAGTTGTTTACTGATGCTTTTTGTTCTATCTACAGATTGATGTCTCTCTCAATTAGCCATTATTTCAGATTGATCATAAATTCTATGTAATGTGATATTTTGGCTAAACTGGATTTTGAGACGAAGAAAATTATTCTCATTTTCAGCATAAATTTCCACATGCTTGCAATAGGGGGAAAAAGTCACGTTGTCCGAATAGAGTCAAACTTACGTTATTATATCTTCACTTGGAAATTTTCATGAATTATTTTGCTGTCAGAGTACATGTAGATAATTCGTGGTTACAAACTTTGCTTTTAAAGAAGAAATTAGTGCAGTTGAAGTCATCAGCATCCAGTGTAAAATTAAATTTCTAGTAGAGTAACGAGAAACGAATCACAGAGAAGAAAATTTTTCCAGCATTTGTATGTGGATTAGAGACAAGAAGGCTCCAGCACCACCTTCCAGTTTCCAGCTACCAGCCAACTCTGACTGTAGAAGAATCTTCTCCAGCGTCTCCAACAATTTCACTATTCCTCGTCTTCAAACACTGCCAAAATTGTTCCTTAAGCTTTGAGACTCCAGTTATTTTAACAGTCCCTGCCCCAATCGCTGTTTCTCTTTCATTCCAATGACGCATTATACATTTTCCTCGACATTTTTTTATTTTCTCGTGTTACTACATTCCTTGCACATTGTTCGATAGAAGACCTGTAAATAATGACAGGTTGTAGGCAGATTCCTGACCGCAATTGAAATAATTTCTCAATGCTGGAATAACTCATAACCTCTGCTGTAAAGACGAATGCACCTAAAGGAAATCTCTAACCGCCTTAATACATTCACTGTATCGCATAACAAGGAGTCCGTATTTCTTTACTTATTATTACAGTGATCTCTGAAAACAAAAAGCAACTATTAAACAAAATGTTTACACTTACAGGCATGTGAGGGGAACACAAAACGATGTAGCGAATACCGAGTGTTTAAAATGAACTTAAAAGATAGCGGAAATAATTAATGTAACATTGCAGCGATGGTTAAATCTTAGTGTTCTTGCATTGGGGTTTCGGAAGGTGAGAATAAGCAGAATGATAAGTGATCGTGTGAGTACGTTGCACCGGATACGTACTTCTACATCTACATATATACTCTGCAATTCACAAAATTGTGGGTGGCAGAGGGTGCTCAGCACCAAAGCTAATCTCTTTGCTGTGCATTCCAATCCCTAATGGTACGAAGGAAAAAAAAATTCATATAAGAATCAGTGCGGCACCTTATTTCTCTAATCTTATCTTTCCTGTCATTCCGACTCAAATAGGTTGGTGGACTAAGTATTTCACTACACTCGTAAGTGAAAGTGGAAGTACGCATGTTTACCAATAAGTTTAAACGAAACGTGCGTCGTCTATCTACCAGAGACTCCCTGCCCAGTCTACTAATCAGTTCTGTGACGTTTTCATAAGGACTGTAGCAAGCGGTCACGAATCGAGCGGCTCTTCTCTGTACTTTCTCTATACTGTCAATCAACCCCTTACGAAACGGATCCCAAACGGCACAACATGATGCGTACCGCTAACAAATCTAAAATGCCCATCATATGTGACTTAAGTTTGGACAGAGAATAAACCTTAGGGTTTCTTACATTTCATTTTCGGAGAATGCAGTGCTGTAGAGAAATGGCCTCTATGTTCCCATTCAGAAATGACCCTGTCTCCAGGTATAGTGAGATTAGGAACTGTAGCGACCACGTGTTTATCTGTGTCCCATCGCTTTGACGATGAACCTGGTGGTTCCTGACGATGTCTTAGACTCCATTGCAACCCTGTAAGCACATAACCTGCTGGAGGTGCTCCTGTTAAAGCCACCACCACTGTTTCTGATATTAAGAAACTGCAAATCAATGCAACAGGATCACCAAACCATCACTGTAACTCCAGGTGTGAATAAGCACGATGACGGCATTATTACACGATGAAAGAAGTGGTTTATTATAAGATTCAGATAGTTTTAACACTTCAATGCAGGTGTTGTTGAGGGAAGAGTGGTATATGTGGACTGTAGAAAATTTTATTTTGCAATACGAGTCTTCGGTACCATGGTATAATTCCAGCAGGAATTTCTTCCAGTATCTTTTCAAGTAACAAATCTCATGGCAATTTAGGGGCAAAGCCAAACAAGGAAATCAAGTTTGCTCTTGTGTATAGCCATAGAAGAAGAGACTAAGATTTTAGTATGCAATACCAAAAAACCAGACACTTTGTATAGAAGACATAGAAGAGAAAAGTTGTCAAACAACGAGTTGTGTATCTGTCCAATGTAGTTTAAAATCTATTCCGATCGTCGCTGAATGCTTCTTGTTGTTTGCTTTTGCAGAGCTGGTCTGTTGACATGCGACCTAGTGAGATGTCTTCACATCTGGTGATGAATATTGCTGTCCTGGTGCTGATGGTGACTGCTGTAGCCTGCCAGTATTTTGTACCCACTGGTGACTCACTAGCTCAACAGCAGCTCAAAAATTGGAACTGGGCCGATATACTAGATAAATTAGGGTATCAAACTCTAGGTCCACTCCCTATCTCCGATCCTCACGGAGAGAGTAGGCGGTACCTCCCCACAAAGCGTGTGCTGGATAGTGAACTCCTGAATATGAACCGCTAAACCTTCCGGATAAGATTAATTGAACAAGAGAAGCCTTTTAATTAGATTATCAAATTATCAATGAATTTCTCATGAAACTTTTGCTTGTTATTAAACTGTATTCAACTGAAATATCTCAATAAAGCACATACCAGTGGTAATTATTGTTTAAAGAATTATTTTGTTTTCGTTTCTGTGGCAATATCACTTAACACTTATCTTGCAGCGAAACTAAGAACTAGAACTAATATTCTGCAGAAGCTAACTGGCACCTCCTGGGGAGCATCCGCCTCCCCACTCCGCACCTCAGCACTGAGCCTTGATTATTCCACGGCTCAGTACTCGTCATCTGTCCGGATGAATAGCGCCAACACCACAAAGATCGACATTGTTTTGAACCAGACATTGCGGATAATTAGTAGATGTATCAAGTCCACTGTACTGGCTAACCGTTTTGGGTAACATCGAACCGCAGACGTTAAGATGAAGCTGTAGCCATTAGGCTACCCAGTATAATAAGATCTGTCAAGCCGGGACAACACGCTTGCCAAACCTCGTCAAACTGTCGCAAATTGAAATGTGTTGATAGGGCGCTTGGCTTGGCTTGAGTAGGCTTGCAGGCACTTGTGGCTGATCCGACCGAGTGTCGGTTTTTTGGGTCAAATCAAAGGCGTTTGGGGCAAGTGCTTGCGAAGCGGCTACACGTCTGTGCGGTCTTAGTATTGTTTGTGCCCTGACGACGGAAAAACTTGCGTTTCTTTTTGTTGTGTACACGTTCTGCAAGAGAAATAAATAACTTGTCCAACGAGGATATTTTAAAATTCCCCGAATGCTGCCAAGTACAACTCTGCAAAAACATAAAAAAGTAGCTCATATTTGGAGTCGTCTTAGTGAAGTTTTAAATAAAACTGTCATCTAGAAAGAATTTCTTACTGTCACATTTCGTAAACATTTAAATAAAAAACAAGATTCTATTCGCTCTGGCTCAGGTATAAATTTATTAATTTAGCTGGTATAGTACAGCTCCTCTGAAGTTGAATTTTCTTTAGAAGTTATAGGTAAATTTCATTCAGCGAATATTCAGAATCAGCTTATCTCATTAGGCAGAAGTTATCAAACTGAACAGATGACTGAAAAAGAAGTTCATTAAATGTTTCTTCCATAAATGCTCTGCAATCAAAAATTAATGGATAAAGACATTATAATGCCCTTAAATCAATAATTATTATAGAATTCTAATTATAAAACAATATGCATATATCAAATAAAATACATACATGAAGCTACATAGTAATCATAGTTACATGAGTGAAGTTACAATAATTAAATGGTACGGTTTCTATGGTGTTTTAACATCCACGATCTTCTTTGCCATCTTTCTCGTTTTTTTAATTTAAACCTAGAAGTCCGTCATGCTTGCTTCTTCAAAACAAACAAGCGCACACGGAAGCGTGTGGATGACGATGTTTGGTTCCCAAAAATTAACCAAGCGTTTGTAGAAGCTTGAAGTTGGTGACAAATGCCAAGCTTGTGTTCCTGGGGTCAGAACTTGGATTTCCCCACCCACGACGACAACGAAACTCAATTTCAGACACCTAAATCGACAAGATCAAGAGTAGAAACTGCAAAGCAACTTATATCTAACAATTTTGACGGGAAAGAAGCATGGAGATTGGAGCGGATAGCCTCCGCCCTACCAGAATGGCATTCCCTGTATTATGTATCGCCACACTACATGGAAATATTTGCCTTTTGCTGGGATCCTCGCTGGCACAGGTGGACAGTGTAAACAAAATGGCGACTGGCTGCTGCGGTATGTGACCTTGAGGCAGGTAGTTGGTCCCGTTAGGGTGATGGGAGAGAGTACGGTATGGTAGATTGCCAGCGTGTGGGGTGTGCGTTGCCAGTACACGATGTCAAATGTGAAATGGTGTTACCAACATGTAAGGTAACATCCCGATTCCCGTTCTCAGAATTTCCATGCGATAATGATATTTTTGTTGATAAAGTAATGAAATTAAAAGTTAATTTAGTTCCTGAATGAAGGAGTACAAGCTGTACGCTTCACCTGTTTGACAATCAACAGGCACTATAGTAGGTTTACCAGAATTTTTTCTCCGTATCCGGGGACGCTTCAGAACTTTTTCACCAAAATCCGGGGACGCTTTTGTGCTAATGACGCGTTGCACTTTTATAAGTTATATGATTAAAGGTTGGGTTAACTTAAAAGCCACATATTGTTTATATTTTGTATTTTAAATGAGGATCACAGACAGCCATGTTGCACACAGCAAGGAGACATGATTTTCCAAAAATGTTGTGCCCAAGACGCAGTATCCTTGTAATTTTCTTTTATTGCTAGGAACGCCCAAGGAAAGAAGTGCGCTTCATATCTCTTGCTTTAAACGAATGCATTAGGAAATAATGGCTTTTAAAGAACCCTCTCTTCGTTTAAAATAAATTCTGAGTACAACAGTGATAATCAGGGGACATTGTGGGGATGTAATCTGTCTGGGGACAGAGAGCTAAATACGGGGACTGTCCCCGGCAAACGGGGATGTCTGGTAAGCCTACACTAAAGGGACTAGACCTTCCCCGCAAGACTTGGGCGGCTCTCAACCGAGTTAGGTCTGGCCACGGCACATCTGCTTCGTATCCTTACACACGGGGAATGAGAGATTTAGCGAATTGCCACTGTGATGAGGTAGAACAAACCCTCCGTCAAGTCACCTCCAACTGCCCACTTCGATCCTTCAGCGGATCACCGAAAGACTTCATCAATATTTCATATGACTCATTACATTGGCTGCACTATGTCCAATTTGATTTTTAACTATAATTCAATGCAACATTTTATTAGTGTGAAACAATTGTATCATTGACTATAAGATAAATAAATAACACTTAGCATAATGAATTACACACTATTAATTTGCAGTAATGCCACTGTCGAATACGTATACACGGTTGCTAGACATACCATTGTAACAGTTTCAAATTTGCGCCCAGCTTTATTGCTGAGTATTCCTTTTTTTTTTTTTTTTTTTTTTTTTTTTTTACAGTTTAACGTCCCTTTTTAACAATGTGGTCTTTAGAGACGGGAAAGGATGGGGGCAAGGAATGGGAAGGAATTCGGCCATGGCCTTTTGAAGGAAGCATCCCGGCATTCACCTGGAGTGATTTGGGGAAACCATGGAAAACCCAAATCTGGATGCCCGGACGGGGATTCGAACCGCCGTCCTCCTGAATGCGAGGCCAGAACGCTATCCGTTACACCACCACGCTCGGTCTGAGTATTCCGTTGCATTCACTTACAATATAGTTGTTCTCTTGTAAGAACGAAGACTTTCCCGGCGTGTGACTGCAATTTAGTCTTCACGGATGTACCGCCGGATAGTGTTGTGGAAACACAATATTTCGACTGCTAGCTCCGCCGTCTTCTTCAGGTGTAGAAGAAGACGATGGAGCTAGCCGTCGAAATATTGTGTTTCCACAACACTATCCGGCGGTACACCCGTGAAGACTACATTGTAGTTGTTCTGTTACTCCATCAGAAGGGGTTGGTCAATGGAGGCATCGGAGAAGATCCAAAGAAGAGCAGCCCGATTCGAGATAGGTACAGTATATATAACTTGAAGAAAATCTTTTTTTATGGCTTTACGCTTCGTGGAGGTCGAGGTCATTAGAGGGGGGATGGGATTGGGGTACAAGGAACGGGTAAGAAATTTAGCTATGACCTTTTGAAGGAAGCATCCCTCCATTCGTCTGGAGTGATTTGGGGAAACTGTGGAAAACCCAAATCTGGACACCCAGACGGGGATTCGCACCCGCATCCTCCCGAATGCGAGGCTGGAGAGTTATTCTGTGATATACAGGGCGTTTCATTTATGACTCGTCTGCGTGCACGGCAATAATCGCCCGGCCCAGCGTCGGCTCGCTTGCCGCCACTCAAACCGCGCAGCGCCCGTGCTCAGGAACGCCTCTTGTCTGCGTCGATGTCTTACCTTATAGCACGTGCTGGAAATGTTGGCCATCGGCTTCAATACACGCTGACATCTCCTAATGAGGTTTTCGCTAACTCTCTACAGTGTTTGTGAAAAAATATTATTAATTTTACTTCTTATGTTTTCCCTAAGTTCTACTTCCGACAATGCTCCGACAATGCTTCCGTGCTCTGACAATGCGTGGGCCGCCCCTCGGACGATATCGGGCCCTTCGCAACACAGCAAATGTTATGTGAAATACGAATCTGCAAGGAGGTGCAGGCGTATGTTTATTGAATATTTTCCAGGAACCGAAGTGCCGCACAGGTCAACTATACAAAGACTGGTAAACAAATTGCGTGCTACAGGTTCCCTAATGGACATGTCTAAGAAACGTAAGCGCTCCGTTCTGACTAAAACAAAAGTCGAAGAAATCGAATCTCGTTTGGAAAACTCTCCCAGAAAATCCCTCAGACGACTCTCCCAAGAAGTCGATGTTTCCAAAGCAAGTGCATTTAGGGTTATAAAAATTCTGAATATGCGCCCGTATCGAACAACTGCAGTGCACGAATTAAAACAAGCGGATTACACCGTACGAATGAGGTTTGGAAACTGGTTTATGCAAAGTGTGCAGAATGACAAGCTGGATCCGCAATTGACATTTTTCACCGATTTTATTTAAGTGGACGCATAAACAGTCAAAACAGTCGGTACTGGAGTACAGAAAATCCACATCTTATCCATGAACATCCGCGACACGATGTGAAAGTTGGAGTTTGGTGTGCAATTAGTGCGAGGCGAATTATTCGACTAGTTTTTTTTTTTACTGAAACAATTACATCTTCTCGCTATGTGGAAAATGTTTTAAAAACCTTTTTTTGAACAGCTGACAGAAGATGAAAGAAATTACTGTCATTTTCAACAAGACAGTGCAACTCCCTATACAGTCGAAAATTCTATGCCTGCTTTAAAGGGTGTTTACAATGAGAATCAAATTATCAGTCGTGGATTATGGGCTCCGCGTTCTCCAGAAATGAACACCTTGTGATTTCTTTTTGTGGGGTTACCTAAAAGAGCGTGTTTATGATTAAAATCCCCGTACGGAAGAGGAACTTAGGGAAAACATAAGAAGTAAAATTAATAATATTTCTTTACGAAGACTGCAGAGAGTTAGCCAAAACATCCTTAGAGGATCTCGAGCGTGTATTGAAGCCGATGGCCAACATTTCCAGCACGTGCTATAAGGTAAGACATCGACGCAGGCAAGAGGCGTTTCTGAGCACGGGCGCTGCGCCGTATGAATTGCCGGCAAGCGAGGGGGCGCTGGGCCGGGCGATTATTGCCGTGCACGCGGACGCGTCAGAAATGAAACGCCCTGTACTATCAATGTTAAAATTCCTCCCACACTACTTTTGCGATTTATGAATTTTAATTTTTAATTCCTTCAGGGTTATTGGTAATTATTAACCACTTCCCTTGGTGACTTATTCCACTCCCTGGAAGCCTTACCCATAAAAGAAAATTTTCACACTCCTTTGTGTATAAAATCGAGTATAACGTTACTTTAATGTATTTCGGGCAGGTGGAGAATATCCCCTCCCACCCAAGACACGATTTGTAGCTAAACAAACTAATCTCTACTTGTAATAATATTTTCCACTAGATTCCTCGTCACCACATTCACCACTGCCATTATAATGCGGAGAGCCCAAACAGAAATTTCGAAACCATTCGTTCAAATCAAGAAAATATTCCCTAGAATCGAGAAATTTGCTATCGATATATTTATCTCGGGCGGTTTTGAGGCGTTGCTACTTGTGGGTCGTACTATTATCTCTGCTCCCTTCCCTCCGAAGTATTTTCCTTGACAATATGTCTGCACCCAGCCTCGCGTAGCTTTTTTATTTTACTTTCTTTCCTCTATATAATTACCAGATATTTACCGTTATTCTAATTGCTTCTTGCTGGCTTTAAATACCTGGTTCAATCCGACACCTTAACATCTGAGAAATCTTTACTTTAATGTCATTAAGGTTTTCATTCATTTACTTTCTGGAATAGTTTCCTCACATCATTAAGCGCACAATTGATCGCTGTAGTTCATATTAACAATATAATATACAGTTAGTACTTATCTAAGGTTATTTTCTTTATACATTTCTTCGTGTTATCACACAATGTTTTACAAACCATACATTAATTCTCTTTTAGTATTCCCTCGGGATGTATACATTACATTTAACATTTACACATTACTTGTCAAATTCAACTTTACTAAAAATTTCTTCTTCGAAACTTCCTCTACCTTGCCCTCTCATGCTTTTATCAAACCTATTTCTTTTTCTTCTCTTATTTTCATCTGTTTTTCAAAGATGCTACATACTGTTTTTAGAGGCGTCTTTAAGAATTAAACTAAATTATCAATGTTAAAAATACATACTCTGTAACCTCACTACATTTCAGATATATTCACAACACAAACTATAATTTCCGTTAAGGACTCTGTACTTTACAGGTTACAGGTTGAATACTCCTCGCTTGCAGAAAGACCTGACAGACACCTTGAAGATAGTCATAATTTTTTCGTTGCTGTTTTGATGAAGTAATAACTTTTTGCTCGATTCCAAGTTGTAGTAATGTGACAGTGGAAACATCATATTTTAAGGCATATCCTGATCTTAGAAACTTTTAAAACATGTTCAGTTTTTTTTTTGAGTTACGAGTATATAGCGTTACAGATTTATAAATTATATTGAGAGGTACTATGGATAATTTCTACTTAATCTGTAGTGTGTATTCCATTCGAAGATCCTTTTGTGATAAGTATTTGAATTATTTAAAATGTAACGTAAATAGATGCAAAGGGCAGGGGAGGACTTTTTTATATCGCGTGGTCTCTGGCATTGCGTTTAGTTGTTTCCGTAAAAACCAGCAGACACGAATCAATGGTGAAGTATTGGAAAATTAATGAAGCCCTCCATCTTACTTTGCTAGTTGCCTCCAAAACACAAAACACACTATAACAGAGCATTATGCGCCTTGAATTTAGCCTTTCAGAGAATAGCACTGAAATAAAATGATACTTTTTGTATGCAATGAAAGACAATGGAAAAATTAAAACTATTTTACGGACTGTACTTCGGACTTTTAATAGCACTTTTTTTGTCTCATAACTTAGTGGTTTTATAGAACAGAGAAAAACATAATTTTTGAGCCTGTTTTTCAGAGAGGCATAAAAAAGAGAAATATTTGAGGAGAATAAGCGCTTTATGGACGCTTCAGAATAGTCAAGATCAAAATATTTACAAATTTAATTGCATCTAACTGCTTCATATCAACGCTTTTATTGTCATATTTTCTGCTTTTTCTGTTTATTTCCCACAACCGCTTGACGATCTGTCTTTATAATCTGAAGGGGGAGATGTTCTGCTCTACGATTTAGGTACAGCAATTCCTATAGAAAGGTTTGGAACGTTGAACAGGAAAGAAATCGTGAGTAATATAACAACGATTTTGTATATTTTTGAGTTTTAAGAATACAGAAAACAGACAAAGAACCATCCATGGTTTGAATGAATCGTAACTTAATTCATAGTAGACAGAAATCAACGGCCGAACCTTTTGAAGGATTTGTCTCTTCAAAATAGGTAGAGAATCTATATTGCACTTTTCTTGAAACCTAGAACATATTTAGTTCATTATTTTCTTAATTTTGATAACAATCTTGGTGTCAATGTTCATGTACAGTAGGTGATTCGAAGTTAATGCCGTTACTTTTAGATTAGGAATTAATGCAGGTGATATCTTCAGCATCCAGTGTAAAATCTTACTGCAAATAGAGCAAAGAGAAACGAACGACAAAGGAGGAAATGTGTGTAACCTATGTATGTCGATTGGACAAATCAATCCTTCAACGTCACCTTCCAGTTACCGGCTAGTTCTGTTTGGATTAGAATTCTTTTCAGCGTCTCCTGCTCTTCCACCAATCCTCTTCTTCAAACATTGACAAATTGACGCCTCGACTTTTGACTTTTTCTCCAATTCCTTTTGTTCAATCATCCCAATCGCAGTTCCTCTTTCCTTACTATCTCGCACTATTCATTTTCCTTGACATTCTTCCTTATCATCCCCTGTTGTTACATTCCTGCAATCGTGTTCGGTGTAGTTACTCAATTTGTGCTCCTCTGAAAACATATTTCCTTTCCTTGTAGTCGAATGTCTACTGTAAGTGTCGAGAGAGACGGTTGACGTCATAAAACAGGAATATTTTTCTTTTCTCTTTTATGGCTGCTCGTCGACCCAAGGTTATTAGAGGTGGGAAGGGACTGGGAAAGGAATTCAGCCAAGGCCTTTTACACAAAACATTCGCCTGGGATGATTTGGAGAAACCATGGAAAAACCAAATTCTCGATGCCCGGATCGGGATTCGAAACCGCTTCCTCCTATATTCGTGGCCAGAGCGTTAACCACTCCTTCTCCACGCTCGCTGAAACAGGTGGTGTCTGGTAGGACTTAAATATCGGGTTACTGTGAAGGTCTTTCGTGTTCCTGGAAGAAGATCAAGAGTATCATCGGAAACCTTGACGCTCACTATTTACTGCGATCTAAACGAACAGGAGAAATACGGCCTCGGATGGAACACCCGTTGGTTTAATGTTTAGAGAAGTTAGTTCAGCTAACTGCAGAAAGTAGGAGTCCACTTCTTTCCATTCATTTCTTTTCTACATTTCGTTGAAATGTTGTTACGTATGTAGCTATTACAAGTTTTTTATGGTGTGTAAGATAGTAAAAATGGAAGAATCGAACCGTCTACCAACCGTTGACTCCGTGGATGACATAATTTGAAGGGGCAAGTGTATTTTCTGTAAAAACGACGTGATCAAGAAGCATTAACAGTGGCACAGAAGTCTCTAGTAGCATTTTGACTATTTAGAGACAATCTCTTTCCACTATAATCTGATAGTTGTCACAGGTCGTTTTTATGGGGGTGATTGCATGAACACGTCCAACTATCGTCAATAAGTAACGACGACGAAGTCACTCTGTCCTGTAGTATTGGGTCTTTGTACAGTCCTTGTTAATCGCATGAGTCCTGGAATATCCTAAAACTTTTTGGAATATTCTAGAACAGAGTAGAGCATTATAGAACATTCTGCATCATTATAGAACATTTCAGTAAAAACAGGACAATACCTGTCACTTTGGCACTCAATTTTCTGTTGGTTCACCGACCTCCCATAAGAAGTCCATTGTTACAATGTCCTCTTTAGACACCCATATTCCCGAACTCAACCACTGAAGTTACGAACGGAAACCTTCTTCAAGTATAGGGTGGAGGAATTCCATACTATATGTACCCCATGGGATTGCAGGAGTAGGTTGGAGAATCAGAGTGGCACATTTGGACAAACCACTGTTTCATTTACTGTAATTACTTATTGGATTTCGTTTATTTTCTTGCTGTTGCAAATTACTTAGTGATGAACATTCTATTACCTTTCAATCAAGCAGGGAACCTTGGGACGTCTAATAAACGACAATTTCACATGAGGCAATTTGGTAAACTCCTTGAAGATTTGATTGTGTACATGGTCGATGTATTTGAATATCCGTTCCAATCTTGCTGAATGCTCCTTCTTGTTTACTCCTGCAGAGCTGGTCTGTTGCCGTGCTGATTGGAGATGTCGTCCCATGTGGTGATGAAGATTGCTGTCCTGGTTCTGATGGTGACTGCCGTCGCCTGCCAGGATGGAGGTCCGAGTAACTGGTCGCCATATCAACGGCCACCAATTCACTGGCCTCCGTACTCTCCTCAGTCTCGGTTCCAGCCACCCCCACTATCATACCCTCCTACCTACTCCGAACCCCTAAAATTCCTCGACCGTGAATCACAACGTTAAGATTAAACCAAACCTCAAAGGATGATCAGGTTTTTAATCAGAACATTTGCGGGACATAAAATGTGAACCGGGCAAGCAGTCACCCCGTGTCCCTGATATGAGTCGGTCTGTATTAGTTAAAGAAATCTATGAAATAGGTGTGTGTTATTAATTTGTATACTACTGATTTCCATAAATAAAACTCTATACCAATGAAAGTTCTTTTTTGAAAGATTTTTTTTTTAAAATGATACTTTTTTGTGCCGCGGTAGGAAGATATCTGCTGGTGTTACACTTTACGAGTTATGCGTTACGGTTACGCGTTACGTGTATAGAGCACATGCGCAGAACCCAATGTATACGGTTTGATAACATTAACAGTAGATGACTTGTACATAGCTCAATGTCAAATTGAAAATAAGGGAGCGTCCATAAATTACGTTGCTCAGTCTGGCCGGGGGGGGGGGGGGGGGAGAGGCCGATACTAGCCGCGTAGCTTTCCATTCTTATTATTTGTCAAGTTAAAATATGATACAGAACAGACAACAACACGTGAATATTTACTTGTCATTTAACCAACTCAGTACGTAATTTACGAGAGTACTAGATAAAACTACGAAATGTTCCCTGGAATCAATAGGGAAATAAGCTACGTGCCACGTGGTGAACATGGGGGAAGGGGAGGCACGTGTGCGGAGGGGGGGATTTCACAGGAGGCCAAAATAGAACTACGTAGTTTATGGTCGCTTCCAAAGAAGAAGCTTAGAATTGTAGCGGTGTATATTTCTCCTAGTAAATGTTAGATTTCCTCATTTATTATTTACGTCATTCCTTACATCATTCATTATAAAGTGCAGCCTTACTTTGCTACAGGGTGTCCAGAAAAGGACTCCCTGATTTCAAAATTAAATATCTCGAAAACAAAGATCGATAGACGAATGCAGTAAACGGTATGTTTATCGTGACAGCTGTAAGAAGTGTATTATTATTATTTTTTTTTTTTTTGCTTTAGCCTACGGCTAATTTAGCCAGGAACATAGGAATAATTTGGCTATCCTTTATTTGAACATATGTATTCTATATATGATTTTTAGTTTTGGACACATACTTGTATAGTAGTTTACAGGATTTTTTATTGGGGTGGGCGAGAACCTGCATAAGGGTTTGTATATCTCTAATCTGTAGACCTTTTTCTAAATACTCCTGTCTTTCGGCTTGATAGTTGATACATCTCAGCATATAATGATATATATCTTCCTTCTCTGCACAGGATGTACACATTGGGGAGTCACTTTGTTTCATAAGGAATCTTTTGTCGTTTAGTAGGGCATGGCCGGCTCTCAGCCTGTTTATGCAGCTTATCTCCTTTCTGTTGAGATCCAAACGGTCGTACCAAGGTTTGTCCTCAATTGTATTTATTATTGCTCGGTACCATCTTCCCACTTCCTGCCTATCCTCCCGCCACATTTTTTCCCATTCTGATTTAGCGTAGGAAGATATTGTGTCCTTATAGTCGATAAATGGGACGGGGATATGTTTCTTGTCTATGGAATTTAGTTGTTTCCTTGCCGTTGTATCCGCTCTTTCATTGCCCACTATGCCGACATGGCTAGGTATCCATTGCAACTTGATATCTATCCCTTTTGCTGCGCTGCTCCTTAATTCCTTAGCGAGGTCGTAAGTTAAGTAGTTCCTGCATTTCCCCTTCGGTATTCCCAAAACCGCAAGGAGGGCCGCTTTGGAGTCTGTACATATGACTGTTTTCGTTTGGCCAGATTGTTGTATGTACTCCAGTGCCATTAGTATCGCATAAGACTCCGTTGAGAAGGTTGAAAATTGCGTAGGTACCGTAAACGCCTGATATGCTTTGTATTCCAGGTCCACATATGCTGCTGAGCTGTATTGACTTCTTGACTTTGAACCGTCGGTGTACACCTTTCTCCAGCCTTTCCAAGTTTCATTTAAGGTTATTAACGTATTTTGTTTGAGTTCTACTGGAATGTGATTTTTCTTTCCTGTTAGTTCCTTCCTGAGGGAGGTATAAATGTGTTTGGAGAAGTTGCATCTTTGCCATACTTCATCTTCCTGGTACATATTATTTATCTCTCGTTTGTGTATGTTCCACGCTTCAGTCATTTGCATGTATTCTACTAAGGCAGATGTTGTATGTTGTTGCCGTTTTTTGGGGCCGGTCTCGTGGACTAGGGTCTTCACTTTCCTTATCAGCGGATGTTGACTAAAGGAGCATGCTCTGGTCCAGAACTGGAGTCCTATCTTCTTACGTCTGAGTTTAAGAGGTGGGGTTGCTGTTTCCACCTCCATCACTTGAATGGGAGTTGTTTTGAGAAATCCACCAACCACTCGTAGGGCCGCAGATTGAATGCGGTCCAGTTTAGACAAGCTTGACTTGGAAGCTGATTGATATAGGAAGCCCCCATACTCCATTCTGCTTCTTAATACGTTCCGATATACGGTGCTAAGAATTATTGGATCTGCACCCCACTTAGGCGTTGCCAGTGCCTTTAAGCAGTTTAAGCGCTTCAATGATGATTGGTTTAGCTCCTCGATATGTTTCTTCCAAGATAGTCTGGAGTCCAACCACATGCCCAAAAATTTAACTTCTTTCACCATCTCCATTTTATTTCCATTGATAGTTATTATGAAGTCGCCTTCTTGGTACTGTCTTTGGGTGAAGACACATATTTTGCTTTTCTGCGGTGAAATTTCCAAATCTTTGTCTAGCAGTTGCTTTTGTAAGTCATTCAGCTCTTCTTCGAGCAGCTTCCTTGCTCTTTCCTTGTTAGGATGGGATATGTACACAACAAAGTCGTCAGCATACTGTAGAAAGGAAAGCATACTCCTCATTTTTTTACCTGTCCCTAAGGTGTACAGGTTGAATAAAGCAGGGCTCATTGGGTCGCCTTGCAGAAGACCCTGGAAGACTTTCCTGCAGGTCTTTTCTCCTCCACTTGTAAAAACATTATGAACTCTGACTGCCAAATAGTTATGGCACCATCGACACAGATTACTCGGGATGCCACAGTTGATCATGATGTCCCTCAATATATCGATTTGTACATTATTATAGGCGTCTTTGATGTCCAAAAAAGCTGCCAGTAGGTAGTTCTTCCTAACAAAGGTTAGCTGGATGTCCGTTACTAGGGTACTTATGTTGTCTATGGTACTGAAACCCTTTCGGAATCCCATGGTTCACCGGTCTAGTGTGTTGTTGCGTTCAATATGCCACTCTATCCTATTCTTAATCATTATACACATTAACTTAGCCATGCATGAAATGAGAGAGATTGGTCTATAAGATGTAACATCATCCTTTCTCCTGTGGGGTTTCGGCACGGGTATGATTAAGACATTTCTCCATTGTTCTGGAACAAAATTTGCTTTTATCATGTCATTAAACAGATTAACCAATTCCTGCTTTGCCTCTGGGGTAGGTTTTGGATCATAGAATATGTTTTTGCATCCATGCCTGGAGCGGTGTCTTCTCTTTTTAGGGCCCATTCCAATTCTGATGGTTGGAATACAGGTTCATCATTGCCAATGGGCGTTCCGGCTGGGTCGCTGTATGTATTGGTTGTATTTTCTGTTGGTACAAAGGCGGGGGAGAAGGCAGTTAAGAATTGTTCTGCCGTATCTTTATCAGCTGTGATCCAAGTGGATTCCGTTCGTTCACCCCTAAACCATCGTAGCTTTTTCCATATTACTTGGGTAGGAGTGCCATATTTCAAACTGGAGCAAAGATTTTTCCATCCCTCTCGTTTGGCTCTTCTAATTGTTCTTCTGGCTTCTGCAGTCCTTTTCTTAAGTTCCAGAAAGTTTTCCAGGGTCGCATCGCGCATGTATAGCTTGGTGGCTAATCTTCGAATAGCGACTGCTCGCGAGCACTCACTATTCCACCATATTTTCCTGGTAGGCGAAGTTCTTTGTTTTGTATTACGCGCAGGAATTGCTACTTCAGCAGCGGAGAATATTATTTCCTCCATTTTGTTGTATCTTGCTTGCATATCTGTCGAAGGTCCAACACACTGCTCCAAATTCTTCCCAATCTCTTTCTGATAACGTGACCAATCTGCCTTCTTGCAGTTCCATTGCCTAAAAGAGAGAGTGTTGCCCTGTTTTATTTGGTTATCAAAGCTTATTTTGATTACAAAGTGGTCACTTCCAACCGTATCTCGAAGGATTTCCCAGTTGGCTCTGTGAATAAAGTCCTCTGTTACTAGTGACACGTCAGGTGAGGTATTGTTTTGATGCGGATGACCAAGTCTGGTCCCACCTTTGTTGTTGAGAACAAAAAGAGAGGACTCAGAAATGGCTAGGGCCAGCTCTTCTCCCTGGTGGTCAGCCCGGATTCCATGCCATAGGGGATGGTGAGCATTAAAGTCACCACCCAGGAAACAGCCTTGTGGTAACTGGTTGAAAAATGTGGTCCATTGCTCCTCTCTCACAGTAACCTGAGGGGGCTTGTATATTGCAACGATTGTCGTGAGGGATCCTCCCGTTCCAAGATTGACAGATAGAATCTCCACGTTCTCACTGGGTGGTGCAATTCGTTGAGTAGCCGACTTTATGTTCTTCTTAACCATGATGGCAACGCCACCGTACCCGTTTTCTCTGTCATGCCTAAAGATATTGAAGTCCTTATGGCTTATGGTGGAAGAGTTGCGCAACCATGTTTCAGTGATTATCAATACATCTGCTTTGGATTCTGTGATTACTCTTTTAAAGTTTTCCCACTTCGGTAGGAGGCTGCGGGCGTTCCATTGTAGAATGTTCAATAGAGTCTGCCTATCCATTTTTAATTAATGCGTTGAATACTTCTAATGTGTATCCACTTAGATCCATTTCCTTCATTTCCTGCATGAAGTTTCTCGTAGCTTCTTCTTGAATTTTTTTAATAGCAGTATCAGGTAATTTACCTTTCATATGCTGTGCAAGAGTTTTAACAACTATGTTTACTATAATACGAACTAAGTTTCCTCCTAACTCTGAATTGCTTACTTCTTTTGTGGTTGTGTTCTCCGTTTGTGTGGTGCTTGATTGTTTTGGCACTGGGTTTGCGATTTGGGGGGGCCCACTGACTTGCGTTGTTGTTGATTGCGTTGTTGTTGATTGCGTTGTTGTTGATTGCGTTGCTGTTAACTGCATTGGTTGCGCTGTAGCTGTGCTGAAGGTCTTGCTTCGGAGGGATGGAAAATCAGCTGATCTATATTGGTATCCTTGATCTACGTTTGTCCTCCTCCCATTCACCGATTTTTCTTTGATCTCCTCTTTTCTCTTGCGCTCAGGACATCCTTTGTCGTTGGCATTATGCTCGCCACCACAGTTCGCGCACTTCTTACTTTCGCTAGGGCAGCTGGACACGTTGTGTCCCTCCCCACACTTTAAACACCTCTCCTTTCCTTTGCAGTATTTAGAAAGGTGGCCATATCTTTGACATTTAAAACATTGCGTTACTGGTGGAATATAGGGTGTCACTTTGAACCTTAGATAAAATATTTCTATTTCTTCGGGTAAATATTGATTGTCGAAAGTTAGAAGAACAGTCTGAAGCGGCTGCGATTCTATTCTGCCCTCCTTGGAGATTTTCTTGCTAAATCTTCTTACTTCGATGACTTGAGCTGTTGATATAATATTAGATTTTAATTCATCTTCTGTTAGATCCGTTGGAACAAATTTAATTACACCTTTCCTTTCCACTCTGTTAGCTGGTATGTATGCTTTCAGTCCTAGCGACTGTAGAAAGGCTTTGTTTTCTACAAAGCTGTTTGCTGAGCGTGGATTTATGAAGTCCATTGACATCTGGTTCTTTCCTTGCTGGTTTAACCGTCTCAGTCCACCAACCTTATTATGAAAGATTTTTCCCAGCTGGATAGGGTGAAGTGTAGAGCCATCAGAGAGGGATTCAATTATTACAACATATGGTCCTTCTGCCTGATCGTTGTATAGTCTCTTCCGCTGCACGGACAGGTTGTGTTTCTCTCTGAATTCGTCGTCTTTGACTATGTTCTCTTGATTTGATGTCTCAATTCTTGACCTGGTGTTGCCATGACGTTCTTCTTCTTCTTTGTTTGAGATAGGATTTGATTGACAAGTTGTAGCCTGACTGCTGGATGTTTCCTTATTTGAGCTAGGTATGACTTCTATTATCATGGCTTCTTCTGCCTTTTCATTTGGGATAATTTTCTTCGCAACTGCCCTGCGTTTTTTCCTTAAATTATACTTCTCTTCTTCCTCGCTGTCATTTTGGATTGCCTCTAGTTTCTTCTTGTTCTTTTCCGACATGTCTTGATCGTTGTAGTATACACTTATCTGGGTGTTGTCTTCTTCTCTTGCCGGGTTTGAACCATCGCTTGCTTCTGCCATTTCTCTCTGCCCTCGTGCGACGGCAGGCACGACGAGATGCACTACACTCGCGATGTGTTTCAGAGAAAATTGACTTGTCTTCACGAAAACTAACTTGAACTGTTCACTTAAACACTCAAAGTTCTAATAGTTTTAACACAACCGAAGTTGACGGTGTTGATCAGCGCCCGGAAGCGTTGAGTCCGGTTAGCCGATGCGCGACCGTAAACAACCACTCACTTTCCTGCTCGACCACTAGTAAGCGAAAGCACTATTGACTTCCTCACTCTAACGCTGCTAGCAGCGAACTGTGTGTAAGAAGTGTATACAGCAGTTTGAAATAATAGTTACAAAAGCTGCTAACAGATGGCGCTTTAATCGCCATACGTAATGCCTAAATAGTGATCCGAAGCTCAGGGCGATCAGTTCCACCATTGAAACGTGCCAATGGTGAACATTTGAAAACATTGTGATGTGATTGTTTGCAAAGATTGTTTTCATACGATTATTTCACTTATGTATGCTGATATGAGCGTACAGCGCCATCTGTTAGCAGCTTTTGTAACTATTATTTCACACTGCTGTATACACTTCTTACAGCTGTCACAATAAACATACCGTTTACTGCATTCCTCTATCGATCTTTGTTTTCGAGATATTTAATTTTGAAATCAGGGAGTCCTTTTCTGGACACCCTGTAAGATAATGTTAAATTACCCAAATTTAAGTCGAGATTTTGAAGTCAATTTTGCATTAAACAAAATCAAGAATCTGGCTGAATTTTTAAGAGATAATTTCAATTTGTCTCTGAAAAAAATCTAAAAATTCTTCAAGAGGTATCTGTAACGTATTAAAAGTGAAAAATATATTTCCTAATTCAGTTCAAATTAACAAACTAACAACTATCGTTGAATCCCCCTCCACCGCTCTCACAGGTTATTTTTTACACTGAACTATACGCGATTACTTTATAGTATTACCACTGTCAAGTCGGCATACGCGGTCACTTGACATTACAATGTAACGGTGTCAAATTTACACCCAGATACACCGACGGTAAAAGATTGGGCTGACGACACTGGGGTAAAACAAGTTTCATCAAATTCCTGCTTATCTGTCTTGACAGGTGTGGTCAAAATGCAACTTCCAGTTGGAGAATGTAAGTATACGCGAATATTTGTGCTAAGCACAGTGTTACTATATCGGTTATTGACACATACCTAGTCGGGAGTAATTCCGGTAATTCTACAAAATGTTGAAGTATGTTAAATAGACCATCAGTGGATTTTAAAGTAGTTTCATCAAGAAATACAGTGAGATTAATGACATATTAAGCTAGAATTTCCTTCAAGTGTCACCCCTTTGATATAAAATTCTTTAAATAGATAATCATAACTCTTTTTTAAAAAAATAAAAAAAAACAAGAAAAAAAAACAACAACAACAAGCAGATTATGAAATTATTAGCACATATCTATCGATAAAACCAATAAATTGAGTAATATGTTTATAAAGAACTTATAGCTTACGCTTTTCTCTTCAAAATCTAATAATAGGACCTCTGCCAATTTAATTTAATTGTAATGGAGCACAGGCTCCGGTGGCAATTTCCCTACACACACATCTTCCCCCTATCCTGCATCCACCTACATTTGCCCTCTACAAATGTTAACTTCAAATTCTTTTAACGTTTTCGATAAGTTATTCATCATTTCCCTCGGTAAGTCATTCCTGTCCGTGACATCCTTAACTTTTTTTTTTTAACTGCTTAACGTCTCTTAACAGCGAGGTCTTTAGAGAGGGGAAAGGATGGGGGGTAAGGAATGGGAAGGAATTCGGCCATGGCCTGATGAGAGAAAAATCAACATAGTGTATCAACATCTAAAAGGTAATGCGACAATGTGGCGAGATCGACAAGTACCTACTTGCCGAACGTATGAAGAGTTTAAAACCAAGTTTCAAAATTATTTCTGGTCTAGTGCTCGACAAACTAATATAATATTAGATTTTTTTAATGGGAGGCGATACAATCAGAATGGGGAGAAACTACATCATTTAGTCCATCAGTGTTGACTTGGGATAAAGCACCTGGACCAAACCATTGAGGAAACAACTGTTATTAAAGGCATTATTAACAGACTTCCTTACCGGTTACAAGAAACTTTTTATAATCCTCACACAATCAATACAATAGATGACCTCCTGAGTTGGGCTCAAGATTTTGATGACGGAGAACAGAGAAACAGGGAAAGAGGTAATTTCGGTCGGGGAGGAGATCCGAACCTATTCAGCAATCCCACTAGTAATGATGTTTATCAGCGCAGAGAACCGGGGAATCCCAATTTTTCAGCTGCACCCAATAGAAATGAGATGACCCATCATAACCAGAGGAATGTCACGTATTTTACACGTGCGAGAAATGGGCATTTCAAAGGGAGAAATAATTGTTTCTACAAAACTGAAAATGAGCAAAGAGGAAATGAAACTGTACAAGCGATACCTACAGATGAGGAGGCTTTTAATAATCAGTCGGAAAATTAGGTATGGCTGAAACTGTGGTCCAAGTGGAGGCCAAACAGGAAATTGGACTATCTCCTATAGGCGATGTCAGGACTATTTTCCACAATGACTCCCGAGAAGACCTTACTGAAGATAAACATGAAGGTAAAGAAGTTAAACGAAACGGTTTCTTTAAGAATGATATTGAGGAAGTGAACTTAAATGACACTATATTTACCATAGCGTGTAATGAAGTGAGTGATGTACAGAGTCTTTCTGTTGGTGAAGATAACTGTAGTAATTCCAGTGAAGAAGTATTCACAAATGAAGGATGTATTGTTTCTGATAAAGATTTTTCTAGTAAAGGGAGACTGTTTCAGATAAGGCAAGAGCTGATGTTAGACTTGTTGTGTGTGAAGCAGGACAGAATGGTCTACCCACAAACTTACTGCCTGAGGAAGGATAAAATGAAGAAGAAAAGAAATACTACTTCAAGAATCCTCTACCTAATGAAGAAAAAACTACACAAGAGAAAACAGACTTCAAAAACCCACTTGAAGAAGAAAAAAATACGACTTCAAGAAACCATTACCTGAAGAAAAGGAAAGTCAAGTGGAAACGAAATACTGTTTCAAGAACCCACTACCTGAAAAGGAAAGAAAAAAATAAGCTGTGGAAACCAACAGTTTTACTAATTATGACCAGAGAAGGAAAAGATATCAAGAAAAATATACAAAATTAGGATAAAGAAGACAAGAAGATATTAGCTAACCTGTAAATAAAATATTCAAAAATGAAGAAAATAAACTTTTACCAGGCAATGAAAGTGAATGTTTCAAAAAAAAAAAATAAGAAAAAAAAGATGAATTAATATGCAATAAAATGAAATAACTCTGTGAGCTCAAAAGGGGCAAACTGATAATTCTTTCAATGTGAAAAAAAAAAAACAAGAATTCCAAAGAAAGTAGTGATGAGCAAGAAAATGACCCGTGTCAATTGGTTTTATATTATATAATTTTCTGGTCCAGGTACCTCCTTTCCTATGGACAAATACCTTATGCAGAAACTGATTTGTTGTTAGTGATATAATGTTTCGTGTTTTGAAAAAAAAAAAATGTTTATATTTTGTTCTTCTAGGAGGTTAAATGCTGGCAGAATATATATATCTTGTTTCAGGAGTCCCCTACCGTGCAAAAAGAAAAAAAACTTGATGGCGACAGAGTTTAAAACCCTGTAAGACAGTTGAAATTAATGCTTGCCACAGGTTGGAAGACCAGCAGAGCAACCAGAGAAGACAAGAACCTTCAGCTTATTCATAAATTGTTACTATTATTTTATTTTTTTTTTGTATATATCCATTTTTGTATGTAAGATTTAGAGAACTAAGAGTGAACGATGAAAAATTCCGACTAGCGAATATTACATATAGCCTATTACATTCGATGATTCTTTTGTTGTTGGATTTTTTTTTTTCTTTTTCTCTCGACGAGAATACTCCAGTACAGAGAAAATATCTGTTGTGGTATGAACCAGCAGACAAGTTAGTGATGAAGTATGGGAATAGCAACGACACCCTCCACCTTGTTTCGTTTATCTCGAGAGCACACAGTAATAGCATTACACGAACCCTGAAGGTGCTCTTAACCATTAATATAATTGCGCAATTACAAAATGTTAATTTTTTTCTGAAGTGAAAGACAATGTGAAAATAAAAACTGTTTTACGAGCAGTAATGCAAGTGAACAAAGGCAGAACGTCAAAGATACTTCTTAAATACGGCAATTCACGTTTTTATTTAGCCGTTTCGTCCAATAATTTAAACAATATTGCTTTTTTAGCACCGAGAAAAACAATTTTTTTTTGGCCTAGTTGTTCTGAGAGCAATTAGAAAGTTAAATATGTGAGGAGATTAAACGCTTTACAGACGCGTGTAGAATAGTCTAGATTAAAATATTTACAAAATTTATTGCATGGAAGGACTTTAAATCGACTTTTATCTGGCACAAAGGCTGCAGGATCCGTCTTGATACGCTGAAGGTGTTGATGTTCCGTACACAGATTTAGAGATAGGAAATCCCGGAGGAAGATTTGGATCGTTATACAGAAGAGAAAATGTGAGTAATTGAGTAATGTAACAATGATACTGTATAGTTTTAGGTCTTAATATTACAGAAAACAGACAAAGAATGGCACACAGTTTGATTCATAGTGGACAAAAATAATCTGCCCAACCGTACACATGGTTTTATGCCTTTTATGTCTTTTAAATGGTCTTAGTGTTATCACGGGTGATTCGTATATAATTCCGTTAGTTTTAGAAAAGGAATTAATGCAGTTGATGTCTTCACCTTCCAATGTAAAATCATGTTTCAAACAGAGTGACGAGATACCAATGAAGAAGAAGAAAATGTGCGTAAACACGTCAAGCCTTCAGTATCACCTTCCATAGTTTCCAGCAACGATAGCAAATTTATGATAAAACGTCATTTTTTTTGAACCTGGGTACGTTTTCATTTTGCTTCCAAGATCTTATTGAATCGACTGCTGTTGGCCTGCTTGTGTTTACAGTCATTACCGTCTTGTGTTTGATTTTTTGTTGGAATATCGGATTTTTTTTCTGCGTTAATGAGCCTGCGAAATTCTTGTTCACTGTTAACGACGACTATGTGTTCATTCTGTGTCAGTATCCATAAAATATTATACCAATTTTTTTTATTTTTTTTTTTTAACTGCTTAACGTCTCTTAACAGCGAGGTCTTTAGAGACGGGAAATGGTGGGGGGCAAGGAATGGGAAGGTATTCGGCCATGGCTTTTTGCATGAAGCATCCCGGCATTCACCTGGAAACCATGGAAAACCCAAATCTGGATGCCCGGACGGGGATTCGAACCGCCTTCCTCCCAAATGCGAGGCCAGAACGCTAACCGTTATGCCACCATCCTCGGTCCAAATTTGTTAGTTTAATTAATTTTATGTACGTATATGTCTCACAACGCATTATTTATCTTTTTAATTAGCAAATAATTGTCAAGAATTACAGAAAAATTACGTCCTCTAAGGAAGGTGAAAATCCCAATAAATAGGCTAATTCGAAAATTTCGCAATTTGTTATTCAATTTTAAATTTAAAATATTTTTAAACATAAGAACAATTGAAATAAAGCTTATAACAACAAAAGGATGATAGTGACATCAAAACTG
>CM061914.1:187878684-187995632 GCA_031002005.1 Vandiemenella viatica | reverse complement strand
ACGTATTGCTGCTTCTTCTAGTTTCTTTCCAATTTTTATACAGCCATTTCTTTTTGTAAAAATTCCATATTAGCCGCCTATCTCTGTATTTTATACCTATTTTTCTGAGAATCTCGAACATCTTCTCCCATTTAACATTATCAAATGCTTTTTCAATATATATGAAACCTAAATACGTTTTTTTGCCTTTCTATCTTTTATAATATTAACCTCAGTGCAACAATTGCTTCTGTCGGAGCGTGGAATGTTAGAAGTCTGAATAGGGCAGGAAGATTAGAAAACTTAAAAATGGGAATGGAACGACTTAAGTTAGATGTTGTTGGGATTAGCGAGATTAAATGGAAGGACGCACAGGATTTCTGGTCTGGGGAACACAGGATAATTAGCACACAAGCTGTCAATGGAGTAATTAGTGTAAGATTTGTAATGAATAAAACCAATAAAATACACTTTGATCCCATTAATCAAAAGACAACCATCGATAACCACAACTACCATAACAAACAAGAGAGCGCGTGCAGTAGCGCTAGCAAAGCGAGCGAGCGAGCTGTCTTGGAGGACCTAGTTCGCGAACTAAACAGAGCGCTCCCGGTCGCGAACTAGAGAGCGGTACCGTTCGCGAACTAAAGAGCGCTCCCGGTCGCGAACTATAGAGAGCGGTACCGTTCGCGAACTAAATGAGCGCTACCGTTCGCGAACTAGCACCATTCGCCGCTAGGGTTTCCAATATTTTTTCGGTTGATGGTAGGAATTTTTTAAAAAGAATAACCTATAAAAATATGCTACACTTCAAAAATATAATATTTTACGAAAGAGTAGAAAATGATAAAAGGTATGTTTTTACTATTTCATTTTTTAAGCTATATTTTTTGCACTTCTTTCATCTTTAATTCTTTTTTGTCTACAGTAAAATTGTCATATGCTTTATCGCTTTCAGTTGTCAAATTAATTTCGAGAAAAAGCTCATTTTTTTTCATGAAATACTTCTCTTACTTTTACCTGGATTTCGTATAATATTGTTATTTCAGAGTAAAGTTTGTTCACTTTGATATTCATTTTTTCTCGCAAATTTATAACCTCTAATATAGTCTCACAGTCATCAAATGAAACCCTGTGATTTGAATTTAATTTTTGGATTTTGTATAGCCAATTGCTTTCATTAAAATCTAACTATTTACTAAGATACTCCAGACATTTATCAACGAATACTAGAGCATTATTTTTTATATTATCACTTTCTGTGGAGAATTTGTTTTCTTAACCAAAGAAACAGTATCTTTTACATTTTTCTAGCGCTGATTTTAAAGCTGACATAATATAATACTTATCTCAGTCTGTTGGTTAACAGCTTTGTGAAAGTGATGAAAGAAATGACTTGCGAAATTCAAAAAGATTTTAACTTTTGTGTCTTCATCAGTTTCATTCGTCGCCAAAAAATTGTGAATGTGTGTTGGATTATTCTCCCCTTCACTAATAAAATAATAGCTCAATGACTTCCAATTCACTGGAAATTTACGCACTTTCGTTATTGCTACCACTTTCTCATTCAAGGGTCACTGTTATTTTTATATGTCTAATTATTATATCACATTGGAAGTATTAATGTTATTTTTCTTAATAATATAGGTAATACTATTTCTGTCATATAGTACTTAAGTTGTAGCCAATAGTAGAATTATATTTTGTCCATGATTTCCAAAACTTTATTTATATAAAAAAGCCGATTACTTATAAACGGGTATTTTAATTCATCAAAATAAACGCGTTTATAATATTTTATAAGTAATGTTGTGTGTTGTTGTTGGGGTTTAAGGGCGCGTCGACGGCAGGATCATTAGCGCCTTTTATAAGTAATGTTTCTTCCATGAACTAATAAACAAATCCATTTAAAAAATTAATATTCTACGAATGCATGTAAAGTAAATAGTAAAAACAGCACAATTATTCAATTTACCCATTTGTGTAAAGGACAATGAGCACTTTGGTTTATCGGCGCCAACTGTTCATGCTAATGTAATTTGAAAGGGCTATTATTAAGCAATAACTTTTGTTAAGAAGGTCATATTAAATTCCATTTAGAAACGACAAAAAATGATTATGTCCTAATAAAACTGACTTAACAAACAAAATAGCGCGTGCAGTAGCGGTAGCAAGGCGAGCGAACGATCTGTTTCTCTGAATTCGAGACGCGAACTAACGAACTAAAAGAGCGAACTAGTTCGCGAGGGAGCTGCGAACTAAACTGAGCGCTCCCCTTCGCGAACTATTATGCGCAAGTCTAAATGGAACGTATTAAAGACCGAAATAATGAAAGCTGGCAAAGAAACATTAGGCTTTATGGACCAAGCTGCCCGAAAACCTTGGATCACAGAAGAAATTTTGGAACTGATGGAACTGAGGAGAAGGTACAAAAATGCTCAGGATGAAGCAGGAAGAGAACATTACAGGCAGTTTAGAAATCAAATAAATAGGAAATGCAAAATAGCAAAAGAAAAATGGCTACAAGAAAAGTGTGAAGAAGTAGAAAAGGAAATGGTCGTAGGTAAAGTAGATGTTGCGTATAGGAAGATCAAACAGAATTTTGGAGAAATGAAGAAAAGAGGCGTGAACATTAAAGCTGGTGATGGGAAACCTCTTTTAAGCTCAGAAGAAAGAGCTAATCGATGGAAGGAAAACATTGAGAATCTATATGATGGGTAAGCCTTGAACAATAGCGTAATGGAAAAGTAAGGCGATGTCATCATTGATGACTTAGGAGATCCTGTTTTGAGGACAGAATTTAATAAAGCTCTGAATGACTTGAAAACAAATAAGGTAGTTGGAATTGATGACAACCCTGCAGTACTTCTTAAATCCCTAGGAGAAGAAGGAATTGATAGATTATTGAAGCTGATATCAAATAGTTATGAAACGGGGGAAATTCCAACTGATTTTAACAAAAATATCATCTTCTCACTTCCGTAGAAAGCAAAAGCCGACAAATGTGAGAATTATCGCACCATTAGTCGGACATCACATGCTTCAAAATTACTGACCAGAATAATATACACAAGAATGGAAATGATAGTAGAAAACATAGTAGGTGAAGATCCGTTTGGGTTTAGGAAAAATTGCGGTTCAAGGGAAGCAATTCTGTCTTTAAGATTAATACTTGAAGGGCGGATCAAGAAAAACAAAGACACTTTTATGGCATTTGTTGATTTACAAAAAGCGGGTGGGGTGGGACTTTCTGCACCAGCGAAATACTGGCACTGACCTTTTGAAATTTGAATTAACTGCTTCCTTATGATGTCTTCCTCACGTTGTACACTCTCCTTTTCCGGAAAATTCGCCACGAATTAAATTAAAAATGCCTAAATATGACACTGCAGCGCTGCTATTAGTTGCCGACGGCCCTGCGAAATCAATGATAATCTTTTGAAATGTTGGTTTAATTCTTTGTTGTAATATTTTCTTGCCGTTTTAGCTTCACTCCGTTGCAAAACGTCGCATAAAATTAACAGATACAAAATTTTTATCCGAAATGAAGTACTATAAGGCTCACCATCTTGGAATCGATATAAGCAGTCAGAGATAATCCGATTGTTTCAGTTGTAAACAAATGCGCAGTTTGTCTCTGGTTTGCGACATGGGCTGCCGCTGAACGAATTTCCCGTAAACATTTTACTCTTGGTCCAGGCCGAATTTCAATCTAACCATGATCACTATGACAAAACAAACCTATTTAGGTTGACATGATTCCTGTACCGATAATTTTTTGTGTCCGTTTTTACAGTGCTGCTAACATTTCGCGGTTGCGGAGCATCCCATATTTCGGCATTTTTAATTTAATTCGTGGCGACTTTTTGGAAAAGGTGAGTGCTAAACGTGAAGAGAAACACTATAAGGGAGCAGTTAATCCAAATTTCAACAGGTCAGTAACAGTTTTTTCACTGGTGGAGAATGTACCACCCCACCCGAAAAATCTTTTGAAAATGTTAGGTGGAACAAGATGTTCAAAATTTTAAAGAAGTCAGGTCTAAAGTATCGAGATAGAAGAATACTTTAAAAACTATATAAGAATCAAGTGGTTGTAATAAAAGTAGAGAATCATGAGAGACAAGCATCAGTTAAAAAGGGCGTGAGACAAGGTTGTAGTCTATCCCCGTTAATATTCAACTTGTATGTAGAGGAAGCAGTAAAGAAAGTAAAAGAAAAATTTCCATGTGGTATAAGTGTTCAGGGGAAAAAATAGTATGTTACGATTTGCTGATGACATTGTCTTGTTAGCAGAAAGGGCTGAGGACATTGAGAAATTACTGAATGGCATGAACAAACTACTGAAGGAAGATTTTGGACTGAATATATATCAAAGCAAGACTGAAGTGATGAAATGTAGCAGAAATGATACCAATACTATTAGATTAAATATAAAAATAGGATCGGATGCAATTGGAGAAGTAAGTGTTACTTAGGAAGCAAAATTACAACCGATGGCCGAAGCAAGAATGATGTTAAATGCTGAATAACACTAGCAAAAAGAGCATTCATGAAAAAGAGAAATCTTTTAGTTTTCAAATATTGACCTAGAAATTAGGAAAAACTTTTTTTTAAATTCTTATGTGTGAAGCACAGCACTTTACGGTAGCGAGACATCGACTTTAGGAATACCGGAAAGAAGGCAAATTGAAGCATTTGAAATGTGGTGTTACAGAAGAATGCTGAAAATTAAGTGGACAGACAAAGTAAGAAATGAACGAGTTTTGGAAATGATGGGTGAGGAGAGAAGTTTGTAGAAGAAGCTTACAGAAAGAAGAGACTGGCTGGTAGCTCATATTTTGAGACATGATGGATTGGTTAATTTGCTGGCGGAGGGAACAGTCGAAGGTAAGAACTGCAGAGGAAGTCAGACATTAGAATATATGAAGCAGATAATTTAGGACGTGTGCTGTAAGGGATATGTAGAGAAGAAGAGGATAACACAAGATGATAGGAAGGGATGGAGGATTGCATCAAATCAGTCGAAAGACTGAGGACAAAAAAAAAAAAAAAAAAAAAAAAAGCTGGAACAATCTTTCTTTCATTACATGACCACTTTTTTTCAGGAGTTCCGCTTTCAGATAATCGATACCCGATGCCTTATTATTCTTTAATCTCCCTAGTGCCTTTTCATATTCTTTTCTTAATATATTGTACCCATTATTTTCTTCTTCCACCATTTCCTTTCTTATTATTATTATTTAATTGCAATGGAGCACAGGCTCCGGTGGCAATTTCACTACACACCCAACCTCCCGCTATCCTGTACCCACCTGCATTTGCCCTTTACAAATTTTATCTTTAAATTCTTTTAACGTTTTCGGTAGGTTATTCATCATTCCCCTTGGTAACTCATTCTAATCCCTGACACCCTTACCTAAGAAAGAAAATCTTCCCACACCCTTGTGCCTGAAATCGAGTGCCAGCTTGTGGTCATGGTCATCTTTTCCCTTCCATGAACTACTTTCATACCTACTACAATATCTTTCCATGCTTCATTGCCAGTATATGCCCCGTAGACTCCCATGACCCTCCTCATCCTCCTCCTGTCTTGAAATGAATCCCATTCCAGCTCCTTTATCATATCTGTCACTGATTGCATTCTGCAATAATTTCCAGAAACAAATCTAGCAGCCCTTCTTTGCACCTTCTCCAACTCCTGTATTTGATACTCATAATGTGGGTCCCATACTACACTACCATATTCGAGCAATGGTCTGACCAAAGTTTTGAAATCCATTCCTTTATTTCTCTCGTGCATCTCCTCATCACTCTCTCCAACAAGTGCACGATTTGGAAACCTTTTCGTACCACCTGTCCAATGTGTCCTGCCCAGTTAAGCTTGTTATCAAATGTAATGCCAAGATATTTACATTTCAAGTCTTCAGCAAGCAATTCTTCCCCCACCTTCTAGAATCTTATTTTTATCTAATTTTGCATCCTCGTACAAGTTTTCTATGTATTGCTTCTACCAATTCATAATTTCACAATGATCGTTAAGGATGTTACCACTTCCATTGTTTATTGCATTGCCTTTTTCTATATCGCTAACCAAAAAAAGTTTTAATTATTTCATATGCAGATTCCATATTGCCATTCCGTATTTTTACTTCTTTTTGGGAACAGATACTGTTATAGTAATTTTCTCTTGCAACTCTTGTTCCTTTGTTAATAGCATTTGTCAATGATCTATTTTTCTTCTTATACATTTCATCCCTTCTTCCCTTTAGCAGTCTTCTCTCTTGCATCATATCTAGTACTTCCTTGGTAATTCATTCCTCTTTTGGTATAATTTCTTTTTTCAACAAAATTTCATCAGCAGCCTCCATCAGGTCCTGCTTAATGCGAGTCCATCTTTCCTCTGCCTTTCCTGCCATCTCATTTATATTTATTTTATCCATACTCTGTTGGTATAGCCTAGCAGTATTTTCATCCTTCAAATTTTCAATTTACCATTTGCTGGAAGTAGTTCTTTTACCCAGCTTCTTGAACTTTGGTATCCCTTCATCATTACCACCGAACTACGTACAAAACGTATGTAACTTTAACTTATAGCAATGGCGAGGCAAAGAAGAAACGAATATAATTTGTGTCTATTTTTTAATTGGTCTTAGATCTTTGGAGGATCAGTGATAAAATCCAAAAATACTGAATAGACCCTACCAATATAACTAAAACTGTTAGATTTATCTTAATTTAGGTGAAATTCAAATCCTAGTGATCATTAAACCAGATTTTTCTAAAAACTAGAATCCAGAGATTGAGCAACAATGCGACATTGAATGAATGTAAGATTCCGCAGATATAACTACTGCAGGAATAGGGTGGGGAGTTCGTCACCAAACAATAATGTCTTGTTCCTGTATGTAAGAGTTACCCTGATGAAGGCAACGATGGCAGTTGCCGAAACGTTGTTAAAAGATCTAAATAAATCAATTAACCGGTAGAAAACCAGAGAGTTATTTATTTCAATAATGTTATTTCTCTGCTTACTTTCATTGTAACCTTATTGTCATAAGTAACTGTACAACACAGAAATCTACCCATACTTCCAGTATCAGTTTTGCCACGTTCAAGTCTAATGGAAATACATATTAATTATTTCTGTATATAAAGTATGGTAGCTATGGTGTGTGACAATGTTTATTTCAAGCCTCGTCTTATCAGTTATAATAATTAATATAGCAACATTTTACTTTTGGAAATATCAAGCTCAGCAAAACTGTACAGAGATGTACGTCACTAGTAGCTCCAACTATTGGTGAATCAAAAACGATAATTATAATCTTTGTTCAGCGATTAACGTCTATTTCGGATCCAGGAAGCAACGGCGAGCAATACGTTGCGATATGAACGAGGCAATACATTTTTGCGTTCTCGAAGGTGACAACGCGGTTGTCACAAAGATATTTCACTCTTCATTAATTGTTTTTACACATAGATTTCTAGTTAAGGCATTCGCAACAGTTCTTAAAAGGCGGCGTGTCCAACTACAAACATGAAAACAACAATTCACATCACGCAGAGCTCCTATGAGAATTAAAAATTTTGTATGGATCTAACGAACTCGGCTTCAAAGCTAGATTGCTGCTATCTGTTGGCTTTAAACGCTGAATTCATGACACTAACACAAAGACCCGGTACACTGCCTTAAATTAGCCTCATTTTTCTTTTTTAATGTCTGGACGAGACATTAATTTTCTGCTCGATCACCAACTAAGCAACGTGATGATGCAAACATCATAAATTAAGCTTTCAAACGGCCAAAAAAAAAAATAAAATATTTTTTTAGTCTTACATTCCCCAGATGCGGGTTGTTGTAGATCTTATTGCTCTTTTTAGCGTTATGCAGAGTTACAGACTTACAAATTATGTGGAGTAGTAACAGTGCACCATGAAAATTTCAATTTAATCTGTAGGGTGTATTACATTCGAACATCCTTTTGGGATGAGAGTTTTTTTTTTTAACAATGATACCAATTATCAGGTGATTAGACAGACAGAGAGAGAATTTGTGACATGGCGGGACCGAAGCAATGATTTTGTTTATGTTTGCTCGACGGATAACTTCTGCAGAGAAAATGTTTCTTATGGTATGAACCTGCAGACATGAATCAGTCACGAACTATTGGAAAAATACTGACAACCGCCACCTTGCTTTGCTTAGACCTCGAAAAAAAATAAAAAATATTTCACGAATCATGAAGTTAACCTTAACCTTTAATTCCGATGTAACAAAACAGTGAAACACAGTGTGGAAATAAAAATTAATTTACGGGTAGTAATGTAGTCTGCTGTAACAGGAATATACGTAGATGGTTAATGAGTGTAATTAAATTCTGTAATTGAGACTTTTAATTATACATTACGTCTTATACTATACTTAAAATTTGCGTCTATGGTACCAATAAAAACAAAAAAATTGTGTGATTGTTCTGAGAGACAAAAGAAAGTTAAAGATGTAAGGAGATTAAACGCTTTTAGATGAATGCAGAACCCTCCAGATTAAAATAGTTACCTAATTAATTGCACACAAGCGACGTCGTATTAACGATTTCATTGCCTCATTGTTCTGCTGTTTCTATTTATTTGGCACATCCGTTTCAAGCTCTCTCTTCATATGCGGGAGGTGGAGATATACTGTACTCCGATTTATATAGAACGATAACAGGAAAGAACTCGTGAGTATTATGACAGTGATTCTGTATTATTCATTTCTTTCGAATCTTAATATTACTGTAGATTGTAAATGCTTTTTATTTTTGTGTTTGTGCTACAAAAAATATACTGATAAATCTGTTTGTGAAAACAGTATGGTTTTTTTTGTTTTTTTTGTTTGTCTTACCAATTGACTAACGACTCTATCAAGTTACCATCATCTCAGACTGTTCAAAAACTCTATTGATATTAATTTTAAGTGTAGTTTCTTATAAATCTCATCGTTTACCTTGTCTAAATATAGCCCAGCTGAGGTTACCAGATCTTCACTTGTTAATTTTGATTAATTTATGTTGCTATAAGTACATGCAAATAACTCTAAGTTAATGTCGCTACTTTTAAAGAAGGAATTAGTGCAGTTAATGTCTTAAACATCCAGTATAAAATAATATTGCAACTAGAATAAAAAAAAAAAAAAAAAAAAAAAAAAAAAAAAAAAAAAAGGATGACGACGAAGCAAATGCGGGTAACATTTGTATGTGGAGTGGAGGCATGAAGCCTCCAGCATCAGCTTCCACAGTTTCCAACTCTGTCTGGACCAGAATCCTCTCCAGCGTATCTTGGAGTTCCTCCATTCCTCGTCTTCAACCATTACCAAATTGACTGTTTAAATTCTGACAGTTTCTCTATTTGCTCCAATATCGGATTATGTATCTGGCTTCATATTGTTTGTTATTCTCTCCTGTTATTATATTCATTGCACCTTGTTCGATGTAGTTGTTCCTGTTTTGATGCTCTGCAATTTAATTTTTTTTTCCTCTGGAGTCAAATACACCCTCCAAGTGGTTACAGGTCCTTGAAATCATGGAGTCGGGTGGAAGTTATTTGTGCGGTTACTTTGAAGGCCTTTTTGGAACAGGGAGATCAAGAGTATAGGAATCAACCTCGGCACTTGGTATTTACCCCCACAGTTAAATGTGTTTGGAAGGAAGAAGAGAAATGTAGTTTTGGATCGAATAACCGTTAGCTGCATGTGTCCGCTAGCTTCATCATACAGAAGGAGGCGTATCAGGCCAGTGCTTTCCGTTTGTTTCTATTCTACAATGTGTTGTTACATATGAGATTATCATGACTCATTGTGGGGTGCAAATTGTGACAAGAAATGCCAGATTCGAACCGTCCACGATCAATCGACACCGTGTACGAAGTAAAACGTTTTCCTTTATTTAAAATTAAATCCTCCTTTTATCTTACTGTCCACAATTAAACAGAAGTAATCCGTCTGTTTTCCGGAATCGAGCAGTGTAATTTTTCGACGGCACCTGACTTCTGGCTCATAAATTACACATTTCGCAAACCTATACGACTGTTATTGTTCCGAGAGTCGTGGAAAAGCGATAACATTCTGGCATCGTATTCGGGAGGACGCGGATTCGAATCCCCATACTCTGATTTTGGTTTTCAATTATTTACCCAAATCACTGTAAAATCTTCCTTCAAACTGCCATGGCCAAATTCCTTCCTGTTTCTTGTACCTTGTCTTTTCTTACTTCTAATTAACTTGACGTTGACGATGCGAAGCAATCATCTTCTACGTTTCTTCCCAACTAAAGTAAAAATATCAGTCCATTACTGAAAGAGGCGTGCTGATTAAAGCTTAGCATTCTTCTTAAATTAGGAGATTTCTATAACTCCAAAATACCACGATGTACGTCCCCACACACCCATTTTGTCCCCTTTCTGGTACCTACCTACGTTCATCCACTACAAATTTAAACTCTAAATTATTTAAAAGTTTTAGCAAATTATTCAACAATTCCTTTGGTCACTTATTACAATACCTGATTCCGTTACCTACGAAGGAAAATCTTCCCAGACCCTTGTGGCTGAAATCGAGTGCCAGCTTGTGGTCATGGTCATCTTTCCCTCCTATGCCCTACTTTGAATTCTAACGCCAATATCGTTCCACGCCTCATCACAAAAATGCGCCTTGTACATTCCAATGACTATCTTCACCCTACTCCCGTCTTCCAATGAATCCCACTCCAGCTCGTTTATCAGATCTGTTACCGATTGTGTTCTGCGGTAATTTCCAGAGACAAATCTAGCAGTCATTATTTTAATCCCTCCAACCCCCGTATTTGATACCCAAAATGCGGGTCCCATGCTACACCACCATATTCAAGCAAAGTTCTTACCAAAGTTTTATAACGCAATTCCTTTACCCCTCTCGCACATCCCTTCGGCACTGTTTTCAACAAGTGATGGATTCTGAAACCTTTTCTTACTACCTGTCCAATGTGTGCAGCCCAGTTGAGCTAATTATAAACTGTTATTCAAGGATATTTACATTTCAAATCTTCAACAAGCATACGCACCTTATAATCTTGAGATACTTTTTTTTATTAGCTTTATGTATATCAGACCAAGGTAACATAACGAACTGTCCAGAAATTCTTAGCAACATATACAAGGAGTCAAGCAATTAAAGGATAATCCTGAAATAGGACACATGATTTCCTACTAAATGACAAAATTTTATTTTAGTAAAAGTCTCGCCATTTTAGAGATGTTGATTTTTTTAAATATTATATTGAAACATGTGTCTTTGTTCAGTTTAATCCATGCTATTTCCACAGATTAAGACTTTTTAATCCCAGCTTTCTTTAATTTACTCAAAGGTATTTGAGTAATATAATTTTTTTTTTCTTAAAACCTTATAAAAATATTAAATGGTATAATTATCTCATACTTATTGTAAAATGATTGTTTCATGTTCATTCAATTTGGTTAAGATACCATTGTGCATTTTAAACATTTAGTAAAAAAAAAAAAAAAAAAGATGATAATGAGGATTTTGCTAAGGTGTGCATTGAAATAATAGACAGAATAAGTGCAAGTAACATTTTTTATTTCGTTAATCATAAAAATGTTCAAAGTGGCTGCCATTTTCTCTTAGGCACGCCCTAAATCTTTTGATAAACGATCTTTTTATTCGGGGAGCGTTTTTCAGTCACAAGAGTAATAATCTATACATTAATTTTGTTCATTTTTTAAGTTATTCTGAATTTTGCTTGTTAATTGTCTTTGTCTTTTCTAGTTTTATAATAATCCCTACTAAACAAGAAAAGATTTTTCCAATTTTAATGACTTGTGGTTAATGTAATAGAAGTTACCTCCGTCGGGTAAACTAAATATTTTTGTCAGTCCCAATAAAAAAAATAAAAATAAAAACCAAGGGATTTAGGTCCGGTGGTCTTGGTGACCATAACATAGGGCCGAGTCGCCCGATATATGAAATATGTTGAGACGTTTCTAAAAATAAAATTTTGTCATGAGGTTTCTCCGGTTGCAGTATTATCCTTCCATTCCTGGACACCTTGAATATATTCGAGTCCTGGTCTCTAACTGGTTCGTTGCAGGGACACCTCCACCGACCACGCACCAATCGGCTGACTCCCTATTGGTGCATATCATCCGATAATCGGAGAGTTAAAGGAAGTATTTAATGATATTCCAGGTCATAATCAGAGTTTGTAAACACAACAGAGAACGGGTCGTATAAGTATTCAGTGTAAAAACTGTGCCGATCATCTGAGAATACTACTTCTTGCTTACTCTTCCATAGCTTCCGTGCGAACCAGTGAGATGTCGTCACATCTGGCGATGAAGACTGCTGTCCTGGTTCTGATGGTGACTGCCGTCGCCTGCCAGAAGGTTCCCCGACCACCAGGAGGAAGTCAATTCAGCTTCAACCCCAGCGCGGGATATGAGTTGGACCCCAGCTCAGTACCGCAACTACCCCCTCACCACCCTGACCCCTGGCCTCTCCCACCGCCCCTAAGCTAAGCTGCTTCCAGCGGGCAGGGACCACAGCAATGCCGCCACACCGTGAACTTGAATGTGAACCGGTGAAGCTTCTGTTCAGTCTGCCAGTAAAGGCCCCTGCCAGGCAGACCTCACACACAACGCGCCTGCACGCCGGGATACATATACGACTCCAAACAGGCGCAGAGACATCAAAACAAACCAGGAAAACAAATAGAATCATCTAGAAGCTAAGTGGGACTATTTCTTACAGAGGTCGCCGTACTACCACACAACGGAATTCCTGCGCCAGGCCGCCTATATAAGCGTAGCCGGCCGCTCCACCGCCAGTTCCGGCCTGACCGCGGAACCAGCTTCAACTACAGAAGACCACCGGAAGTTCGCGAGAAGTAGAAGCCGTCTCTCTCTACCCCGGATCAGGACCAGGCTAAATTTCTCGACGGTCATCCGCTAACTGTACCACATTTGTTATTGTTTACCAGTGTTTTGTGTACATAGTAATAAACCTCAAGGAACCATTACGTGTAGTTCACTTCAGTGGCGACAAGGTTGGGATAAGAACTCTCGACCATCATGGCTACGCCAGCAGCACCTACGGAATGGCAACAGTTCCTCCAAGGACTTCTACATCAGTTCTTCGAATCTCAGAGACAACTGATTGCGGAAGTCAGGAATCTCCGCCAACCCACGGCCCCGCCTCCGTTCCCAGCATTCAACGACGACGTCGAAGAATGGGAGACCTACGAGAAGCGCATAAAACAACACTTCGCAATTCATCACATATCCAAAGAAGAAGACCAGCGTGCATATTTCCTTTCCTGGAACCAATCAAAGATGTATGTCTTGCTCACCAAACTTCAGCCACAAGACCCCGACACCCTCACCTTCACGACCATCTGTACGACACTGAATGCATACTACAGACGCCGGTACCATGTCGTCGCGGCCCGCGTCGAATTCTATCAATGCCGGAAGAAGCCCGATCAGACGTATCGCCAGTGGGCGGCCGAACTCCAAGGCCTTAGCAGAAAATGTAAGTTTCAAACTCGTTGTTCCCACGAATCCTACGCCGACGACATGGTGGGTGATCACATCATACAGGCTGCACCAGATGCCGCACTCCGGCATGACGCCCTCAAGTTAGAGGACCCATCCCTGGAGCAGGTCATCGAACTAGCCTACAAATTCGAAATATCTACGGCCGCAGATCGCCGCCTGGAGTCCTGGGCGGATGTGGCCGCAATCCGAACCGACGTAGAGGACACACAGGACGTCGCCGCCATCCAGAGCTCCCAGTCGCGCTCCTCCCGACACCACAACCGGGGACCGCTTCCTCAGAAGGACATCGAACCGGCCCGTTCCGGCAGGGGCACCAAGTCTCGGCAGCAGCAGCGGATCCCGCAGCGCCGACGCCGCAGCCCGCTCCGCCTACCCTCCTGCCCCGCCTGTTATTCAGCACATGAGAGGGAAAATTGTCCGGATCGTTGGGCTGAATGCTCACGTTGCGGCAAGGAAGGACACCTGGCGTCCGTCTGCCGCACCAACACCACCAATGCCAATCCCGGCTCTCGCCGCCCAGGGTCTTACCAAGACAGGTTGAGCGGCGCACCTATGGATATCAATCAGGTAGACACTTCCACAGCATCCAAACTTTTTATTGACGTTACGGTCAATGGCAAGCCCCTGCGCCTACAAGTCGACACAGGAGCAGCAGTCTCATTGCTTAATTATACTACTTATGTGCAAATTGGCTCGCCCCCCCTCTCGCCGGCCCCCAAGCGCCTCCTGACATACAACAAACAGGAAATAGCACTCCTGGGACAGTTCACAGCAAACGTCATGTATAAGTCTGTACATCGTTCAGTCCCCTTTTTAGTAGTTAACAGTTCTCTCACAGCAGACTTATTTGGACTGGACGCCTTCCGCTTATTCGGATTTTCAATTGAGGATAACATACACCTCGTATCTCAGCATGTTCCTTTTCCTGAAGTGGACGCCCTTTGCACCGAGTTTCAGGACCTGTTCTCACCAGGCGTCGGCTGTGCAAAGGACTTCGAAGCATCACTCCAACTCCGGCCGGACGTACGGCCTCGATACTTCCGGGCACGCCAGGTACCCGTAGCGCTTCAACAACCACTTCAGGAAGAACTTCAACGTCTCCAAGACGAAGGGATCCTCCAGCCGGTGCGGTTCAGCCCCTGGGCCACGCCGTTGGTCATAGTTCAGAAGCCAGGACGCCGCTTACGTCTCTGTGGTGACTTTAAGACCACCGTCAACCCGCATCTGCTGGTAGACGACTATCCACTTCCGAGACCGGACGACCTCTTCCGTAAACTAGCAGGAGGTACCTACTTTACAAAAATTGACCTGGCAGAAGCATACCTTCAAATCCCTTTGGATATCCAGTCCCGACAATACACAGTCATCAACACTCCCTCTGGCCTCTTCCAACTCAACCGGCTCATGTTCGGCTTGGCCAGTGCTCCAGCGATTTTTCAACGGTATCTCGAACAACTTCTCCAGGATATTCCGGGATGCATCAACTATCTCGACGACATAGTCGTCACGGGACCCTCCGCTGCCGAACACATGACCAACCTCCGCCTACTCTCCTCCGCCTCCGTGCAGCAGGATTAAATGCAACCTTTCCAAGTGTCAATTTTTTCAACAATCCATTTCCTACCTGGGTCACATCATCGCTCAGGAAGGCATCTCCCCAGCATTTTCCTATGTGGACGCTATTTCCAACTTACCTCGGCCTCAGGATCTACATCAGTTGAAATCTTTTTTAGGCAAGATTTCATACTACAGAAAATTTATACCCTCAGCAGCACAAGTGGCAGCACCCCTGTACCACCTCTGTCGCAAGAATGTCCCGTTCCGTTGGACCCCAGCTTGCGAGACCGCATTCCACACCCTTAAACAGCAGCTCAAGTCCGCAGCATGCCTCATGCCATACACTCCAAACCTCCCCTTGATACTTGCCACAGATGCATCCGATTACGGTGTGGGGGCAGTTCTGTCTCATAAATTACCAGATGGCACGGAACGCCCCGTAGCCTACATCTCCAAAGCCCTATCGGCTGCTCAGCTTAAATATTCTCAAATCGAGAAAGAGGCGCTAGCTATTGTTTTTGCCTGCTCCAAATTCTATTCCCTTTTATATGGGATTTCTTTTCATCTCATTACCGACCACAAGCCACTCCTATCACTATTTGATCCGTCCACACGTCTGCCTACCAAAACATCCCACCGCATCCAGCGTTGGGCACTATTCCTGTCCCAGTTCAGATATACCATGCATTTCCGTACCACCTCCAGGCATGCCAATGCAGACGCCTTATCCAGACTACCGCAGGGACCAGACCTTGCCTTCGACAAGTCGGAACTTCTGGTGTTCCAGATCGACGATGACATACAAGAAGCACTGAAGACATTTCCAGTCACGGCCTCAAAAGTCGCGGCAGCCACAGGGGAGGACCCCCTCCTCCGTGTCATCCGACACCACATCCAACACGGGTGGCAAACACGTTCCCCTCCACGCCATCATCAAGACCTCAAGTTCTACTACTCCATCCGCCACCAGCTCTCAGTAGTAGAGGGAGTGCTCCTCCGCACAGAACCAAATTCCACCCCGAGGGTCGTCGTTCCGAGATCCCTACAACCGACAATCCTCCAAACTCTCCACCAAGGACACTGGGGAATTGCCCGCACCAAATCCCTTGCCAGACGCCATGTATTCTGGATCGGCCTTACCACGGATGTCACGAAGATGGTGCGGCGCTGTACCATCTGTGCCCAACAACTGCCCCGCCCCCCTCAAAAGTTCCTTTCCTGGCCGGCACCGTCCGGACCCTGGGAACGCATTCACCTCGACTTCGCTGGCCCATTCCTAGGCCACCAGTGGCTCCTAGTGACGGATGCCTTTTCCCACTTCCCATATGTCGTCCGTTGCTCCACAATCACCACAGAGGTCACCATTTCAGCCCTCACGAAGATCTTTTCCATCGAAGGATTACCATACGCTATCGTCACAGATAACGGACCGCAATTTCGAAGTCGGGAATTCCTATCCTTCTGTACCGCCAACAATATCCAACACCTCCTCACCCCGCCCTTCCACCCCCAATCTAACGGGGAGGCGGAACGGCTAGTCAGAACATTCAAAACCCAAATGACCAAATACACCACAAGTCACAAACTCGAAGAGGCATTGACACTCTTCCTCAGTTCCTATCGAACCACTCCAGTGGGGGCCAAAAGCCCGGCGGAATTGCTACATGGCCGCCAACCTCGCACTCTCCTCCATCTCCTCTTACCCCCGCCCAAAGTACAGGTACCTTCGGGCCCATTCCGTTTCACCCCGGGCTCCCTAGTCTGGGCCCGCGGGTTTGGCTCCCGGGCCGGTTGGCTTCCGGGGGTCATCCAGCGGCCCCGGGGCCGCCAACTGTTCGACGTCAGCCTGGATGGCCGGATAGTGCGACGCCATCGAAACCAACTACGTCCCCGCTACCCCACGGCACCGTCCTCTTCCACCACGACACGGCCATCCACTTCTTCCTCTCCTTCCCTGCCACCTCCACCACTCCTGCCTTCTAACCGTTGCTCAGGGACAGTTACAGCGCCACCAACGACGCCACAACCTGTCGGTCGCTCCGACACCCTTCAGCCGCAGCCTCTCGACCACCTGCGGGGACCATCTTCAGCGCCCCCCGTACAGCCCCCGGCCATCGACGCCGACGAACCGATGCCGTTAGCTCCACAAGTACCTCCACCACAACCTGCACCACGACGCAGGTCGGCACGCATCGCCAGGGGAACAGCTCCGTACTCCCCTGGAGGTAGCCTTCATAGTCTGCTCCAGGGCGCCGCGGCAGACGACCTCGCAGACGTCGCAGACATCGCTTCCCCCCCCCCCCCCCGGGAGGGAGGTATGTTCAGTCTGCCAGTAAAGGCCCCTGCCAGGCAGACCTCACACACAACGCGCCTGCACGCCGGGATACATATACGACTCCAAACAGGCGCAGAGACATCAAAACAAACCAGGAAAACAAATAGAATCATCTAGAAGCTAAGTGGGACTATTTCTTACAGAGGTCGCCGTACTACCACACAACGGAATTCCTGCGCCAGGCCGCCTATATAAGCGTAGCCGGCCGCTCCACCGCCAGTTCCGGCCTGACCGCGGAACCAGCTTCAACTACAGAAGACCACCGGAAGTTCGCGAGAAGTAGAAGCCGTCTCTCTCTACCCCGGATCAGGACCAGGCTAAATTTCTCGACGGTCATCCGCTAACTGTACCACATTTGTTATTGGTTTACCAGTTGTATTTGTGTACATAGTAATAAACCTCAAGGAACCATTACGTGTAGTTCACTTCAGCTTCGACATCCGACAAAATGACTCTTACCTTGATTATCACGTCATCAATAGGATTGTTATGAAATACATGTGTGTTATGAACTTGTATCCAACTAAATATCTGAATGAAACGCATACCAATGGGACTATTTGCAAAACTTTATTTCATCTACGTCCACATATATTGTCTGCAATTTATGAAATTGTGGGTGGCAGGGGGTTCTCTGCACCAAAGCTAATCTCTTCGCTGTGCATTCCAAACCCGAATGGTACGAGGCAAAAAAATAATTCATATAAGAATCAGTGCGGCACCTAATTTCTCTAATCCTATCTTTCCTGTGGAGGTTTCAGATAGTGACTATACAGTGTATTGGAAATGGTGATTCTCAAGACCACGTAGACGATCTGCTGAGCGCAACCGTCAGTGACTTGAATTCTTCAAGCTTCCAGTAAATTCCACACCCGGAAAACGACCCGCAGAGTGATCTGCAGAGATTTGGACTCAAGTGATAAAACCTTTCAAGTTAGCAGAAATTTATTCTTTTGGACAATTGATTAATCACGGAGTTTCCAGGTGTTTGTTTTTAAACTTACATAGAAATGATACCAACCACAGTAGATTAAATATAAAAATATCATCGGATGCAATCGGAGAAGTAAGTGAATTTTGATACTTGGGAAGCAAAATTACAACCGTTGGCTGAAGCAAGAATGATGTTACCGAGCGTGGTGGTGTAACGGATAGCGTTCTGGCCTCGCATTCGGGAGGACGGCGGTTCGAATCCCCGTCCGGGCATCCAGATTTGGGTTTTCCATGGTTTCCCCAAATCACTCCAGGTGAATGCCGGGATGCTTCCTTCAAAAAGGCCATGGCCGAATTCCTTCCCATTCCTTGCCCCCCCCCCCATCCTTTCCCGTCTCTAAAGACCACGTTGTTAAAAAGGGACGTTAAACTGTTCCAAAAAAAAAAAAGAAAAAAAAAAGAATGATGTTAAAAGCAGAATAGCACTAGCAAAAAGAGCCTTCACGAAAATGAGAATTAGTTTCAAATATTGATCTAGGAATTTGAAAGAACTTTTTAAAACTCAACGTTTGGAGCAAAGCACTTTATGGTAGCGAAACATGACTTTAGGAATACCAGAAAGAAAGAAAGAAAATTGAACCATTTGAATTGCGGTGCTACAAAAGAATGCTGAAAATTAAAACTGGACAGACAAAGTACGAAATGAACGAGTTTTGGGTGAGGAAAGAAGTTTGTGGAAGAAGCTTACAGAAAGAAGAGACAGATTGGTAGGTCATATTTTGAGACATGCTGGATTGGTTAATTTGATGGTGGAGGGAATAAAGTAAGAACTGTAGAGGAAGACAGAGATTAGAATATACGAAGCAGATAATTGAAAACGTGGCTTGTAACGAATATGTAGAGATGAAGAGGATAGCACAAGATAGGAAGGGAGTCGAAAGCCCGATGACAGCAAAAAAAAATAAAAAAAAAGTGCCAGATATATTCATTTGTAATTGTTTATTTTATTTATTTTTTGTTAAAAGGTAAATGAAGTAATAAATTGTAAGATTTGCAGACGTTACATCAGGAATCTGTTATGGATAGTTAAAACGAAAGTCAACCCTGTTTGTAAATTCTAATATTAATCATAAAAGGGGCCCAAAATTATTTAAAAGTAATGGCAATGCCCATGATAACTCAGGTAAGCCATATCTATCACAACTGTAACTATGGGTAAGTATTATGTGGTCTGCAGGCTAACTTAGAATTGAAATCGTGGCCCTTCTCCTAAGTTGGCTTGCAGCCTTGGTAAACACAGTTTCTTGACATGCCAATGTAGAGTTTCTCAATTTACGCCCAGCGATATCGATAATATACTGATTTATGTATACTAGGTGTAGGATGGGAACTGATAAATATTAAGATAGGTCAATATAATATCAGCCAAACAAGAGCCTTCAAATATCTCGGAAGTACAATTATTCAGGACTTGAGATGTCAGAAAAAGATCAAAATTCGTATTGCTGTAGTGAAGGAAGAGTTTAATAGGAAGCGCTATTAGGTATCGTCCATAAACTACGTGGTTCGGTTTGGGGGGGGGGAGTGTTTGGTAGGAAGCTACGGTTGGTTATGTGGGGGAGGGGGGGAGTGTTTCTGAGAAGAGCCACGTAGGTTTTCGTTTATATTATTTGTCACAGTTAACACAAGGTACAGAACACACAACGAAAGTAAGTATCTATTTCTGTCAAATAATTATCTCCGAATGTAATCTACGATAGTCTGACAAGACAAACCGTAAATAATGTCTTCTGGAATCAGTAGGGTAAAAACCTACGTACCACGCGGGGTGTTGGGGGTGGGGAAGTAAGGGCTAAAACCACGTTAAGCTACGTCTGAGGAAGGGGGATTCACAGGAAGTCAAAATGGAGCAACATAGTTTATGGACGCTCCCTTATTAACTCAGAAAGTCTCGTAGTTAAAGTTGTAAGAAAAACACTTGGCAAATGATTCGTTTTGATTGTTGCACTTCGTGTTGAAGAGATGTGGTTATTGAGGAGAGAGGATTAAAAAGGGATAAAAGCGTTTGAGATGTAGTTGAGACGGAGAGGATAGGCTGGATGGAAAATGTGAATATTGCTGGAACTCTAAAAGAGTTGGTGAAAGGACAGAATTGAAGAAGAACTGGATGGGACACTTGCTGAGAGGGGAGTGCTTGTCAAGAGACGCCTTGGAAGGACAATGAGACGACGAAGGAGGCAGATGTCATTAAAGAAAACAGAAACTACAAAGACAGGAAGAGAATGGCAATAGAAAGGAGAGCATAGAGAGTAGTCACGTGAAAACCTGCTTTAGGGCAAAACACTAACGATGATGATGTATACCTGGAGTGGCAACACAACTATTTAGCCGCTTTTTGTTTACCGACAAAACAGTTCTCGGCAGGAGTTAACCCCTGTTTCCCAGTCGTCAGTGTTGTTATTGGGACTTAAAGGGCTCGTCGACAGCAGGGTCATTAGCGCCCTACTTTCCAGTCGTCATTTAGTAGGACACCAGAGGAGTGCTCCTTTTCTCTTTTGGTAAGGATGACCTTTTCTTTTAAGACAAACAACGAAATGCGTTTTTACCGGGTGGTTTGAAATCGTATACAAGGCCGCACTGACCACAATAAATATCCTCAGACTATACAATGGAGACATGTTATTTCATAAAATCCTACAGAGGTAAACTATGCCGCCAGTGGCTGTAGGTAAACAGAACACTGTCACTGGTTCGGTCGATAGTCATCATCATCATGTAATTATTGTCCGAGTCAAAGAGATAAGTCAGAAGGGTTGGACAACGAAAGGATAGAGTAATATTTGGCCTAGTAGTGATCTTCAAACATTAATGGTAACACTTGAAACCAAATTATATCACGGGAAATCATTATACTGTTTTGAAAGTCAAATCTATAATGCGTTACTTACATTATTAAGGAACTAAGTTTCAATAGTGTACCCGTAATTTGGTGACTTAATTATTTTGACACATCAATGAGATGAGACATCTGTGGCTGCTGTATTTCTCGAGTTTGTGAACAAAGTTTAACATTATTAATAGTGCTAAGCAGTAAATGAAATGTGAATCAATAAACCATGAAGCGAATAAAGGAGCAATTTAGGAGTCAACCGTGATTCGAGATCCTTACCGTTTCCACCCAACAGGTACCAAGAAAACCCATAACCAGTACCTCGTTGACTTTCGTCACATTTCATACGTACTAACACAGATTCAAAGAAATAGTCATCAAAATAAATGATTGTCTTTAAACCAGGTTATTTGACTCTGTGCTAACAAACAGTACAAATATATTGTCAATCTGTAATTCTGTTACAGATCCTGGTTAGTTTCATTTCGGCTTTAACCGCGTTTGAACTGTAATAAGGAAGAAATCTCGAATTTCACTATTTCGTTTAAACAGCAGTGAGAATACTGAACTTCCGAATCAATCGCTGCACCACGAAAATTATGTTGCAAGCTTTAAATACAATGGAAACAACAGTGGATAAAACCAGTGTTCAGGCTAGAAATTTAAGCACTGGTTGGATGAAAACATATTAAAGAAGAATGGGTTGAATCAAGAAAGATAAACAAAAAAAGAATATTAGGCTTAATACCGAGAAATTAATGCTAGAAAGAAAACAAAATTGATTAATAGTTCAGAGGAGAATTGTGGAATTACATAAGATTAAGGAAGAAGACAATAACAGATAATGAAGGGATCATAAAACACGTCGTCCCATTTTATCCAATTTTAATTCCCTCTTCCGACAATTTGCATGATGTGGCTTCTGTCTTGACCTCATTCCGATTGGACTTAGCTTTTTCCAATTTATCCTACAAGAAATTTTGTAATATTAATTCCGAAAAAGACTGAAGAGTTGTTTCTCGTCTTGGCTACGTTGTACTGTTTGGCTTCTGTGGTTGAGTCACTCTAATGAAATGGACTGTGGAGACATGGAAGTACCCCGGAAACGCTGGAGGAACACAATCAAGGAGGCGGAATGGACCTATCAGCACAGCCCTTGATGACCATGTACAAGAAGAATAAAAACTTTCCATTGTGAGCTGACGTCACGATAATAGACAGGAAGCAGCTGTTGATCCTCTGCTTTTATCAACCTGTTATCACAAATCAAGGCCCCATCGAACACTTCCGCCGATAATCGACAGCGGTTATACTGTTTGATATCTTCTTCCTGTGTTACACAAATCGATGCAACTGAACAGTGTTTTCACTAACGCTGCAGAACTAAACGAAATTGACTGATATATATATATATACACCTGTTCGTAGATGCCTCACTTAATGCGGTCAAATAACCCGACCGAATATTTCTTTGTTGTTCTGATAGCCTTTAAAATATTTCTCCTCTCACCAATTCCAACTTTTTTGCTTACGGCTTTAAGCTTCGTCGAAATCCGGATCATTAGAGGTGAGAACGATCTGGATGCAAGGAACTGGAGGAATTCTGGCGTAAGCTTACATCATCAACATCATCATACTCAACAGTTTCCAGCCTCTGGCAGAGTCTGCTTCATGCACAAGCCTCTCCATTTCCTTCTTTCATCCCACCACCTCTCTGTCTCCACTTTGTTCCAGTCCTCTCCTCTCTTCCGTACACCCTCCTCCACTCCTTTCAGCCATCCATCTCTTGGTCTTCCTCTGGGTCGTTTACCACGCATCTTAATTTCGTGGATTTTTCTTGGGATTCTCTGAGCCTCCATTCTCTTTACATGTCCATACCATCTCAGTCTGGTCCTCTCTACCCTTTCCTGTAGGGGTTCCTCTTTTATGGTGCATCTAAACACTTCATTCCTTATTCTGTCCATTTTAGTAACTCCCATTCTACCTCTTAAAAACTTCATTTCGCTTGCTTGTACTCTGCTGATGTCCCACTTCTTCATTGTGTTTCATCAGCGTAAGTCAAGATAGGCACATAGTATGTGTGATAGATTACTCTCTTGCTTCTCTGTGGCACCTATTTATTCCACATCACGCTTCTAATGCTCCTTAGAAACGCCTCTGCTTGTCTTCCTCTTTCACTTATCTCGCCATCATTTCCATGGAGGAAATATGTTAAGCTTACAAACAGTAAGTAAATGGTCAATAGGTTTGCGTTATATATCGTTACAGATCATTAATTTATATAGAGATGTTAGAATCTACTATAAAATTCAAACATAATCTGTAGGGAATATTGCACTGGATAAAGGTTCTGAGATTTTAGTTTTTAAATTCTTTCAGTATAGCGTGATTAGACCTAAGGACAGAATATGAATTTTGCCATAATGTGTGATCGATTGCAATCCGTTTTATTTTGGATTGTTCGATGAAAGAACAGCATTACTGAGAAAATATGAACTAGCAAATATAAATCAATGGAAAAATATCAACAAATTAATGTCACTCTCCATCTTGCTTTGATTATTACCTCCAGAGAACACGGTAACAGCGTTTCACAAAACTCGAAGTTACTCTTAACCATTAAATTAACTGCGCGACATTTCTTATCTGCAACCAGAAACAATGTCCAAATAAACAGTATTTATGGGCAGCAATGCGGTTTGCTATACAAGTTGGAGAAAGATAAAACGTCAGAGATACTTTTTAATTCTGTAATTCAGACGTTTAGTTACACATTATGCCTCTTAATTTTAATAGTATTATTATTATAGGACCGATGAAAACATAATTATGAGAGAAATAACAAACTAGAATGTGTAAGGAGATTAAGCTCTTTATGCTGTACAGTCCAGATTAAATAATTACAAAATTTATTGCAGCGGAAGATCTCATACCAACGGTTCTATACCCTTATTGTTCTGCTATTTCTATTTATTTGGCACAACCGATGCAGCATATGTATTCATAGGCTGAACACGTGAATGTTCCGTACTCCGATTTAGAGACAAATCTCAGACAAAGATTTGCAACGTAGGGCAGGAAAGAACTTGTAAGTAACGTGTAGCGTATACGCTAAGACTAGCTTCTAAAAGTAAGTATTGACTGTAAGTGACAATAATCTTTGGTCAGCGGGCGCCATGGCGGGCGCTGCCAAAGAATAATACAACTAGTAAGAGAGAGGTGTGTAATCGCTGTGAGACAAAAGAGAGCACGGGCTATGTTAAGCTTGCGAGAGGTTTTGTTATTTTGGCTATCTGGTTTTGAATAAACGTTTCATGTTGTTAGTGTATATGTGTGGTGGTTTTTTTCTTGGTTTATTAAACATCATATTCAACTAAATGCCTTACATTAATATGCACAACCTGCCAAAACAAATGAAAGGCATCATCGGCAGGATTTCCTGGTGGGGTTGAAAAGAGAATAGCCGGGTTATAAACGTAACAATTATTATTATTATTATTTTTTTTGGATCTTGAGATTACAGTAGACACAAAATGATCTATCTTTTTCACATATTTGCTAATCAAAATACTATTCAAAAGTACTGACAAATCTGGATAGATATTATGATGTTTTAATATATTTTTTTATTAGCATATTGTTTAAATTTTTTATTACCCAGGATAACCTTGACAACAAGAGAAAGAGCATTATCTACCAGGAGGGACAGAATCGTAATTTGGAGGCCGTTTTGACAGTGTTTCGATTTACAACGCATGTGCTTCCGTCCAGGCTACCCACAATATAGCCAGGTAATGGTACAGAGGACCTGCAGTTTAAAGTGGAATCTGATATACGGAAGCGTTCTGGCGTACTTCACATTACACAGAAAGCTGTGCTAGCTGTGAAGGTCGCGTTAAAGGGGCTTTCAAAACCCCTCCGGGGTTAGAACCTAGGACCTTTCGATTTCCAGTCAGGTGCCTTATTCAGAACTATTCTCCCAGCAGACTCCGGCAACCCAAGCGTATGTTTGTCAAATTGCACTGTCAGAGTTCCCACATGTTATTGATGATGTTTCGGCCATCATTCCTAAACCGTTGTTGTCTGTCCTTCATTTTCGGGACTAATGGGAAAGACATATCCATCCTTCATAACTACTACTATAACCACATAATCAATCAGTGGTCCAGTTTCTGATATTCAGACGAGTAATCAGTGCAACTGGATCATGAATTTATCACTGCAGTACCCGTTGTAACTAAGCTCATTGCCCTTAGGGGTAACAGATGAACGAAGAGTTGTTATTACGACATTCATTACGTTTCAACGCTGTATTTCTGGTGTTGTTACAGTACAAGACGTATGTGTGAATTTGATAAATTTTTATTTTAATTAATACATCCTCAATATCGTTGTATATTTCTAGCAGGAATTTGTTTCTGTATTCTAAACAAACTTTCAAACTGGAAAACAGTACCAAAAATCATGGTTATTTGGCGGAAAACTTCTAAACGCGGAATTCAAGATTTCTTTAAAAATTAGTTTCCAGTCCAATTGGAATGAATTTAATCTACAAATGTTTTGACAAAACAATTCTTAGGTAATGCATTAAATTGGGCTCTACTTAAAAATTGTGCTTCGGAAATAACAAAACCATTTGATGCAACTTAGCTAATACATACACACACAAACACAAAAAAAAAAAAAAACACCTCGCAATCGTTGAGTTTTAACATTTTACCTAAACTATCTCTTTTTCGTTTACGAAGTTCTTCAGATACTTTTTGTTGTTAAGTGCATATATTATTATTATTATTAGTCCACGATTCACTAAAAGTGTGTGGCGGAGGGTGCATTACAACTATTCGGAAGGGTAATAGTATGGAAGGGATACATGGGATATGGCAGGAGGCGCCCATGGGCTATTGTGAGGAACCATCCCAGCATTCGCATGGAGTGATCCGGGAAAACCATGGAAAACTCAGATCAGGATATCGTATTTTAAGTTTACCCGCCCGGTAAATCCTTTCTGTTCCATTCCCTATTCCATCTTTTTTTTATTATTATTATTATTTTTTTTTTGCTTCGGGCTTTACGCCTTTTCGACGGCTAACGTCATTAGAAGCGGGATGAGACTGGGGACAAGGAACGGGAAGGAATTCGGCCATGGGTTTTTTTGAAGGAAGCGCCCGGCATTCGCCTGGAGTGATTTGGGGAAACCATGGAAAACCCAAATCTGGATGCCCGGACGGGGATTCGAACCCGCGTCCTCCCGAATGCGAGGCCAGAACGTTAACCGTTCACCCACCACGATCAGTACCTTAATCGCTCTTAGAATAAACTAATACCGAAATGAATCGGTTCTGGCCGTGATTTCTCTTGTCGTATTTTCGCGGTCTAAATCTACATCTACATATATACTCTGCAATTCACAAAATTGTGGGTGGCAGAGGGTGCTCAGCACCAAAGCTAATCTCTTTGCTGTGCATTCCAATCCCTAATGGTACGAGGGAAAAAAGAATTCATATAAGAATCATTGCGGCACCTTATTTCTCTAATCTTATCTTTCCTGCCATTCCGGCTCAAATAGGTTGGTGGACGAAGTATTTTACTACACTCGTGAGTGAAAGTGGGAGTACACATGTTTACCAATAAGTTTAAACGAAACGTGCGTCGTCTATCTACCAGAGACTCCCAGCCTAGTATACTAATCAGTTCTGTGACGCTTTCATAAGGACTGTATCAAGCGGTCACGAATCGAGCGACTCTTCTCTGTACTTTCTCTATACTTTCGATCAACCCCTTACGAAACGGATCCCAAATGGCACAACAATAGTCCAAATGTGGACGTAAAAGAGATTTGTACGCTATCTCTTTTGTTTGTTCATTACAATTTTTGAAGATTCGATCTATGAATCGCAGCCTAGAATTAGCTCTACCTACTTACGAATTAATGTGTAAGTCCCATTTCATGTTCCTTTGTATTGTTACTCCCAAATATCCATTAGTATAATAGACAAGATGTAGCGTGTCGCACCTACGTCATGTCACGCGGTGACGTCAAGCTATGACGTTGCGATACGACGTCACGCTTTACGATATTATTTGTGGGAGTGCGCGTTATTTAATATCATTTCCAAGCAACAGTGAATAAATTAACTCACAGAACACTGAAATAAAAGTATGTATTGCGTTAAAATCGATATATCAATCATTAGATGCTTATATTTACGTAATATTCTTTTGACATATTGAAGTATTCCTTAAATTCTTTGTTCATAGATATTGTAAGATAAATCTTTGTATTTCGAGCATCAATACTGAGAAAAATTTGGTTAAAGTATTACTTAAGATGGATCAGAATTACAACTGGCATTTGACGCTACGGCAGAGGGCATGAATAATCTAGCTTTTTTTCAAAATAATTTAAACTGTACCCTATTATTGAAATTATTAATTCGTTTGAACCGAAATAGTTGCCGACTCATCTCGAATTGTGCGCCTACACTACAATTAATAATGTAAGTTTATCAGATTTATTTTAATCTTCTTTGATTTCACTGAGTAATATTACTGAGGCTATTACGTATTTCCGCAATGTGTAACTATGACAGCTATTCGAACGTTGTAATATCGGTCTGAATCACGTTGCAGATTTTTGGTTTATTACCTTTCTTTTTTGTTGAATGTTTTTGATGAAATTTATGTTGTTGCGTAACGTATCTCATCAATGAATTGTCGTTTTGGTCGGAAAACTGTTGCACACGTTCGTTTTGTGATATTATTGGCTCTGGCAAAATAAAAACTAGGCCCAAAGAATTGTGCTATTCGTTTGAAATTTACCACATACGTTCCTATGGTCATAGCTTTTAAGAAAAAATGTACATGAAAGCAAAAGGCAGCTTACGTTAGACGTGAAGCAACATGAAAATTACGAATTAACACAACACAAAACTGCCAATTCAAATATTCACGTCAAAGATAGCATCTGTACAGCAACAACTGTAAAAACGCTGGCAACGTTTCTTGATAGGATGTAAATATATTCCTGCGTTGTATAATTCACTTCTTACAACAACTTATTTTATACTTATGTCGCGATACATGACATCACCATCAATGCGCATGCGATTAAAGCTTTCATTTTGTAGCGGCAGTATTACCCGAGATTGTGGTTTAGGTTGAAATCCAGCCTGGACAAAAATAAATAAAGAACCTTATCACAGCAATAGCATGTTGAATTTATCTATTATCAGTTATTTAAGCAGGTTTCATAAGCACTATGTCACGTTTTGATATCATGAATCACGATGTAAACTACTCCCGTATGTGGTTAGTTTTAAAATGCAACCTGGACAAGGATAGCAACCGAAACCTTTTGTCATAGCGTCAGGCAATAGGAATTGCATTTATTTAATAACAATTCAATTTATTTCAACAATTGCTATTCTCTTTTTTAGGTAAGGGTGTCAGGGATTGGAATGAGTTACCAAGAGAAACGATGAATAATTTACCGAAAACTTTGAAGGAATTTAAAGAAAAAATTTGTAGAGGGCAAATGTAGGTGGGTGCAGGATAGGGGGAAGATAGCTGTGTAGGGAAATTGCCACCGGAGCCTGTGCTCCATTGCAATTAAATTAAAATTAAATTAAATTAAAGGAATTGCTACAATACTGAAAGAAAAGTATAAATTTTGTTTAAATTGTTATAGTGATATGATTACTTGGTTTGAATGAAAGAAGTTCCAAATTGTTCGCGATCTGTGCAACCTAAACCACAATTGAAACTAATATTACATGACGTAAGAAGTTAAGATTTATTTTTAGCATCCTTCGTTTTCACTGGGGTCATTATTTCAGCCGAATGTAAGCTGTGCCAGACGTTAAAACATCCATCTTCATCATAGACAATAAGAAAATTGTAAGAAACTGTGAAGATTTTGGATCAAGTTTGTATCGCATGATGCATGATTGGTATAGATGCATCATGACATTGACATGCGATTCAGGGAATGTATAAATTCGCGTGTGAATGAAGCTTTGATTTTCTACCAGCTATATTGGCTGTATTGGCGAAGATTGTAGTTATTCTGAAACGCAACCGGGACCAAATTGACAACTGAAACTTTTTGCTACATCACAAGGGACGAGAAATTACAGCATAGTGAGCTTTATTTTATAAAACTTCTATCTAGGTAAACAACCAAAATGAAATCAATTGCCAGCACAGTCCGTTAAACCCGTCATTTTTGACGGTTTTTTTTGGCTAGTTTCATAGAATCGACCATATCAATAACTGAATTGTTTAACTCGTATTTATGAACAATTGGATTCTTTTTGTTAGTTACGCTCATTGTCTTGCACTTTTTCATGCCATTCAGCAACTTCTCAATATCCTCCGTCTGTTCTGCCAACAGGACAATGTCATCAGAAAATCGTAACACACTGATCTTTTCTCCGTGAACACCACATAATTTTACAAAGAAGAAGCAAGTAATTTTTAAAAAAAAACTAATACTTAGTAATAAACAGATAAGAGGTATATGTCCTGTAATTTCTAAAAATCATTTGTCATATGCACCGGAAATAATTATATTGCCGATTATGTTTAAAAGGAAAATGGATCAGTGAAGAGGGTGTCTTAAATAGCTGCTCAAAAAAGATATTATACATACTTTCAGAAAGATTTTTGATGTTACACAATTTGATCAGCTAGCTAAAAAATTTTAAAAAAATTGCTGGTGAATTTAAATTACTATCTATTTCGGTATGAATCACAGTCATGAATTTGTTTTGAAGCATCGGGATAGTGCCGATATCCTCCATCTTGTTTTGCTTATGAGCTCGAGAGCACCTTAAAAAGCACTTAACGAGTCTTGAATTTACTTTTAACGTTTAATTTAATGCGCTGCCACAAACCAGTATTTCTTCTCTGTATTAAAAGACAATGTGGAAATAAAAACTATTTACTGGCAGCAAATTATTCTGTTATGCCAGGTGAACATATATAAAACATCAAATGCATTTCTTAGATTTCATATTTCAGGCTTTTAAATTACACTTTTTTCCTAATATTTTAAGCACTGTTGCTATTATGGCACCTATAAAAACTAAATTATGAGCGCTTGATTTTCTGAGAGACATAAGAAAGTGAAATGTGTTAGGAGATTAAGCGCTTTATGGACCAATGAAGAACACTCCAGATTACAAAAATTACAAAATTTATTGCATCTAACGATTTCATATCGTTGCTTTTATTGTCTCATTGTTCTGCTGGTTCTACTTCTTTGGCACAACCGCTGCACGATCTGTCTTCATAGCCTGAACGTGGGAATGTTCTGTGCTCCGATTTAAACAGAGAAAGATTCGGAACAACTAGTGAGTAATATAACAATGATCCTGAAAGACTTTAGAAAATACAGTATGCACTATATTTTTTAATATAAATGGTATTCAGAATATGATTTAAACAGACTGACCAATCTGTACAAATATTAAGATGTATTAACTTATTATTTTATTACAATCCTCAAAAATCATTTAGAAACTTCATTGTAAGCTTGAAGTTTGTTGATAATAAATATTTACAGCATTAAATAATTGCGCAGGTTTCCGCGGTCGTCGTAAGTATTATCTTGGTTCTCTGGCTGGAGCCGTGTCAATTTGTTACAACCTAAGGAGACAGTTCTCTGATGAAGGACAATGCACGATGACCGAAACGTTAGGTTTTAACAAATCGATGAGGCTCCACCTGGAGAATCAACATAATAGTTACACTATTGTTGTCTCTTCAAAGGTTATTTATTGAATGGCTCTCTCAACTCATCATTATCATCTCAGATTGATAAAAAAATTTCACCTTGCGTAGTCTCTTGGATGCAGTGATTTTTTTTGATGTAGAATTATTGTCATTTTCTGTTTAATTTGTTACAAATCTCGTCTTGCATGTGATAGGGGAAAATTATCTGGTCTGAATATACTCATGATACTCATGCAGAGGTATCAGACCATCGCTTCTGAATTTTGATAAATGAACATAGAGTTTATTCGTACTTAATGCCATTAGTTTTGGAGACGGAATTAGTGCAGATAACGTTGTCTTCAGCATCCAGTGTACAATCAGATTGTAACTAGAGTAACGAGAAACATTTATCGAGGAAGTAAATGTGCGTAACCTTTGCATGCCGAGTAGAGACATCAAGACTCCAGCATTACCACCCATAATTTCCAGCTACCGGCCAGTTCTGGAACAGAAGCCTCTCCAGCGTATCCTGCCTGGACTTCCTCCATTCCTTCTCTTCAACCACTCTCATATTCACCCCTTCAGCTTTGACAACTTATCCACTTGTTAAAGCGTCCCTCGCCCAAACGCAGTTTTTTTTTTTTTTTTTTTTTTTTTTTGTTTTTTTTGTAATATCTAATTATACATTTCCCCTGACATTGTTAGTTTCTTCTGTTAGTACATTTCTCGCACCTTGCTCGATGTAATTTCTCCGGTTATGCTGCTCTGAAATTTCATTTTATTAAGTTCTATGAAAAAATATAGCAATATGAACTAGGTATTTGAATATAAATACTGATAGTTTTTAAATTTAATTTTGAAATGAGATCTAGATTGATATACAGAGTTAATATTAACATAAACTGATATATAATAAAATTTGTTACATCTAATATTACCTTTAGTATTATGCAAAACTCTTTGTACTGTACATAAACATCTTTGCTAACAACTGTAAATGCAAAAGCAAATTTCTAGCGTGCTTTTCAGATTCTTATAATGGTGGAATATTTATACTTATTTATTAATACATCATATGCTTTGCCATCAAGAAAATTCAGTTTTAAAACATTCAACTATTTAACGTACGTAATATAATCTTTATCAACCCAAAATTAAATTTGCAATCATTCAACGAATGCTACTTTCTATTTTTATAGGATGCACGTTTGCATTTTGCAACTGCATAATTGATACATATAAAAATAAATGAAAACCATCTTATGATGAACAATTTGTTCGAAACTGGTAATGGTTAATAAATATACAACATCAAACAAACTGTGACTGGTTGCTGTTTTTAATATCAAGAAATTTGATACCACAGTCTCCGAGTTGCACTAATCCATCATGGATAAAATATTATATTGGGTGTAATCTTGAAAACGGAAATGTTAGGGTACGTACTTGGGAAAATCTTGTACCTAACGACGATATAAGAGAATCCAAATATGGTATTGGTGTCAACTTGATTTTTGTACACCCTGCTCTTCGCTGGTACGCTCTTGGGTGAGAATTTGATTTTTCTCCTGGCGGGAAGGGGTCAGCAGCCCCCACCCTCTCTGCCCCTCACTGGATACGCCCAAGGCAGCTTATACAGGGTGTTACAAAAAGGTACGGCCAAACTTTCAGGAAACATTCCTCACACACAAAGAAAGAAAATATGTTATGTGGACATGTGTCCGGAAACGCTTACTTTCCATGTTAGAGCTCATTTTATTACTTCTCTTCAAATCACATTAAACATGGAATGGAAATACACAGCAACAGAACGTACCAGCGTGACTTCAAACACTTTGTTACAGGAAATGTTCAAAATGTCCTCCGTTAGCGAGGATACATGCATCCACCCTCCGTCGCATGGAATACCTGATGCGCTGATGCAGCCCTGGAGAATGGCATATTGTATCACAGCCGTCCACAATATGAGCTATAACATGGAAAGCAAGCGTTTCCTGACACATGTCCACATAACATATTTTATTTGTTTGTGTGTGAGGAATGTTTCCTGAAAGTTTGGCCGTACCTTTTTGTAACACCCTGTATATTTCGAGTCATGTTCTCTAGCTGGTTCCTTGCCAGGGCCACCGCGCACCGACCACGCGTAAAGTGGCTTACCTGCTAGTAACACATGTCATCCGATTTACGGAAAGGTCTCCAGAGAAGAGAGTTTAAGGAACCAATTCTTGATATTTTTTTAAGGACCTGAGCAGAGTTTATAAACACCATAAAGATCGGGTTACGTGTGTATTAAATGTATTTAATTCTCCTTCTTGTTTACTCCTGCAGATCTCGTCTGTTGTCGTGCCACCCAGTGAGATGTCGTCACATCTGGCGATGAAGATTGCTGTCCTGGTGCTGATGGTGACTGCCGTCGCCTGCCAGGACGTTCCCCGACCACCAGGAGGAAGTCAATACAGCTTCAACCCCAGCGCGGGGTATGAGTTCGACCCCAGCTCAGCACGGCAGTTCTCCCCCATCGACCAGGACCCGTACCCGATCCCACCACCCCCAAGCCAACGTAATACCGGTAAGCAGTTTCCACTACCACCCCCTCCGCCATACCCTCCAATACCCCACTAGAAAGGTGACACCAGGAAGCAAACCGGTAAAACAGGATGTCGCTCACACCGGTTATCAAACTATAAATGGAAATATGAAGTTGTATGTTATTGACTTGTATCCTACTGAAATATATCAATAAAACGCATACCAGCCAGACTTGTTGTTAGAAGAAGTTAAGTTTATATTTTCCTCTTTGCTACATAAAAGATCTCGGAGACAAAGTGAGAAGCATTTTTAGATTTTTTGCTGATGATGTTGTTATTTATAGGGAAGTAAGGAATTTGGCCGACAGCTTAGAAATTCAGCCTAATCTGGATGTTTTTTCGGCATGTTGCGCTGAGTGGTAACTCACACTAAATTGTAAAAAGTGTAAGACAATGAGCATAATTAACAAAAAGAATCCGGTTGTTCAGAAATACGACGTAAACAGTTCAGTTATTGCAATGGTTGATTCTATGAAATATTTGGGAGTAACAGTTCAAAGGAGCATGAAATTGGACTTACATATTAATACGTTAGTAGGTAGAGCTAATTGTAAAAAGTGTAAGACAATGAGCATAACTAACAAAAAAGAATCCGGTTGTTCTGAAATACGAGGTAAACAGTTCAGTTATTAATATGGTTGATTCTATGAAATATTTGGGAGTAACAGTTCAAAGGAGCATGAAATTGGACTTACATATTAATACGTTAGTAGGTAGAGCTAATTCTAGGCTGTGGTTCCTAGGTTGAATCTTGAAAAATTGTTATGAATAAACAAAGGAGACAGCGTACAAATCTCTTGGCGTCCACATTTGGACTACTGTTGTGCCATATGGGATTCGTTTCGTAAGGGGTTGGTCGAAAGTATAGAGAAAGTACAGAGAAGAGCCGCTCGATTCGTGACCGCTTGCTACAGTTCTTATGAAAGCGTCACAGAACTTAAAACTAGACTAGGCTGGGAGTCTCTGGTAGATAGACGACGCACGTTTCGTATAATCTTATTGGTAAACATGCGTACTCCCACTTTCACTTACGAGTGTAGTGAAATACTTCGTTCACCAACCTGTTTGGGTCGGAATGGCAGGAAAGATAAAATTAGAGAAATAAGGTGCCGCACTAATTCTTATATGAATTCTTTTTTCCCTCGTACCATTAGGGATTGGAATGCACAACAAAGAGATTAGCTTTGGTGCTGAGCACCCTCTGCCACCCAAAGTTTTGTGAATTGCAGAGTATATATGTAGATGTAGATGTAGATCACTGAACATTCATCTTTTTGCATTCTGAGTTATACAGTAATTACAGTATTTCGTTACAGTACAGGGCTAGTCAAAATGATTGCAGCGATTTCACGATTTTCTTTTGGCTATCCTATTATAGGTACGATGATGGGGTTTGCTGTTATAAAACAAGTGGCTCTCCAAGTTTCGATTGCACTAAATACATTTTTCTCTAGTTGTCCGTAATTTCCTAAATACTAGGATTCCAAACAGATGGATTGGTCCTGTTGGGGATGCTGATCGTCAGCTGATGTCATGGCCTCCTCGTTCCCCTGACCTATAGCTGTGGCCAGATTAATTGGCGGGTCAGTGTGAACGCGTTGTTGCCGTACTTGGGGACAATCTCGCGATGCGCTCTCTTTCTATCACTTGAAAATTGCAACGCTGTGCGGCCTGTGTTGCCTAGTCCAAGCGTCAACAGCTCGCTACCCACTCCCAAACCTTCCACCTCCCTTTCACAAAAAATGTGTGAACCTGAGAATCGGAATTAGAAAGTGTCAGTGTGAGTGTGACCTTGCTCGAGAGAGGATATTATGAGTTTTAGCGATTTACGATTTTTACGTGCGATTTAAATAATTCCTTTTGGTTATTTATTAATTATATTAATTTAGTGTAATAATTTTACCGAAAAAAGTGCAGTAACTTATAATTAGGGAAATTTTGCAAGAGAATCTTGCTACTAAAAATGGATACTTAGGAAGAGACTTATTCTCCTATTCCAGGTGTTCCCGAACTAACGACTCCCAACAAGACGCAAGTCATCGACAGCAGAACCACCGCGGCTGAAGCAGACAACAGAGTAAATCTATCATTCACAATGTATATAAATATTTCAAACTTATTGTGGACAATGATCGTAAAATTTTGTCTTCTACATGTACGCTAGTAGGAAAATACTTGAAAAATATGGAGGTATTTGAAATTGATGAAATAAAAAATTGTAGTGATTTGTTACCGCAAAAAACAACCATATTGCGAAAAAAATTATGGAATGGACAGTCTATTTGCGCTGCAGCTTGTGATGTCGGTTTGAGAACTGTCCAGCGCGTGTGTCGTGAGGGAAAGTAACCTAGTTTGTTTCTCGAAAGAAAAATATGAAACAATACAGCACTCTAACAAGGCTTAGCGACTTTGACAGTCCTTTGTCAGGAAGACAGTACACGAATTTTACGATAGTGATGAGTGGTAATATATAAACAGATAATTTTGTCGTTAATTTTGAAAGTTTTTCAGTGCAGAGGATGAAAAAATAAAATTTTGATTTTAGTTATAAATATACAAATTGAAAATAAAATTTAACACGTGGACTTATAGTCACAAATAAAAGAAGAGTATTTCCATAAGTTTCCTTAGTCTGTCGATAATTTTATTTTTCTGCGCATATAATAGAATAATAAATAACAGGTCTTTTGAAACCTCCAGTTGTATTAAACGCATCTGCAATGCATAACTTTCTTAACGAAATGACATGCATCAATATTTTATGACAGAATAGTGATCATAAATTACTTAAAAACCATTACTACAAGTAAAGAGGTGAATACAACTGTTACGCGCACGGCTTGGCAACGGCGCATTTGACGCCACCCGCCAAACATTTGGCCAGAGTTTATAAATCCCCGCGACTTCTTTGTTCGGGGTTTCGTAAACGACACAGTGTTCGTGCCACCAGTACCAGTTGATGTGCCAGACCTGCGGGTTCGCATCACCAATGCATTTGCTCTTATTGACAGAGACATGCTGCATCGGGTATGGGAAGAACTCGATTATAGATCTGATGTGTGCAGAGTCACTAAAGGTGCACATATTGAGCATCTGTAGACACTAAAAAAAAAAACTTTCACAGTTTGTTTATACATCTGCGTAATCTTGTAAGTATATGTCAAATAATAAAGTAATTTTCTGAAATCACTGCAATCATTTTGAGTAGCCCTGTATTTCCACTGTCCAACATGTAAACACTTTTGCTTGGCATGACAATGTAAAATTTCTTAGTTTACGTCCAGCTATTTTGACACATATTCCGCTGCAAGAGATATAATATTTTATGTACAGTTGGTAAAGGAAGGGAACTGATAAATATTAAAATAGGACAAGATAATACCAGCCAAGTAAGAGCCTCCATGTGTGTTGGAAGTACAATCACTGTGGACTTGAGAGGTCAAAAAGAGGGGAAAACTCGTACTGCTGCAGCAAAGGAAGCGTTTAATAGGAACAGCTGACTGTAAACAAGCTGGGCGTAAATTTAAGACTGTTACAACGGTATTCACCGTGGCAATACAAGGGGTGATCAAATGAAAAGTTACGAAACGACGTAAAAAAGTAACAGTTAAATATTTGCATATTCCGCCATGGGAGAACGTAGCGAGACATCTCGGGATGCGACTGGAGTCTCTGACTGGGATCGGAGCATGCGCAGGCGCTCGCATGCGCAGTAGAGAGCAGAGGCTCTTATCAAAAGCGGCGTCCAAAAGATGCGGCAGTCCGAATGAAGACAGGATGGCGTACAGGTGGGGGATGTGTACTGTGAGACACTCCGACGCCTACGCAGATCCATCAAGAACAAAAGACCGGGGCTGCTCACGGAGAGTGTGGTTCTGCTCCATGATAACGCGCGTCCACACGTCTCCAGAGTCACACACATGGAACTGGCTAATTTCAAGTGGGAGACGTTGGACCATCCGCCCTACAGTCCGGACATGTCGCCCTGCGATTTCCATGTGTTTGGTCCACTGAAGAAACACCTGAAAGGGAAGCGCTTCAACTCGGTCGACGTACTCGAGGACGCTGTGAAGGACTGGGTCTCGTCACGGCCACAGGAATTCTGGGAACAAGGAATCCTGCGGCTTGTTCATCAGTGGGATCGTTGCGCTCAGGCCTATGGTGTATATTTTGAATAAATTCTACATTTGTACCCACCGTGTACCTTTTCATTTGATCACACCTTGTATAATTCATTTTCCTAGGTGATAAGTGTTATTTATTTATTTATTATCTTATGGCCATAACACATTACAAATATACAATAGTTTCACAGTAATATAGTTTTACATTAAATTATAGTTAAAATTCAATATCAAAATGGTGCAGATAATGTAACGCTTTATTTGAAATATCTATGAGGTCTTTCGTTGATGCCCTGAAGGCATGAGGAGGGCTAGCCAAGGGGACGTGACGAATGGTTTGTTCCTCCTCAACAAAGTCGCTGAATCTCTCATTCCTCACGTGTGAAGTGATGAAGCTGATCTGCCGTGGCCAGACCTGACTGTGTTGAGAGCTGCCCAGGTCTAGCGGTGAAGGTCGAGTCCCTTAGTGCCTGTTGGTTGGGAGTGACATTCTGGTGGGGCTGGGGCTATCCACACCGATCACTATGCTTCTCTCCCGTTAAAATTGTTAAATATATGTTGTGTCGCATTTTTTTACTCTTGGTCTTCTCGGTTTAAGTCTCTGAAATTGGGTATCCATGTCGTCGTGGATGGGGACAGCTATGTTTGACATATCTTATTACATTTGGCATTTAGACCATTGCGTCGTCTTATACTAGGCGGTTCGATGTTAATAGAAACGGACAGCCAGTACAGTGGAGTGGAGTTGATACATCCTGTAACTATCCACATTGTCTGGTTCAAAACTATTTCGATCTTTTTAGTATGGATGCTATTGATCCAGACAGATGAGCAGTACTCAGCTGCAGAATACACAATGCTCAGTGCTGGTGGATACACCCCAGGTGATTCCAGTTAGCTTCTCCAGAGTATGTTTTCTAGTTCTCAGTTTTACCGCAAAATAAGTATTAAGTGGTGTAGCCACAAAAACATTTTTTTTTATCTGCTTAACGTCTCTCTAACAGCGAGGTCTTTAGAGACGGGAAAGGATGGGAGGCAAGGAATGGGAAGGAATTCGGCCATGGCCTTTTGAAGGAAGCATCCCGGCATTTGCCTGGAGTGATTTGGGAAACCATGGAAAACCCAAATCTGGATGCCCGGACGGGGATTCAAACCGCCGTCCTCCCGAATGCGAGGCCAGAACGCTATCCGTTACACCACCACGCACGGTCACACAAACAAAAACAAAATAATTCTGTAAACAATAATTATCACTGGTGTGCGCTTTATTGAGACATTCCAGTTGAATACAGTTTAATAACAAGCACAAGTTCTATAAGCAATTAATTGATAACATGAAAATGTAATTTAAAGGGTTTATATTTATCAATTAATCTTATCCAGAAGCTTTAGCGGTTAATATTAAGGAGTTCATTTTCCAGTACACGCCTTGTGGGGAGATACCGCCTACTCTCTCCGTAAGAGCCAGAGAGGGGGATTGGTATTGGTGCAAAAGGTCCTTTCCCCCTATTATTAATCATCTCAAGGATCTCGTTAGGGCGGGAGATGGAGAGTGGCTGAAGCTCCGGGATATCACTGTTCGAAGTTCCGAGAGGAATCCTGATCGGTTGTTGATATGGCGAGCCGATATCGAAGCGACCAGTGGGTCCTCCAACCTGGCAGGCGACGGCATTCACCAACAGGACCAGGACGGCGATCTTCATCCCCAGATGTGAAGACATCTTCAATCAGCACGGCAACAGACCAGCTCTGCGGGAGAAAACAACAAGAAGCATTCAGCGACGATCACTATAGATTTTAAATATATTGGACTGATTGGATGATTTGTTGCGTTTGACAACTTTCCTCTTCTATGTATTCTATGCAATTGTATGGTTTTTAAGTATTCTACATCTACATCTTGTAGATAGATAGATAGATAGATATGTTCACTTTAATCCCATGTGAGAATAATCTCGGGAATGTGGAACAGTATATACACTTATTAGTAATGTCAATATTACTATATAATTGATAATATTATTATATATTGACAACAAGTTAGTTACGACCCATTAGTATAACCAATATTTCCTGTAATCTACAAATACAATCCAGAGTTAATTCAAATACAATCCAGAGTTAATTAATACTTATTATGTGGAACAGTGTATACACTTGTTACCCGCATCTAACAACCAGTTATTTTCTTACCAACCAGTTACCACAACTCATAAGAGTCAATTACTTAAAAACCTGTTAGTATCATAATTTTTCACAGCAGTTTTTGAGTGCATGCTATCCCATGTTAGTTACTATATATGAGTGAAATGTTGTAAACAGTGTAATTACTTCATTTGTCAAAAGTTTCAACAGAAAGAAAAACCATATATCATTTTAGAAATTGTGGACAACTTTGTCACCTGCCCCTTCCATACACCATATGTACTATTTTATCAGTCATTCTTAGTTACCAAATTCCAAGAAGAAAATTCTTTCACAGAGTAAAATGGATTCTGAAGAAGAAACTCTTTTGTTTTGGACTTAAAGTAGTTGCGTTTTTGTAGATAACATTTAATTTCTGTTGGTATTACATTGAATAAGGAAGCTCCAGTAAATGTTAACCCTTTCTGTACAATTGACAGTGATTTGTAATCCTTGTGAATATTATATTTATTCCTAGTATTATGGCTATGTATGTCAGCATTAAGATTGAAGTGTTCAGGATTTTCCACTACAAATGATAGTACGGAGTATACATACTGTGCTGGTATTGGTAGTACACCCAGGTTTTTAAATAGATTTCTGCACGACATCTGTGGGCTTGCTCCACAAATAGTTCTTATAGCACGCTTTTGCAATTTAAATACCCTCTGTGCTTGTGACGAGTTTCCCCAGAATGAGATGCCATAAGTGAGCAGGGAATGAAAATATGCAAAATATACTAACTTTCTGGTTTCTATATTAGCTATTCTAGATATTACCCTGAGTGAAAATGTTGCAGAATTCAGTTTTTTAAGAAGTTGTTTGTAACAGCCCTCATACCGGAATTTTGAATAGTATTGTATTGTATGAAGTATTTGCAGTGAGCTAACGTTTGCTTTAACATGATCTGGTATGTTTGTTTTGCAATTTCTTTTAAATCAGTGTATATAGAAATTATTGAAAGGCCATTTAATATGTTTAAGACCAGTACTGCACAAGAGAATTGCTTAAATGTGTGTAATTCCAAGTGTTAAAGCAAGTTACGATGTCTAAAGGACAATTTTCTACAGTTTAAAATGATTTCTGTAAATAATTTTGTGTTTAAGTATCTTTAATTTCCATTTCTGACCAATTTGTAATGATGTTAAGTGATTATGTATTGATTTTGATTGTTTTTAATATGTTTAATTGTTTGAGTAATTGTTAATGTTCGAGAAATATCGGGCGGAAACTTTTGAAGAATTCTCGAAATTTCCGTCTCTAAAGACCTCCCTGTTAAGAGACGTTAAGCAGTTAAAAAAAAGGTACATAGATAAATAGTTAAAGGTTGATTATGATTATAAATTGAGGAAGGAGTTACTTATTGAAGGCTTGAAATGTAAATAGATTGGCATAATATTTTATAGCAAACTTAAGTGGGCAGGTCACATTGGACAGGTAGTAGGGAAAGGGTTAAAAATCCTTCACCTGTTGGAAAGAGTGATGAGGGGATGCACTAGAGAAGTAAGGGAATTGGGGTACAAAACCACTGCTGGAATATGGTGGTGTAGTTTGGGATCCACATTTTGAGTATTAAATACAGGAGTTGGAGGGGGTGCAGAGGAGGGCTGCCAGATTTGTCTTTGGAAATTACCACAGAACACAATAGGTAACTAAAATGATAAAGGAGCTGGAGTGGGATTCATTGGAGGATAGGAGGAGGGTGAAGAGAATCCTGAGAGTGTATAAAGCCTATACTGGTGATGAAGCATGCAAAGATATTGGTGGTAAAATTAAGAGAGTTGCTTGGAAGGGTAAGATTGACCATGACCACAAGCTGCACTTGATTTCAGGCACAAGGGTGTGGGAAAATTTTCTTAGGTAGGAAAGGGTGTAAGGGATTGGAATAAATTGCCAAAAGAAGTAATGAATAATTTACCGGAAACACTGAATTAATTTGAAGTAAAAATTAGTAGAGAGCAAAAGTAGGTTGGAAGAGGAAAGGGAAAAGGTGTGTGTGTAGGGAGATTGCCACCGGAGCGGACGCTCCATCGCAATTTATCAATTATTATTGTTATATCTTTTAAGTTCATTTTGAACACTCGGCATTCGCTACAACATTCTGAGATCCCGTCTCGCATTGAATAAATATTTTGTTTGTTAGTTGCATTTTATTTATTGTTTTCTGAAATCGCTGTTATAACGAGAAAAGAAATACAGATTCGCATTTATACTATACAGCGAATGAATGCGTTACGGATAAAAGTTTTTCTTTACGTGCAGGAAAATAAGAATACGTCTATGTAGTAGAGAAAATGAGTTATTTAAACTTAGAGAAAATATTTAAATCACGGCCAGAAATTTGCCTTCATCCCGCCATTATTGACCGGCTTAGTACTTCGTTACTAACGAAAATTGACTGTAAAAACTGCTAATAAATAATTTTGTCCAAGTAGTCTCCGATATGAAAGCTCTATACACAAAATACAGGTAAATCTCGATGCAATACATCATAATCTAGGGAATTGTGCTTTGACTTTTTAATTATTTATTAATTTGCACAAAGTTCCTATTCATTGTACAAATATCATAAAGATACAATCGTTCGCTCATTCGATGTCCGTAGCAATAAATAAATAAATTAAAACATTAAAAAATTAAAAAAATAAAAAATCATCGATAAATACAGAGAATAAAAATACATACAAGTATCACTTCTTGAGCGTAAACGCATCGATACAAACACAAATATTTCATTTTTTCTTAAATTGTACACCACAATAAAGTCACATAGGAGTCACATATGTAAAACATTTTTTTATTATTATTATTTTTGTCTTTACGCCTCGTCGACGTCATTAGAGACGGGATGGGACTGGATACTAGGAATGGGAAGGAATTCGGCCATGGCCTTTTTGAAGGAAGCATCCCGCATTCGCCTAGAGTGATTTTGGCAAACCATAGAAAACCCAAATCTGGATGCCCGGACGGGGATTGGAATCGCCGTGGGCGCTAATGACCTCGCTGTCGACGCGCCCTAAAACAGCAACAACAACAAAAACAACAACAACAATTGAATAGCCGTCCTCCCGAATGCGAGGCCAGAACGTTAGCCGGCTACCCACCAAGGTCGGAATATGTAACAACCTCAGTGTAAGAAAAGAAACATATAAAAATAAGTTGACTAAATACTTCTGGTTTTTATTATGGCTTTACGCCTCTTCGACGTCGAGGTCATTAGAGGCGGGATGGGAGTGGGGACAAGAAAAATGAAGGAATTCGGCCATGGTCCTCTTGAAGGAAGCATCCCGGTATTCGCCTGGGGTGATTTGTTAAAACACAAATCTGGATGCTCGGACGGGGATTCGAACCGGCGTACTTCCTATGGGTTGCTGAACAAATTTGCATGTGAACTTAGGTAATGTAAAGGTGACTGGGCGCCTATGGCTCCTGCAGCATCCAGTAAGGATTCACGGAGGTAGTGTTCCGCATTCCCATTACAACTTTTTTGGCACTAGAAAGGATGTGAGAGGGTCAGCGCCATGCTCCGGCGATTCTTTACCTTCCGTCGGACTTTCTTCTACGGTACTCATAGGACAGTAGGCTGAGTGGGACTTGGGAGCCGTTCCGGACGTTCAGCTTCGAAGAAAGATCCACGGGTTCGTCGGGTATCGAACCCCGGCCGTCCCGTCCGTAATCAGAGAGCGTGAACTACGCGGCCGCCATGAAAAATGAGATAAGTGGTTTCTAATCTAAGGCCGTAGTCTCCTTTTACTTTCCAACACGTAACTGCGAATAATGTAGTCATCATCATCATCATCATCATCTAGGATAGCTTCCAGCCACTGGCCGGGTCTGCCGGGAACAAAAGCCTCGCCAGCGCTTCCTGTCTAACCACCATCTCTCTTCTTCCACTGTCGCCCAATTTCCTCCTCTTTCCTCCACACATTTCTTAACATCTTTAATCCATCTGTCCCTCGGTCTTCCTCTAGGCCTCTTCCCTTTCAGCTCCATGTCCAGCATCTTCCTTGGTAGCCTCTCCTCTCCCATTCTCTTCACATGCCCGTACCACTGTAGCCTAGATTTTTCAATTCCCTGTTGTAGCGGTTCTTCCTTTATCATCTCCCTGATTCTTTCACACCTTATTCTGTCTCTTCTTGTTACTCCTACTCTGCTCCTCTGAAATTTCATTTCCACCGATTGTAACCTCCCTTTGTATCTCTCCTTCATGACCCATGTTTCTGCTCCATATGTTAAAACTGGTACAAAATATGTTTTATATATTGCCTCTTTACTCTTTTGTGGGACATCCCTACTCCATACCAGGCTTCTAATACATTTAAAAAATCCATCTGCACATCTTCCTCTTTCGTTTATTTCCATCCTGTTTCCTCCATTTCTTCAATACAGCTTCCCAAATATTTGAAACATTCCACTCTATTTAGTTGCTCCCCTCTAAGTGATATGCCTATGTCCGTCCTGTTCTTCTTTCTTGTTGTTATCACCACTTCACTTTTTCTCGCAGAGAACTTCATACCATAGGCTGCAACTACTCTCTCCCACACATGTATAATGCGAGATTGGAATAAGAGAGAAACTACGATTGGGCAAGGAACAAATAATTGCAGTCGGAGAAATTGTTAAAGGTTAAAGAGTGAATCTGACAGTGGTTGAAGACGAGGGAGGAATGGCGGAAGTACTGGAGATGCTGGAGAGGATTCTAGTCCATAGAGAGCCGGCCGGTAGCTGTAAACTGGAAGGTGATGCTGGAAGTTTCTTGTCTCCACGCCACATACAAAGGTTGGAAAAATTTTCTTCTCGGTGATTAGTTTCTCGTTACTCTACTTGCTACATGATTTTACACTGGATGATGATGACGTCAACTGAACTAATTTTTTCTTTAAATCCAGAGGTTGTAACTACGAAATAGTCACATCTACTCTAACAGCAAAATAATTTATGACAATTAGCAATTGAATATCTAGTAACGTCAGTTTGACTGTAGTCAGACAACGTGACTTTCACCCCATCGCAAGCATGAGGAGATTTGTAGCAAGTGAAACTAAAGATTTGAATTATTCAGTTTATCAGGAAAATTCAGTTTATCAGGAAAATTCAGTTTAGCCAAAATAGTACATTACATAGCATCTTACGTCAATTTTAAATAATGACGAACTGAGAGAGATGTCAACCTGTAGGTAGAACAAAGTAAAGGAAAAATAAAAAATCATTAAACAACACTGTACAGATGTATTTATTAAAAGACTCTAGCTTACGTCGAAGTTCCTAAATAATGTCATAGAATCTGTTATAGAGTCTCGACATAAATATGTAATTGGTGCACTACCAAATTACCGTACGACATGTGCGTTAGAACAAAAGTTGTTAAACACGTTCGTCATATTATCAATATCTTCCTGGACAACACATTAAATTAACAATAACAAAGTTATAGGTTAAAACATCATATTATCAGCAAAAAAATTCTCAGAAGGTTTAAATCTGAAAAAGATAAACCATTCTCTGTCTACTGTAAAAGATATAGAGCCATTGTAGTAACACTTATGAGTCTATAAATCGGAGTAGAGAATATCTCCACCTTCAGCAAATGAGGACAGAACTTTCAGCGGTTGTGGTCAATAAACAGAAACAGTGGAACAAAGAGGCAATATAATTTTGTTGATAAGAAGCCATTCGGTACAATAAATTCTGTTAGTGTTTTATTTTTTCTATTCTAGATGTGACCATAAAACATTTTACCTATTTCACTTTCTAATGGCTCTCTCGGAACAACTATTCCTTAAAATTTGTTTTCTCGGTACTATGAAAGCATTATTGTTTAAATAATGAGACATGATATAGAGAATTTCATCAAGTAAGAAATATGATTGCCGTTTTACTTTTGTTCACTTTCGTTATTGCTCGCAAAATTCTTTTTTCGTATTGTCTTTCACCTCAGATGAAAAATATAGTTTTGTAGCAGGGCAATTAAATTAAGCTGTTAAAGTTTAGGAGTGCTGTAAGTTCTCGGGCCATAAACCAAACAAAATGGAGGCAGTTGTTACTATTCCGATACTGCTTCTTTAATTGATGTCTGCTTTGTCTGTTATGTTATACCTCAGCAGATATTTTATCAGTACTGGAGTTCTTTCATTGAAAAAAAAAAAATTAAAAAAAATACTAATGCCAGTAGTTACGTTACGTAACAAATTTCTCTTCGGCCCTTAGCTTCTAATTTTTTTGTAATTTCATGAAATTAGAATCTCAAAGCACAAAGTGATCTTCGAATGAAATACTTGCTACCGAGTGAGTCGAAATTTTTCATCGTACACTCTTACCTCTGTGTGTGATTTATAAATCTGTAACGCTGCATAACTAAAGAACTACTGCCCATATTTTGACAGTTTGTTGTAAGCTTAAGACACGACTCAAAATATCATGCCAACATCGTCGTGTTACCTTAAGCGGATGGAGTAGAAAGTTTTTTTTTTTTTTTTTTTTTTTTTTTTTTTTTTTTTTTTTTTTTTTAAATAGCATTTGGCTTCCTTAGGCAATACAGCCAGCTAAAGTATGTGTTTATTTTCATTTAGTGTATATATATCTTTCAAGTAATTGTAGAAACACCACAGGACGGACACGACAAGCACACTAACACACAACACTTAAACACCCATGCCCTCGGCCGGACTCGAACCGGCGACCTTCGGTACGTGGGGCGAGTACTCTAGCCCCTACGCTACCGAGGCTGGCTAAGTAGAAAGTTAATGTCTCATTGAAACAGTAAAGAAGAAAACTGAATCTTCAAGCAGTGTAGATAGGTGACGCACATTTCGTTTAAACTTATTGGTAAACATGTGTACTTCCACTTTCACTTACGAGTGTAGTGAAATACTTCGTCCACCAACCCATTTGAGTCGGAATGACAGGAAAGATAAAATTAGAGAAATAAGGTGCCGGACTGATTCTTATATGAATTCTTTTTTCCCTCGTACCATTGGGGATTGGAATGCACAACAAAGAGATTAGATTTGGTGCTGAGCACCCTCTGCCACCCACAATTTTGTGATTTGCAGAGTATATATGTAGATGTAGATGTAAAGGCTCAGAATAATTGTCTGCAGACCCATAGATTAACTTCAGTGTTTTGGTTTTGAAAGGGAGGGAACTGTTTAAAGTGTCATGAAGGGCCGTACAAACTCCCGAAAAGAGAAGATTCAGCCAAGCGATTTTTAATATTCAATTTGTGTAGTTTCGCGACTAGTGAAACAGATTTGCTCTGGAAAGTATTGTTTTACATTATATGAACCGATGGTTTCAAATTTGTGTTTTTAATGACTATGGTGAATGTAGTAATGAATAAACTCGGTCGAAAATTTAATTACAGATCGAGATTAATTTGTTTAGGCAGAAACCGTGGCGTTAAATTCGATGACGCATAAGCGTAATGAATCGTTCGTAACACAACGTATTGCTGTCGTTGCTTACAGGATTGTTAATTGCTAAACAGAGACTGTAATTAATTTCGTTTGTTTGTCAATAGTTGAAGTTAATAGTAAATTACAATGCTGTATAATTTTGTTAAAATTTGTAATGTTTCAATTCGTGAAACGGAAGTTCAAAAGCAATCACTGCTAGTTTACCGGATAACACCGACAAAAATTAATCGGAAAGATACCAGACCAACATTTATATTCTGTATAGGATTGTACTTTTCCTTAATCAGAGAATCACAGACAACTGCACTTTGTAGTTTTTAATTACACAAAGTTTTCCGGGGATTACAAAGATTAAAAGGGCGCCTTGACCAGTATTTGTATTTCTATCACAAACAATCATAAAAACAACTGAACAAACCGGTGCAAGATTAAAATGAAATTCCACAATGGCGTCCTATGCAAATCTGCTGACAGTTATTCAGCACAAGCTGAACAGTTTTGAAAATACTACCTCATTATGTTTTTCAGGGGATATGATGTTTGATTTTTATTTATAATTAATGTTGACCAGTTATTCAGTGTAATATAGATTAGGAGGAAAATGAGCTGGGAATCAGTATTGATCTTTGAAAAAAAAATATAAATTTTTTTTAACTGCTTTACGCCTCCTCGACGGCTAAGGTCATTAGAAGAGGGATGGGATTGGGGACAAGAAACGGGAAGAAATTTTGAAGTAAGCATCCCGGCTGATGTTTGAAGATGATTCTTTCTCCCAAATCTTGTAGTATAACCAACTTCAGATTCCAGTATATTAATGTCGCTTTCATGCGTGATCTGTGAATTTCATAGTCCACATCAAAAAAAATAAATTCGTTACGGAATCCTATATATAAACAATTCACTCATAATAGGAAATCTTTTTTCTCTAATTTTTTTAAAATTGTTATTTAATAAATAGGTACCTATTTTATTCACTAATTATTCGAAGATCTAATAAAAATTCAGAAAACAGACACAAATAATCTTCGCTTCTCCTTGGTCGCACCTTCCCTATATTAACACTTTGTTCATGGTACCTTAATTACATCGTTTGAAGTGCCTTTATGATAACAAGATCTGCGACTATAAGCAAAAATTTGAAATACTAGTGCATGAAAATAAAGTTTTAACCTTACGGTTATTTTTCTGTCGATTGGTTTGATGCAATCCTCCATCCTTTCCTATCTTGTGCTAACCTTTTCATCTCTACATACCCCTTACATCCCACGTCCTCAATTATCTGCTTCATATATTCTAATTTCTGTCTTCCTCTACAGTTCTTACCTTCAAATGTTCCCTCCACTATCAAATTAACCAATCCAGCATGTCTCAAAATATGACCTACCAGCCTGTCTCTTCTTTCTGTAAGACTCTTCTACAAACTTCTTTCCTCGCACATCATTTCCAAAACTCATTCGTTCATCACTGTATTCGTCCACTTAATTTTCAGCATCCTTCTATAGCACCACATTTGAAATGCTCCAATTTTCGTTCTGCCTGGTATTCCTAAAGTCCATGCTTCGCTGCCATAAAGTACTGTGCTCCACACATTTTAAAAAAAGTTCTTTCTGAGTCCTAGATCAATATTTGAAACTTAACAATTTCTGATTTTCATGAAGGCTCTTTTCGCTACTGCTATTCTGCTTTTAACATGATTCCTGCTTCGGCCATCGGTTGTAATTTTACTTCCGATGTAGCAAAATCCACTAAGTTCTGCTACCGCATCTGACGCTATTTTTATATTTAATCTTCTAGTATTGGTATCATTTCTGCTACATTTCATCACTTTTGTCTTGCTTTGGTTTATATTTAGTCCAAATTACTTCCTTACGGTTTGTGGGCATTTATAGGCGAGATTAATGCCTAAATTGTCATTAGAATCTATTTTTGTATATTTTACGTTTTGTTGTCTGTGAAAACCAAAAAGTAGCGTTTTCAACTCAGAACATATTAAAATGTGTTTGTTACAAATTCATGTGAACACAAATGGCGACATTGTCGCTCGGTCCCTGTTAGCTATTGTAAAGTAATAAATCAATTGGAAAATTTAAGATCCTTTTCGAAAATGACGTAGACGCTGACTTTGTTGTATAAGTGCCGTCTGCTTTGGAGAATAATTCGGTATGTTCACTCGTTTCTGTTTAATTTCCCCCTCCGGCAGTACTTCGGGTAGCAGTTCTTCCGCTGTAGTGCCCCAAGCAGTCGTTCGCGTCCCTTCAGCCCTTTGTACAGTAGAAATCATGGTGGGTGGTCGCATCTTACTAGCTGCTATCTTATAGGGCATTGGTCGGCAAATTTAGAAGCTAAAGAGCCAGTTTCACCATTAAAGGCGTGGGGAAAACATTTATGATGCTCCTAGTGTTGTTAATATTTTTATAAATAATTTATTAATAATCAGTACACCATCATACATACATTTATGTAAATAATATATTCACAAATAACTCACATGTAAGTAGTAAGCATTTAAATTAATGATAACAATGTGCTTGTATTTCTTTAGAAAGTATTAAAATACCAGGTACATAACTTTTCGTTTTTAATTTCAAACATAAATCCAAATTTCCATTGTTTTTTTTTGGGTTCTCAATTTGTTTTTATTTATTTTCATGTTGGAAAAGTTTGTCATGGATGTTTGTCAAACTAAAGATACTCACTGAGAGTGGTGGTGTAACGGTAAGCGTTCTGGCCTCGCATTCGGGAGGACGGCGGTTCGAATCCCCGTCGGGGCATCCAGATTTGGGTTTTCCATGGTTTCCCAAATCACTCCAGGCAAATGCCGGGATGCTTCCTTCAATAGGCCATGGCCGAATTCCTTCCCATTCCTTGCCCCCATCCTTTCCCTTCTCTAAAGACCTCGCTGTTGAGAGACGTAAAGCAGTTAAAAAAAAAAAAAAAAGATACTCTCTTGGCGATTTTCTGGGCAACGATGAAGCTGGAAAATTAACGGTATAAGCATACTGCAAGTTGCAACCAACTATTAAAGTTGGTGGTAGGTTTTTTTTTTCTAAGCTTCTCTGAAGTTCTTCCACTATTTTATTTCTCATATCACCAACGGGATATGTTGTGGCAAATGAGGGAAACTTCGTTTGAAATTCTCCCTCTGTATCAGGCATCTTATTATTTGCAAGTTGTTCTTTGCATACCAACTCGTATTTTAAAATCACAAAAAATTACTTAACCAGTTACAAGAAATTAACTGGTGTGAAAACACTTAGTTGGTCTAAAAATACTGTGGTATTTTATTTAATTCTTGTTATTGTCGGTAATGGTTGGAAGTACTTGCTTTTGATGAGGTCTGCTAGCTTGCAAGTCTTTATATCTTGTCGATGTTGCTACTACTATTACTATTACTAAAAATATTATGAAAGAGACGCACTATTATCCTCAAAGAACCGCATGCGGTTTTCCGTTCACTGTTATAGGGCACGGCCCAAGGGTCCTACTTCAGACTTGTCTTAAAGCAGGCCTCCCAACTTTGCTGCTTTGTTTGTAGCAGTAGCTCCAGAAAGGCTCTTTTTCTTTCCCTGAACCGGTAAAGAAAGGTGAGCCTTTCGGTCGCTATCAGACAACGTTGGTAAACTCTTCTTCCCTTGTGCAATTTCTGCTCTTGCTTTGTGTCAACGATCAATGCGCTGTTTGTCTCCTTCGTTGGTAGGCCTTATTATTGTAATTCCCGCATTCTTTGCTGCTTGAATGGAATTTCTGATACGTCCTGTTATGGCAACGACATCGTCACTTTCCTGATGGCAGACTAAATTCGCTCCGTAATTTGCACCAGTCAACGTTTTTTATTTTATGTCCCCATCTGTCCCTTTCTACACCTTCTTTGACCTTGATAGGGGTCATAGGACTAGATGCAAGAAACGTGGAGGTCCATGAACTTTCCTCCAGAAGTGAATTCGGGAAACTAAGGGTGACCGAACTATGTATGGCCTTTGGGATTCGAACCCGCGTTCCTGAGAAGGCGAGGCCAGAGCCTTAACACTCACCCACAATGCTCACTGATTATTCTGGATGGATACTTAAACTGTTTATGTTCCTTCACCAAGTCACTCTCCTATTTCTCCAAGCGCACAATTAATTTGTTTTATCATTACAGTACAATAAATGATATATCTTCGAAATTATCGTTCAAAATGTATAAGTAAAAGACTAAATTACGGAATATTAATAAGTATCACTGACTTTGTGCTATGGTTTATTTACCACGCCAGACTCTACAACTAACCATGATTTTTTTTCTTTGTCTTTCCCTGTAGAAAAAAGTATCGTATCTCTGACAGTGCAGTTATATTAAATGTTGAGAGTAAATTCAAGGTTGGTGAATCGGTGTTACTGTGTGCTCTCGAGTTTATAAGCAATCGAGACGGCGGCATTCATTACTTTTCAGATACTTCACCACTGATTCATGACAACTCGTTCGTATCGAAATGTATTGTTAGACTATATTACTATATATTACTACCTTACTTTGATACCATGTGAAGCCAACTACTGACAGCCGGTTATTTACCCAGTTAACAATTTACATTGTTAACAGCAAATACATTCCAAACATATGTCGTCCTTAGTTACAGAATTCCAAAAACAAAATTCTTTCACAGCATTAAGATTGAAGCAAAAACGACTTCATTTTGTACTCATAGTTGTTAGCTTTTCGTATATAACATTTTATTTCCTGTGGCAGGAATCTCCAGTGAATTTTATCCCTATCTTTGCATTGGCAATGTCTTGTAATCTTTATGAAAGTTATATTAATTCCTTGTATTATGGATATGTATGTCACCATTAAGATTGAAGTGTTCAGGATTTTTTACTCCAAAAGATAATAGGAAGTAGTATATTTGACTGGCATTGTAAGAATACCCGTCCGGGCATCCAGATTTGGGTTTTCCATGGTCTCCCCAAATCACTCCAGGCGAATGCCGGGATGCTTCGTTCAAAAGGCCATGGCCCAATTCATTACCGTTCCTTGTCCCCAGTCCCATCCCGCCTCTAATGACCTCGATGTCTTTTTCTTTATTTTTTATTTTTTATTTTTTTTTAAACAGTTTAACGTCCCTTTTTAACAACGTAGTCTTTAGAGACGGGAAAGGATGGGGGCAAGGAATGGGAAGGAATTCGGCCATGGCCTTTTTGAAGGAAGCATCCCGGCATTCACCTGGAGTGATTTGGGGAAACCATGGAAAACCCAAATCTGGATGCCCGGACGGGGATTCGAACCGCCGTCCTCCCGAATGCGAGGCCAGAACGCTATCCGTTACACCACCACGCTCGGTACCTCGATGTCGACGAGGCGTAGAGCCATAAGTAAAAAAGAAATATAAGAACAGCTAGATATCTAAACAAATTTCTGCACGACGTTCATAAGCATAGAAGGTATTTAAATCACAGAAACGTGCTCACAGAATTATTTAGAACTCCACCTATATACAAAATAGTGTATCTGTTGCATGTTGTATATTCATCAATATAGCAGGACGTAAAATTAAAAGTGTTACAATAGCGTGTCAAGTAAAGGTGGCATTGACAATACTGTAAATTAATAGCGTGTAATTCATTAAGCAAAAAGAAAAATGTTAGAAAATGCATCTACGAGAAGAAAGGAAACAAAATTCTTCAGTTCAGAATTCTTATTGGTATGCATTTTAATATTTTACTGCGACATGTTAGCAATATACAAGTTGATAACAAACACAAAATTTCTTTAAAATTCCATTGATAAAGCGATAATCGAATTGAGAGACATTCTGCCGTTAATCATATCCGTTGAGTCCTTGTGGAAGGGAGCGCTAGTAGATATGGTATGGGTGCTACTGGTTTGCACTGCCTTCCGTCCGGAGGTATGGGAGGAAATATGGGCGGCTGTTGACGTATGGCGACCAGTTACCAGGACCTCCGTACTGGTAGCCGACGGCAGTCACCATCAGAACCAGGACAGCAATCATCTCCAGTCAGCACGGCAACAGACAAGCCCTGCAAGAAAAAAAATTCACCAAAACCACTATATCTACACGGTAGAAATACACTATTGGTGCTTTATTTTCTTCTTAGTGGTTGTTGTTAGGTTGAAATGTGACATGGACAAGAAGAAACGTCAACAAAAGCATAAACAACTACTCTATAATTGATAATTAACATGCTATATATCGAAAACCAAGCGAGATATCAAAATTTTTTATTCTTTACTTTCGATTTTTTACGTCGAGTTCTACAAGAATTCAACATCAGAGTGTGGCGCCACGGTAATGATAGAACTGCCTGACAAAGGAATAGTAACACTGTAAGTGAATCTGACAATGATTGAAGACGAGGAACGGAGGAAGTGCTGGAGACTCTGGAGAGGTTTCATTTCCAGACAGAGCTGGCTGGTAGCTGGAAACTGGAAAGTGATGCTGGAGGCTTGATATCTCTACTCCACATCCAATGCGTACACATATATTCTCCACGTCAACTGCATTAATTCTATGTTTAAATGTAAGGGCATCAAATACGAATTAGCTATATGCACTCCAAGAGTATCACAATTCATCAAAATTAACAAGATCAAGTCTTCATCATCTGATACTCATAAAAAACTGTGTTGAACTTGGTATTTTGGCTAAATTGATTTCCTCTGATGTAGCAAATTAATTTGAAGATCAAGCCAAAAATCGGTCCGACCAAGAACAGGAATACGGTAGTGTTCAACACCATGGAAAACACTACCAAACCAAGGATGCCAAGCAACACCAGATATCACAACTTATCCAGCTACTTACGCAGTTAATATCAGGATTGACTTCCCGGTGCGGTCAAATCCACAAAAACTAAGAACGATAAGTCCACAGAAACAAAAATTTCGCATAAATCAAAAACCAAATAAAAATAATGTATTAAAAAATGAGGCAAATAAATGTATTTTTTAAAAAAAATAAAAAAAACCTTATACTAAGGCTGAAAAGAGCTATCGCCCTACAGCGGCCCACCTCTGGCCCTCAGCCAGTGGAATCAAAGATTAAAAATAAATAAAGAGACTAAGCCAGTCTAGGTGTGACAGTCAGCTTGCGACAGCTAGAAGACACCTGATGAAGTCAGCAGAGCTAGCGGTCGAAACGTCGTGTTTATACAACACCATCCGGCTGGACTCCCGAGAGGATTACATTGTATCAGTGTATTAATTGATTACGCGTCGATGCCTGCCACTAGACTGAGTTCAGAACTGTGAAGGAGGCGGGGAATTATTCCCCATTAATTCATTATCTGCAGGAGTGGCCAGAGTCGCCATTTGATTCAGGGCAGTTACAATTACAAACAAGATTACAAAGCTAATAGCAGCGGTGTTCATTATAAAGGGTAATTCAAAATAACGTGTACAAAATGACATGAGAATCAAAAATCGCATAGGAACAGAGGGTCGCAACTGCGATCCGGAGCCGCTACAGGGCGTCTAAAATAATACTGACACAAAGAGAAGAAACAAAACCATTGCAGATCGTTTTATTGATAATTACTCACTCACATGCGACTAATGTAAGCCAAATGTTAAGCCTACAGCAGATGTTCAAAGATTTTGCCCGATGCATCGAGCAAGCCCGGCATCTCCGTTGCATTGAACGGCGCACCTTCTCAAAGATACCAGGTGTATTTCGAACACATCTGGCTGCCGCAACGATTCTTCCTACCAGGTCTTCCGGCGTTGCAACAGGTGTTTCATACACAAGTCCTTTTAAAAATCCCCACTAGAAAAAATCCAAGGGAGACAGGTGATCGTGGTGGCTCGTGTTTGTATCGCAACGCCCTCTCGTGGCTCTAGCGCCCTCTACAGGCGTTTGCGACCCTCTGCTCCTGTGCGATTTTTGATCCTTATTGTACGACAGATCTGCCATATCATTTTTTTGAATCACCCTGTATATCCAACAATTTAAACGATAACCTGTTAGGAGAAAACAGCAAAAACTGTCATATAAATTTAACAAGGAATAAGCTAGGTCCAACCAGAGGGCATTCAAGCCACAAGTCAAGTTACGCTAAACGGGGAGAGGAAGGAATTAAAGGAGGAAAAAATGGAAACAGGTAGCTTAAGGACACTTCCTTATCTGTTACTGCATTCCTGCTTAATCTGAAGCAATTTCCTAAATTCTCCTCTGAACTAATAATCAATATCTTTCTGGCATAAATTTTAATTTTTCGATTTTGCGTTCAATGTTTCCTTTACTTTTTACGAGGCGCGTCCAGAAAGTAAGTTCCGTTTCAATTTATCTCCGCTGCAGCGCTGCGATTGCAGTTCCGCACATGTGCTGTAGACGATGTGTATCAAGGGGAAGAACGTCCGCCATTTGGAGATCGCTGTCAGTTACGTACGCTTTGTTGTGCTTGTTTGAAATGTCAGCGTTGATTGAAAATCCCGCAGCCTGTGAAATCAGATCTGTGATTCGGTCTCTGAATGCGAGGAAAGTGAAAACAAGTGAAATTTATCGGCAAATTTGCGATGTCTACGGACCAAATGCGATGAGTGATTTGATGGTGAGAAGATGGGTCCGACAGTTCAATGGCGGGCGTAGTGATGTGCACGATGAAGAACGAAGTGGGCGTCCACCTTTGGTTACAGAAGAACTGGCAAGACTTTCATCTGCTCTTACATCTCAAGTCTTTCCTTGGCGGTCATCACTTCACCAATGACGACGAGCTGAAATAAACTGTTTCCAATTGGTTGAAGACACAGGCGGCACATTTCTATGATGAAGGTATACAAAACCTGGTGCCACGCTATGACAAATGCCTGCAAAATTTCGGCAGTTATGTGGAAAAGTAGTTTAAGAGTTTTAGCATTTTGTGCAATAAAAATTTCTTCTGTATCTGTGTACAATTTCATTTTATTACCAAACGGAACTTACTTTCTGGACGCGCCTCGTATATTTCTTTCGGCATTCAACTCCTTTCTTCTTTATTTTATCATTGTTCACATACTTTCATCTGCCCAGTGCTTAAATTTCTATCCTGAACAATGGTTTCATCCACTGCTGTTACCACCGTAATTAAATCATGCAACACTAATTTCTCTGTGGCAGCAAATGATTCGGAAGTTCATCTCTGTCACTCAAATGCGTTTGAAGTCAAAACGAAACTAACCAGGATCATTAACAGAAATATACGAATCATGTTTTTTTTAAGTAAGTACCGTTTTGAAATTTAAAAAAGCCGTGCAAATATAACTCAATAATTTTATTTTTACATGAAAGCCTGTACCTTACTCTACTTTTATACATAATTCCCTTCAATATTGAGGCACTTGTCATAACGTAGTACCAGTTTTTGAAAACCCTCCTAATAGAAGTCTGCCGCCTGACTTGTTAACCACTGCATCACAACTGTTTTGTCTTCGTTATCGTCTGACCGCCCAGGTGTTTCTTCAAGTGCAGGAACAGATGGTAGTCACTGGGCGCCAGATCAGGGCTGTACGGTGGATGATCTAGAGTTTCCCATCGAAAAGATGAGATCTTTGGTCTGATTAGCCACATGTGGACGAGCATTGTCATGCAGCAAAACGATGCCCTTGCTCAACTTGCCACGTCTTTTGTTCTGGATTGAATGTCGCAGATTGTTCAATGTCTCACAATAAGCTGCTGCATTGATTGTCTCATTACGAGGCAGAAATTCCACAAGCAATACTCCTTTTCTGTCCCAAAAAACTGTGCACATGATTTTCCGGGCAGAAATCGTTTGCTTGAACTTCACATTTCGGGTGAATGCCGCCATTCCATGGACTGTTGCTTTGATTCAGGTGTGACGTAGGCCACCCATGTCTCACCGCCCGTATCAATTTGGCTTAAGAAATCATCACCATCACCAAGGAAAGTCAATGCACTGCCTAAACGTTTGGTTTTGTGCACATCCGTTAACATTTTCGGTATCCAACGTGAGCATAATTTTCGGTAATTCAAATGCTCGGTCACAATGCCATACAAAACACTACGAGAAACATTAGGAAGATGGCGACGGAGTCTGAGATCGCCGAAATATCGTGTGGAAACATCTTACTTACTCGGCTAGTCTCCCGAGAAGACTACATCCATTAGGAAAGTCATCATACAAGGAGGAAATCGTAAAGCGTCTGTTTTCTCTCACCTTATTGTCCACTTTCTGCACCAAACTTTCATTAACGACCGAAGGACGCCCACTCCGTTGTTCATCATGCACATTTGTGCTGCCATCTTTAAATGCTCTCACCCACTTTCTCACCATCCCATCACTCATAATGTTTTTTCCGTAAACTGCACAGATCTCACGATGAATATCGATCGGTTTTAGGCCTTTAGCACAAAGAAATCTTATAACAGCCCGTACTTCACAGTCGGTGGGACTCACGATTATCGGAGGCATCTTAAACACTCAGTGAACAACGTAAACAAGGATGAATTAGACTGTAATGGCGTCAGTGCGTAGGCAAGAGATGCAGGTACCCAGTGCGCATGCGCGGAACGCCGACCGTAGCGCTGCAGCCACGGTGTGACAAAACTGTACTTACTTAAAAAAATACGCCTCGTATATTGACAATAGGTCTGTACCGTTTGGTAAGGCAAAGTCTCTTAACTCACCTCACACATATTCATTTTGAAGTTTCTTTCAATCTGTTTTAGTACAGACGAAATGTGGCGGAAATCTATGGTGAAGTGGTTATGTGTTTCCCTTGAACCGGTTGAGAGGAAACAGCAAGGATTTCCTACCTCAACAGATTCCTTATTTGGTCCTTTATTCGCTTCATATGTTACTGATTTATGATTCATTTATTTCTAGCCGCTGTCGACAATATGATACGTTACCCACAAACTTCAGAAATACAGTTGCCGTACTTGTGTTATCTTATACACCTGTCGTAGTAGTTTAGTCACCGAATGATGAATACATAAGTGAAACATAGTTCCGTAATACAGGATGTAAAGCGTTAAATCTGACATGCCACATAATTAAATAATTTCCCGTGAAGTAAATTTGTTTCAAATTGTGAGGTCCCACTTCATCAGACATTTAAATAATAATATTAATAATAATAGTAATAATCTTACGACTTATGAAATATATGAATGTATTCATTTAATACAAAGCCGTACAGTATAGTAGTATGTGAAAATTGGTAAATTTAAGTTTTTATAATATGTTTTGTTATGCTGAAGTAGGCAGGCTGTAATTGTGTTGTTTTTTTTTTTTAGCCAAGTAGAAGCAGATTGTTAGATTTTTATATGAGATTTATGTATGTATCAACGAAAAGTGTAATTATTTGAATTAATTAAGATGTGTTAGTAAATAGTAGCTGATTTTATAGAGAAGAGTATATAATTAAATTTAATCTGCGAGGTGATAGAAAAAAAAAAAAAAAAAAATAAAAAAAACGTATGAGACGATATCCTGGGGCCAAACATATCGTCCAGAACGTGCTATCAATTATAGAACAGATTGCAAAAGAACCTGGAAGGATTAGTAAGGCCAACCAGGATTTCTTTAAAAAAAGATACCTCGCAAAATGTTACCGTTAAAGCTTCAAAATCGCTAACTCGCGCAATTCGTACTGTACCCTTTAGTCGTCTAAGCCTTCTGATTTGTCTCTTTGAGTCGTACAGTAATTACATGGCGCTGGCCACTATCGGCTGAGCATTACAAACCAACGGAGTGTACCTACAGTTACTGGGAGAATATTTTAAGTTTGTTTTAATTTGTGAAGTTACATGCCTCCATTATCTAGTATGAGAATATTGAGCAATGTTACGATGCCGTTGTTTGCTATTTCAAATCACATTTCCTGTGTCTTTAAGAAGTAATTCTAACCTAGAGAGTGGATGAGCTCTCGTCTCGTGTCAATAAAAAGCGACACACACACAGTGGTTCATTTTTTTATGCCGAAAACTGTTTAGTCGATAAACATAACAAAGCTTAAGTGGCTGTCTTATGCCCCGGCTACACACTCCGTCTTGCATGTGCAGGTAAACTGCGCAGTGAAAAACTGAACAAAAAGACGGAACACTGAAGAGTGGCCACACGGTACAGGTAAGCAGTGTGTCGGCAGCTGTGACGATGTGGTAAACAGAAGAGATTTTTTTAAATTGAATCATTATTTTATGATTTGCTTATAAAGAAACAACAGACACATAAGTGAATATAGGCATTTTCTAAAATTATCCATGTTTTTCAATTTAAACAAACCAAGAAAAATAAAGAATTATGAGCCCTGCGGCAGTAGCATCTCCTATTAAAGCACTAAAACCCTGTTACAAACACTACTTCGGATTCCAAGACTTGTTAAAAATTAGATATTGGAGTCCGAGAAGGTTCTTGGTCATCTAAAATTTCTAACAAGTCATAGTACCATAAGGATGGGTGGTAAATGTTGTCTGTACCAACACCTGACTTGAGAGAGTTCTTAACTTTGATCATTTCTTTCCGAGGACAACTTCTCAAGGATATATAGCGTATGATAATGTAAATAATACAAAACAATGTGAACATTGTTATAAATCTAAATTACATGTACTTACTCGTTCAAAAATAGTTTTATTTGAATTACAATGAAGGTACTTATGCATAATTAACTACATATAGTGTACATACCTCTCTTAATTTTTCAGTCATTAAATGATAAGCTTCGGTGTTTTATCTTCTTCCTGTCAGAATATTCCTTCAATTTAATCTGGCAACGATTTGTACAATTCTATACAATACAATACAATACAATACATTCATTTTCCATTGATCCCAATATAAGAGACTGGCTCTGTGGGATGTGGAAAGTTGTCAATTTACAGATAAACAGTTGCAAAACAAAATAATAAGTACACCACTACATGTACAGTCATAGTATACATGGTACATTAAACACTTCCATTACAAAATAATACATACACCAGAAGATGTACAGTCATAACATATATGGTACCGTAAACAATTACATAACAAACTAAATACATACACCAGGAGATGTACAGTCATAGCATACATGGTAAATTAATTATGTGAACTATATTTACACAAGATACTGGCAGTTATTTTTTAGATACCTTAGAAATAAATTCTTCGACAGAGTAGAAGGAGTTGTCAATTAAAAATTCTTTCAATTTTTTCCTGAATTTATTCTTATCATCTACTAGACATTTAATGTGTGTTGGGAGCATATTGAAGGTATGTATCCTTGAATATCGGAGCCCTTTTTGAACAAATGACAATGACTTGTAAGTCTTGTGAAGATCATTTTTACTTCTAGTGCCATAACTGTGTATTTTACTATTTGTTTCAAACAAAGTATAATTTGTGACTACAAAGGACATTAATGTGTATATATACTCAGATGCTAGTGTTAAAATCCCTAACTTCTTGAACAGCTCTCTACATGAAGTTCTATTGCTAACCCCACACATAATTCTTATTACACACTTTTGGGCTCTCAACACTTTGTCTCTATGGGTAGAATTGCCCCAGAATATTATTCCATATGGCATTAAGGAGTGAAAATAAGCAAAATAAACTAGCTGTCTCATACGGAGATCACCTAAAGCTGAAATTGTACGAATTGCAAACGTGGCTGCTCCCACTCTCTTTAGTAAGTCAGAAACACGTACTTTCCAATTTAAATTATGATCAATATACAAACCTAGAACCTATAAACTGAATTACAAATTTCTTTGAATACTTTCGTACGTCACCCATTTCAGAGATATCTGTTGACAAAAACTGTGCATATCTTTAGCAAGTCAACGATTGCACCAGCCGCTCTTTTGAGTTTGCACGCGCTACCGTGTAGCCGGGGCATTACATCTCTTAGTATACAGGTTGTCCAGGAACGAAACGACAATCCTGCAACCATCATGACCTACTGTATGACAAAATTTTATTTCAGTAAAACTCTCACCATTTTCGAGATATTGATATTTTTTTAAAATATTTTTTTGGAAACATGTGACTTTTTTCAGTTTATTCCATGCCATTTCTTCAAATTAATACTTTTTGAACACTGTTTTTTTATTTATTTAAGTCCACAAAACCAACCTTCGTGCTTGAGAACTACTATAAAAACATAATTTTAAAAGGAACGTCAAACAGCTATATCATTTTAAAATTGGCGTTAGCGAATCAATTTTTAAATGTAATTAGCACAATCCGCTTAGTACATTTTTTATACCACAGTGTAACAGCCCTCATACCTGAATTTTGAATAGTATTGTACTGTATGAAGTATTTGTAGTGAGCTAAAGTTTGCTTGAATATGATCTGGTATGTTTGTTTTGAAATGTCTTGAAAATCAGTGTATATAGACTTTGTTTCATGAAAGAAAATTATTTAAAGTCCATTTAATATGTTTAAGAACCGAATGGTGCAAGAGAATTTCTTAAATGTTTGTAATTCCGTGTATTAATGCAAGTTATGATGTCTACAGGACAATTTTCTACAGTTTGAGACGATTTCTGCAAATAATTTTGTATTTAAGTATCTCTAATTTCCATTTCTGATCATTTTGTAATATTGTTAAGTAATTTTGTATTAATTCCAATTGTTTTTTAATATGTTAGATTGTTTGAGTGATTGTTAATGTTCGAGAAATATCGGGCGGATTCCTTTGAAGAATTCTAATAATTTCGATAGAGACTATATAAACAGATCGGCCGGACAGAGCAGTTAGTTGAAGTCATTCAGTATTCATTTTTACAGAGAGTTTGTAATTAGTTTTTCAAGTTAAGATTATCTTTGCGACTGTTCAGAAGTGCATCTCTGTATTGTATCTATGCATGTGAATATCGCTGACTTCGTTTTGAAAAGAATAAACAAATCTTCAACATAACCTTTTGGTGGACTCTTTAATTAATCAATATATATAAATTAAACCACCAAAGAACCTAATAACAGGCTGTCAGTAAATTTTGTATACATAAGGTTTTTTAATTTTTTTTAACTTTTTGAGAAAAAAAACAACATTGTTTTAGATAAACATCCTTGAGTAAATTAAAAAGAAATGTATAATGATAATTTTAAATTGGTAACTTTACTGATAATTTTGATGGGGGAGTAAATTACAACGTTATAGAAACTAAGGGCAAAGGGGAAATTCGTTGTATGGCATAATCGCTGACATGTCTTCTTGTTAGTTGTTTGTTGGACGTAAAGGCTCCAGTACTAGAGAAAATATCTATTTGGTATAACATAACAGGCAAAACATACTTAAATTAGTGATACAGTATCAGAATAGTAATAGAACCCTCCATCTTGTTTACTTTATGACCTCTAAGCATACAGTACTCTTAAACTTTAACAGCTTAATATAATTGCGCTTATACAAAACTATAATATTTATGTGAGGTGAAAGACAATGTAAAAATAAAATTATATTACTAGCAGAAATGAAACTGGACACAAATAATACTTCTCACTTGCTGAAAATATCAATTTTAAATAGAAATTTTGTCTCATAGTTTCAACAATATTACTTTTATAGTACCAAGGAATTAAAATGTTAAGGCCTAGTTGCACTAAGAGCCATTAAAAATTAAAATGAGTAAAGCTATAAAGTGCTTTATGGACACATGTAGAATAGTAAACATTAAAAATAGTTACAAAATTTATTGCACCGAACGGTTCCATATCCTTTCTTTTATTGCCTCATTGTTCTGCTGTTCCCTATTTATTTGGCACAACCTCTGCACGATGTGTATTCCTTAGGTGAAGGTATTCTGTTCTCCAATTTATAGTCTCGTAAGTAATACAACAATGGATCTGTGTCTTTTAGATCTTAAAATTATAGAAGACAGAAAATGGCTTATATTTTTCAGTTTTAAAAATATTAACAAATTTCTGCTGATTATAGTATGTATTTAACCTACAGCTTCGTTATTGTTAATGAAATTCGTTGTCCAGAATTTTATTGATAATATGAAGATGATGCCTAACAAGTGTTGGAGAGAGTGATGAGGGGATGTCCGAGAGAAGTAAAGGAATTGGTTTACAAAACTTTGGTCAGACCATTGCTCGAATATGGTAGTGTAGTATGGGACCCACATTTTTGCGTATCAAATACAGGAGTTGGAGAGGGTGCAAAAAAGGGCTGCTAGATTTGTTTCTGGAAATTATCGCAGAATGCAATCAGTGACGGATATAATAAAGGAGCTGGAATGGGATTCATTGCAAGACAGGAGGAGGATTATGGGAGTTTACAGGGCGTATACTGGTGATGAGGCATGGAAAGATATTGGAGTAGGTATGAATAGTAGTGCATGGAAGGGAAAAGATGACCATGATCACAAACTGGCACTCGATTTCAGGCACAAGGGTGTGGAAAGATTCTCTTTTTTAGGTAACGGTGTCAGGGATTGGAATGAGTTACCAAGAGAAATGATGAATAATTTACCAAAAACGTTGAAAGAATTTAAAGATAAAATTTGTAAAGGGCAAATGCAGGTGGGTACAGGATAGGGGGAAGATGAGGGTGTTGGGAAATTGCCACCGGAGCCTGTGCTCCATTGCAATTAAATTAAATTAAATTAAACAAAAATTGTTCTGAAGCGCATTTCGTAAAATAATTCGTTTTTGCACCAATTAAATATTTGAAAAACAAGTCTGCAGAAAACGTAAGAGCTTCTCAAACATTATTGACGTTTGTTGTTAAAACATCTTAACAGTATTGTTGGTTGTTAAAAGTTTGTTTACTGCTGCTTTTTGTTCTATCTACAGCTTGATGTGTCTCTCAATTAGTGATTATTTCTGTTTGATCAAGAATTCTATCTGAAGTGACATTTTGGCTAAACTGGATTTTTTGATGAAGAAAATTATTCTCATTTTTAGCATAGATTGATATTAATATTCTCATGCTTGCTATGGGAGGAAAATCACTTTGTCGGAATAGAGTCAAGGTGCCGTTACTAGATCTTCACTTGTTAATTTTCATGAATTATTTTGTCGTTAGAGTACATGTAGCTTATTCTTAGTTACAAACTTTGGTTTTAAAGAGAAAATTAGTGCAGTTGACGTCATCAGCATCGAGTGTAAAATAATGTTGCAAGTAGAGTAACGAGAAACGAATCACAGATAAGAAAAGCTGTGTAACCTTTGGATGTGGGTAGACACATCAAGCCTCCAGCATCACCTTCCAGTTTCCAGCTACCTGCTGACTCTGTCTGGACAAGAATCCTCTCCAGCGTCTCCAGCACTTCCTTCATTCATCGTCTACAACCACAGTCAGAGTCACTGTTTGAGTTTTGAGAATTTCTCCAAACCCAATTCTTTAACCATCCATTACCCAATTACCGTTTCTCTTTCATTCGAATGTCGCATTATACATTTTCCTAGACACTGTTTTCATTTTTTTTCTCGTTTTACTACTTTCGACGCTCATTGTTCGATAGAAGACCAATCAATAATAGTGGATAGGTTGCAGATTTCTGATCGTAATTAAAATATTTTTTCTCAACTGAAATGACTGATTTCCTCTGTTGTAAAGACGAATGCTAATATTTCTTTTGTCGCAGGCAGGTTAATGCATTCACTACATGGCACATATTTCTTTTCCTTCTATAAGACCATTCACAGAATATAATAACTAAAAGCAACTAATAAACAAATATTTACACCCAATATGCACGAAGCGAGTGAAGGGGACTCTAAACGTTGCTGGGAATACGCACTGTTTAGGATTAACATAAAAGATGGTGGACAAAAACGTTTTGTGTTGCCGCGAAAGCGTTTACAGTTAAATAGTGTTTTTGTTTTTCTGTTTTTGTGTTTATGTATTAAGTGAACCCTGCCCCGCTTTCGAACCATATGTGATTGAAATTTGGTTTGAGGATAAACGATAGGGGCACTTTCTTATCGTTAAGGTGGAGAAATAGCCTCTATGTTCCCAGTCAGTAATGAAATAGGTTTCCAGGTATAGTGGTGCTCTGAACTGTAGAAACCACTCTGATGTCTCTGTCCCATTGGTCTCGCTGGCTATCTCGATGCTCCTGACGATCACTTGGACTCCATTGCAACACTGTAAGCACATAACCTGCCACAGATGTTCCTGTTAAAGCCGTAAATATAGTTTCTGATACTAAGAGGCAGCAAATCAGTACATCGTGATCACCAAACTATCACTGTAGGACACGTTGTGAATAAACACGATGAAATCATCATTACGCAATGAAAGATACCGAGGTTGGCGGTGTAACGGCTAGCGTTCTGGCCTCGCATTCGGGAGGACGGCGGTTCGAATTCCCGTCCGGGCATCCAGATTTGGGTTTTCCATGGTTTCCCAAATCACTACAGGTAAGTGCCGGGATGCTTCCTTCAAAAGGCCATGGCCGAATTCCTTCCCATTCCTTACCCCCCATCCTTTCCCGTCTCTAAAGACCTCGCTGCTAAGAGACGTTAAACAGATAAAAAAAAAGCGATGAAAGAAGTGGTTTATTAAAACACGCAGAAAGTCATAGCGCTTCAATGGTCGAGTGGTATTGTGGCCTGTAGAAATTTCTGTTATTTTATTTTGTGAGTCTTCTGTACCGTAGTACATTTCTAGCAGCGATTTCTTTGTAAATATTTTTTTAAAAAATGTTTCCTAACTAATAAATTTCATGGCCATTAGGGGGAAAAGCCAAACGAGAAAATCAAGTTTGCTTTGTGTATGTTCATAGAATTAAACGATGAAGGTTTTAGGAGGCAATACGTAAAATCCAGACATTTTTGCGTAGGTGTCTGACATAACAAAAATATTTTTATAAAAAAGTACATTATTTTTTGCTCCTGGAGCGTGGAAGAAAAACGAAAATATTTACTCTTAGAGAAAAATAAGACAGCGTAAGTTGTTATGGAGATATATATCAAAGGGTTTGAGGCTAACGGTAGAGACACATTGATCGGTTGCTTAGAGTAATCATTGCCGAAAGAACATTGCATCTTCGGATAATACGTAACTCCAATGTAGTTCCTAGAGGAGTACAGTAATGTATAATAAACATAAAACTGTTTGAAACAAACCGTAGTGAATTTATGATAATTATAACGACCAGAAAATTGAAACGGTTTATCACGATGACACAAAAGGAAGGTTGTCAAACACAATCAACGACGAGTTGTGTATTTGTACAATGTATCAAATACAGGAATTAGAGAGGGTGCCGAAAAGGGCTGCTAGATTTGTTTCTGGAAATTACCGCAGAATGCAATCAGTGACAGATATGATAAAGGAGCTGGAATGGGATTCATTGCAAGACAGGAGGAGGATGAGGAGGGTCATGGGAGTGTACAGGGCGTATACTGGCGATGAGTCATGGAAAGATATTGCAATAGGTATGAAAAGTAGTGCATGGAAGGGAAAAGATGACCATGACCACAAGGTGGCACTCGATATCAGGCACAAGGGTGTGTGAAGATTTTTTTTTTTGGTAAGGGTGTCAGGGATTGGAATGAGTTACCAAGGGAAATGATGAATAACTTGCCGAAAACGTTAAAATATTTTAAGCTAAGATTTGTAGAGGGCTAATATAGGTGGGTGCAGGATAGGGGGAAGTTGGGTTTGTAGGAAAATTTCCACCGGAGCCTGTGCTCCATTGCAACTAAATTAAATGTATATCAAAATCTATTCTGATCGCCACTGAGTGATTCTTGTTGTTTACTCCAGCAGATCTCGTCTGTTGCCGTGTTGACTGGAGATGTCATCACATCTGACAATGAAGATCGCTGTCCTGGTGCTGATGGTGACTGCCGTCGCCTGCCAGTACGGAGGAGCTACTGGTGACTCAGCAGCTCAACCGACGGGCAGAATTCCTCCCGTCACTCCAATCCTTAGAGATGATCCGTGGCTTCGTCCAATCCCCTCACCAGGACAATCGCAGCTCAGGTCTCTTACGGTGGAGCAGCTCATTGAGGCCCTTAAAGCTGTGGGGCTTCTACAACCCTTCGTCCCTAGCGCCCCCGTAGAGAGCCGGCGGTATCTCCCCACAAGGCGTGCAATGGAAAGTGAATTCCGGAATATGAACCGCTAAACCTTCCGGATAAGATTAATTGAAAAACAGAATGCCTTTCAATTAGATTATCACGTTATCAAAGAATTTCTCATGAAGCTTGTGCTTGTTATTAAACTGTATCCAACTAAAATATCTCAATAAAGCACATACCAGTGGGAGAATTATTTTGTTTTTATTTATGTGGCTACACCACCTAACACTAGTCTTGCAGAAAAGCTAAGAACTAGAAATAATATTCCGCAGAAGTTATCAGGCAACTTCTTGGGAGCATCCTTCTCCACACTTCGCACCTCGGCACTGAGCCTTGTGTATTCTGCAGCTGAGTACTGCTCATCTGTCTGGATGAACAGCACCCACACCAAAAAGATCGACATAGGTTTGAACCAGACAATGCGGATAATTAGTGGATGTATCAAGTCCACTCCACTGTACTGTACTGGCTGACCGACACGGAAACCCAATTTCAGAGACTTAAACCGGGATGACCAAGCGTAAAAAATGCAAAACAATATATACCTAACAATTTTAACGGGAGAGAAGCATGGTGATTGGAGTGGATAGCCTCAGCCCCACCAGAATGACACTCCCAATCAACCTTCCCCGCAAGACCTGGGCAACTTTCAGCAGAGTCATGTCTGGCCACGGCCGATTTGCTTCACCTCTTCACAAGTGAGAAATGAGAGAGTCACCGAGATTCTACAGAGGTCGCATAGAACAAACCATCCATCACGTGACATTTGATTACCTACTTCGAGCCTTCAGGGGATCAGAGAAATTCTTCATAGATATTTCAAATGAAGCGTTAATTTGGCTGCCCTATATCAATTTTGAATTTTAATACTAATTTAATACAAAGTTTGATTAGTGTGAAACAATTGTATTATTGATTCTGTGACATTGCTATAAGATAGTTAAATAACACTTATACACTATTAATTTACAGTTTTGGCACTGTCGAATACGTATACACACTTGCTTGACAATCCACTGTTAACAGTCTGAAATTTACGCCCGCTTTATTGATGAATATTGCGCTGCACCCCATTAGAAGGGGTTAGAGGAGGCATTGGATAAGATCCAAAGAAGAGCCGCCAGATTTGTGACAGGAACATAGAGCTGGAAGGATTTTTTTTTATTTTTTATTTTTACTTATGGCTTTACGCCTCCTGGGCGTCGAAGTCCTTGGCGGCGGGAAGGGATTGTGATTCTAGGAACGGGATGAAATTCGCCCATGATCATTTGCAGGAAGCATCCCAGTAATCGCCTGAAATGATATAGGGAAAGCATGGAAAAGCCAATCCTGCATGCCCGGACGGGGATTCGAACCCGCATCGACCCGAATGCTAGGCTAGAATGTTACCCCTGAACCACCACGCTCGGTAGGAAACTCATAAGTGCGACGTTGAAGGAGGTAGGTTCGGAAGGTCTGGAACACTGAAGGCTTTGGTCTCGGCAGAAGTTAAATGATAAATTCACGACTGACCTATTTGAGGATGACATGAAACACATATTACTATCAGGAAAATTAATATCTAGGAATGTCTGAGACATTAACAGAAGACAGGGCCATAAGCGATTCCTTTCTTTGTATATACAGCGTGTTACAAAAAGGTACGGCCAAACTTTCAGGAAACATTCCTCACACACAACAAAGAAAATATGTTATGTGGACATGTGTCCGGAAACGCTTACTTTCCATGTTAGAGCTCATTTTATTACTTCTCTTCAAATCACATTAAACATGGAATGGAAACACACAGCAACAGAACGTACCAGCGTGACTTCAAACAATTTGTTACAGGAAATGTTCAAAATGTCCTCCGTTAGCGAGGATACATGCATCCACCCTCCGTCGCATGGAATCCCTGATGCGCTGATGCAGCCCTGGAGAATGGCGTATTGTATCACAGCCGTCCACAATACGAGCACGAAGACTAACGAAACTAAAATGAGCTCTAACATGGAAAGTAAGCGTTTCCGGACACATGTCCACATAACATATTTTCTTTGTTTGTGTGTGAGGAATGTTTCCTGAAAGTTTGGCCGTACCTTTTTGTAACACCCTGTATATATGTATAAGGTAAAGCTGTCTGAATCCTAGAAAACAACAACACTTTAGAGTCAAGGAAATTAACATCAATAAATAGATATTAAGTACATAGGAATTAGTAAGATGAAAATACTAAATATTAGCAATCCAAATGGAAAGATGTAAATATGTAACAATGTAAATAGGTAGACATATAAACAAGTACATATATAGCATAGTATGTAGAAATAAGAAACTGTCATTATAACATAAGGAAATGTATGTAAAATGATGCAAAATAAATATTAGAAAATAAAATATATGTTAAAACCCAGAGGCCAAAAAGAGCTCACGCTCTACAGTGGCCCGCCCCTGGCCCTCAACCAGTGAAATAAAAGATACTAAAAAAAAAAAACCTCACTTTTTCCACGAGCTATTGGGGAGTAGAATAGGAATGGTCTATAGAGAGAGAAAACCTAGAATCTGACAGGAATAGGTATCGAAAACCCGCTCCAGCAATTTGATCTGGGATTTCCATGTTTTTCCCATATCGCTTTCGGCGAAGGCCGGGACGGTTCCTAAAAATAGCCCATGGAAACTTACTCCCATATCCCGTAAATCCCTTCCGACACTCAGGAGATTAGGCATTGGGATAGGTGGGACGCACCCTCGCCCCCCACAGCTATTCAGAGTTGCCACTCGGTTTTGCAGACAAAACAGTTCCCGCTTGAGAAGCGAATCACTATTGGTCTGACGAGTGCTCAAAATTGTCTTTAGCATAAATATTTGACTATTGTAGGCCATTTCTTCCACAGTTACTTGTTAAAGTAATAATTAGTATTTAGTAAATACGCCAATACAACTGTTGTTGGATATTCTTTATTTTTCGTACGCGTTTCGCCTATCGTCGAGGTATCTTCAGCGTACGTTTTCTGTAATATGCGATTAGTTATAATTTGAAAATAATGTTTTTTTTGTTTACATATAACGAAATTATTCTATAAATGAAGAATAATACGACTTATACAGGGCGTTCGCCGGGAAACGCAACCCACTGTTAGCGCTACAAGGAAGAAACTGCTCGCGGCGAGCGAGCGGTCAGCTCCCGGCATTTTTCGACCGTCGGCCGCGGACTATTTCATAAACTTGTATGTGCTAAGCATTTAAATGTGACGTTATTCATTAGCTTACCTTATAAAAGATGCTGGAAGTGTTGACACTCTTGTGTAATGCACATTTCACATCTTCTGAACATATTTCGAGACACACGCTGCCCTAACTGACTTAATGATTTTTTGGGTGACTGTTCTAGTCGAAAAGCGATATCGTCAATTTTCTCCTCTGTGAGAATACGGTTGACCGACAGTCTCTTTTTGTTAAAAAATGAACCCGTTTCTCTTACTTTTTTAACCAGACGCAGAATTGTTGATTTAGCTGGCAGTAAAGCGCCAGGATATTCGCGACGAAATTTACTGCGACACTTTTTAAACGACTTCTTCTTCACATATGTATCGTAGAGAAATATTCTTTGTTGCAAACTGTAACGTACCATAATTTTACTCACACTCAAACACGGTACAGATTAGTAAGAGTATGAAGCCCCAAACCAGCCAAACCGCAAAGAAACGTTTATTCACAACACTGATTAATAAGAGACTGAAGTCACAAACTAGCTACAATGCAAAGAAACCGTTCTTAACAATGTAAGGGTCACTGCACTGCACTGTTGGGGCAGCGGAGGTGTTAAACAGTGCGGTGATTCACGGTGCCGCGTGGCGGAAACTGCTGGCCCCGCTGTCCGAGCAAGTTGCCGACGGCAACAGACTGGGAGGGTTGCGTTTTCCGGCGAACGCCCTGTATTTACATAATAGCTATGAATTATCATAAAGAACGTTTGTTTACATAGGTTTTAACGTGACGCGCAGTCGCCACATTCTAATGTGCAATTCTTATTATATAAATCATAATGTTAGAGTAATTTACATAAATCTTGGGCGACCCCCAAAATAGTTTTTTTTTTTTTTTTTTTTTTTTTTTTTTTTTTTTTTTTTTTGTAATTTTGCAAGATTTTAAGTGAGGACTGTAATGCAATGGTGAACATTCAGTGTATCTTGTTGCAACGAATATTAAAGAGTTATTGAGCTGTGTAGGCTTGAAGCTAATCGTGGCCTTCCCGAACCACGGCGACAGGAAGTCGCGGATAAAGGGTTTTTCCGGACGACACATTCTGCTCCCTGGGGATGGGCGGTCAACAAGGTCGATCACCTGGCGGGAAATGCCTGCCACGAGAGCACAGGGTCGTCCCCGAACTTAGCCGAATGTGTCCGACCTCTGTGATATCCCCGGGGCAAATAAGATATAGGGGATATCACGTGACATTAGGTGCCAACCTGAAGATCCAGTCCAAATGATCATACTTAAAATCCTGGGAATTTTCTGTCAAATGTGATCTTTGAGACTGCAAGGGGCGGAGCCAAAAATTTCCTCGCTGATCGAAGAGCGACGAGCTTCATTCTATGCTAGTCTATTCTGTGGTGGACTCCGAAAGTTGCTAACTGCTGAGTCCGACTCCTGGTGTCGGAAATCTGACGCTGCCGGCTCGATGGAGTGGCTTCCGCACGGCGACACAGCCAGTAATGCGATGATACGCATTACCACTAGGACGTGCCTGTAGCCGCCTTGTGAGACAAGTCTCACATACCGTGGGTCATCTGCGAACACTGCAGACATCAGACGCTGAACTAAAATGGTAACTTATTACGACCAAGGGATCTGACTGTGCATTCCGTGAAACTGAACCCTTAAGCGTCTTTGAGAGGATATCTCCATGTTCTAACTTTATAACAAACAAAAAAAATCCTGAGCTAGCGGCGTAATTTGCCAGAAATAGTTATTTTCGAATGGCATATTGTTCATTCGTGGCAGCCATGATTTTTTTTTTTTTTTAAATGTAAAGTCATGGTATTATGATACCTATGTCGGAGATCGCCATAACGTGTATTGTACATTGTTTCCAAATATCATTACTTCTTGCATATTAACTCTGAGATGGATTTTAAAGTAAATACACAATTGTTTGCTTGCTCATGACGGCTAATTGTACCTCTGAGTGTAGCTTTTATGATTTTGCCAATTTGTGTTAATGTTAACGGTAAATACACTCAGACTTGTAATCGCCAATGATAAGGAAATAAATGTCATATTGTGACAGTTTCCCTATAATCCAACTAACATCGAGATTCTTGCAGAAATAAATATTTTCACTCCTTCATAAAACATAATTAAAATTCCCTTCATTAATGTTAATAATTAATTAATAAATATTAACCATAAATATTCATGACCACCGAGGCCCCTACTACAAGGTGTAATAGGATAGGATTCATATTGTAACTTACATTTATATTTGGAGGTGCTGAAGGTTTGAAGCACTATACTGCACCGACCAAATTTCACATTAACACTATGAAATATAAACAAACACACTCTCTATGGACCTGTGAAAGACATGGCGTGGTGTTTACTCTCTCATGTTTTGAAAACGGTAAATATTAGTGTTAATGTGAAATTTGGTCGGTGCAGTGTAGTGCTTCATACCTTCAGCAAATTCTACAAAACCTACACAGAGAAGCTAACCCTGATCATGAGAAAAAAGTAATATGTAAGTAAATTTAATTTCACCTCAACTTTATATTGTTTTGTAAACCAAATGTAACTAAATCAATGAATAAATACCAAACAGATGTCGCTGATGATGCTCTTGAAATAGAGCGAAACGCGTACCAAAATAAAACAAAATTCAGTAGCATTCGCGTGGTATTCACCTTTATAAAAAATTGATTAACTTGCAATTGAGGAAATGGCCCACAATATCCAGTCATTAAACCGAATAATGCTCCAAAGGAAAGGGCACGTATGGAAGACGGTTGATGTCTATGTCCTCTTCCTAAAGAATCCGAAATTTTCCAACTGATTTATTGCTTTACAACAGCTAACAGGGACCGAGCGACAATGTCGCCATATGTGTTCACTTTAATTAATGTAAACAAACAGATTTTAATATTTTCTGAGTTGAATACGCTACTTTTTGGTATTCCAAGACAAAATACGTAAAAAAAATAATATTTTAAATTAGAGAAAAGAGGTTTGCAATTATGGGTGAATATCATGTAGCTAGTATATCGCAAACTTTTTTTTTTTTTTTTTTTTTTTTTTGGGGGGGGGGGTACTTTGGACTCCAGAGATTGCGCAAGAAAGCGACGTTGATATACTGGAACCTGATATCGGTTTTGCTACAAGATGTAAGGCCCGGTCAAACAGAACGCGGGCAGACCGCGCGGGCAGTCCGCGCGCACTCTGTGGTACATAGTATTGCATCAGCCTAGTCAAACAGAGCGCGGCGGAAGCCCAGTCCGCGGCGGGCGGCGGGCAGGTTGTGAATTCCACAGAGTCCGCGGCGGGCAATGGTGCACGAGTCAGAATGTCTCATTCAATGCGTTCGAGAATGTTCATTTTTATAAGAATCTCGGCATTCCCGAGTACAAAAACAAGCAAGGAAAGCAAAAACGTGGAATGAAATATCTGAAAAGCTTAACCAGACAAGAAAGTATACATTTATTTTATACGGCATCTTTTATTTTCCATAACCCATAGATGCAATAATATATTAGTATAATTATGATAAAATTAAAATGAATTTTCGTTGTTGAAGTAATTTATAAAATGGTTCCGTACCGCATAGGCAGCATCAGTTGATCTTTCTCTCAATTGACTTGCGGTTGAGAAAGCATTGGCATATTGATTTGTTATTTTTGTGTCACCTTGTAGTTCAATTTCAGTGAACTGTTTTGTGTAACTTGTTACGAAATTGTGAAGGTAACATGTAGCTTTGACAGCTTCGACTGCGCTATCTATATCCAACTCTTTAGGCCAACAAAAAAAAAAAAAAAAACAAAAAAAAAAAACAAAAAAAAAAGAAAAAAAAAAAAAAAAAAAAAAAAAATATACGCCACTTCTGAGCTAAACTTCCAAAGGTATTTTCTACTACACGTCGTACCCTACAAAGATGTTTAATATTTTCCCCCTTCATCATTTACAACTGTAGTTTTTGCAAAAGGGCGCATTAAATAAGTTTGTAGTTTCAATCTTCCATCGCCTAAAAATACGTGAGGAATGGGCGTGTCTGTATGAGGTAATGGTTTAGGTGGCAGGATACTTTCGTGAAGTATAAACTGACTTTATCGCCGTGAACTTTTTAAAGCGAGCAGAAGAAGCAATTCTTCTTCGTCGGATGAACTGCTGGACACGTCAATAAGGAGACTCAAATAATAAAAAAAATGAACTACCCCTTCCTTCGTCCACGATTGCTTCAACACTGGGCCGCCCCTCAGCTGCCCGCGCTCTGTTCGTCCACTACAACTTCGGCGGACTGCCGTCAGACCGCCGCGCTCTGTTTGACTGGGCCTGTACGTTGTGTTACGAATGATTCAGTCCTCGAAGTTAAAGACACGAATTCCACCTAATCAAATTAATCTCGAACGGTAATTAAATGTTTCACGGAGATTCTTCATTACTACATTCGCCATAGTCATTAAAACTACAAGTTTGTTACCATCAGTTAAAATCAAGTAAAGATTGTCTTAGAAACGAAACATGTGCTATCGATCAAACTACTTCGACAGCTACTCTAGACTCTTGCGATGTGTTGGGTTTTGAAGCTGAACACTCATCACTTGTTAAGAGACCCGATACACTGCTTGAAGATCCAGTTTTTCACGTTACTGTTTGCATGAGACACTAATTTCCTACTCAATCCCTTTAAGGTAAAGCGATGACGTAGACGTGATATTTTAAGTCTTATCTTAAACAGTCAAAATATGGTCAGTAGTTAATACGTCATGTAGCGTTACAGATTATTAAATTATATACAGAGGGAAGAGTGAACGATCAAAAATTCCGCCTTACTCCGTAGCGAGTATTATATTCGGAGATCACTTTGCTGTTTGAGATTCTAATTTCATGAAATTACAATGTGATCAGAAGCTAAGGGCAGATGAGAATTTAGTTATGTAGCATAAATACAGGTATTTCGTTTTTTTTTTTTTTTTTCAATTTAACGAAAAACTCCAGTACAGAGAAACTATATGTTGTTGTATAAAATTACAGACGAAGCAGACATAAAATAATCGTACAGTACGTGAATAGTAATAACCCCTGCCATCTTGTTTGGTTTATGAACTCTTGAACTTTAACAGCTTAATATAATTACGCTGCTACAAAACTTTTTTTTTATCTGACGTGAAAGACAATGCGAAAAAAACTATTCACGAGCTATACAGAAAGTGGACAAAGCTAGAACGGCAATCATATTTCTTATTTGCTAAAATTCTACTCACTTTATCTCATTGTTTTAAACAATATTGCTTTTATAGTTCCTACAAAATAAAATTTTGATGCCTAGCTATTCCCAGAGACATTAGAAAGCTAAATGACGAAATTGTTTTATGGTCACATGAAGAATAGTAAATATAAACACAATGTCAAGATTTATAGCAACGAACGGCTTAATATCATCGCTTTTATTGCCTAAGTCTTCTATGGTTTCTATTTATTTGGCACAACCTCTGCAAGTTCTGCCTTCATACTCTGTATTCTGATTTAGAAACTCGTAAGTAAAACAACATTAGCTCTGTATCTTTTTGATCTTAAAATTACAGTATTCTTTTTTCATATTTAAACATTCTTAGAAATTTGTGCTGAGAATATTATGTTGTAACCTCTATCCTCGTTATTGTTAATGTAAGTTTTTGTCCATGATTTTATTGATCATATGTAGCAGCTGGCTAACGACGATTTTTCTGAAGCAAATTTCGTGGAAAAAATCGGTATTACACCAATTAAATTTTTTTAAAACCCATATCTGCAGAAAATCTGTAAGAGATTGTCGAACATTATTTAAGAACTTCGTCCTAAGCTTGACGTTTGTACTTAATACATCTTTACAGTGTTATTGGCTGTTCAAAGGTTGTAAAAAAGCAGACATTTTGCATAGAAGACGTAGTAGAGGAAAGTTGTCAATGACAATAAATAACGAATTGTGTATCTGTGTAACATATTTTAAAATCTATTCCGATCGTCGCTGAATGCCTAATTTTGTTTCCTCCTGCAGAGATCGTCTGTTGCCGTACTGACTGGAGATGTCGTCACATCTGACAATCAAGATTGCTGTCCTGGTGCTGATGGTGACTGCCGTCGCCTGCCAGTTTTTTGAGGGACCCACTGATGACATGCGTATCAGCTCGCAACGTGAACCGCAGCTTACTATTGATCAGATAAATCCTTTCATTGGGTTTTTCCTCAATTAAACCAATCCCCATCTCTGGCTCTAATGGAGAGAGTAGGCGGTACCTTCGCACAAGGCGTGCACTGGAAAGTGAACTCCACAATACCAACAGATAAAGCCTCCTTATAAGATTAATTGAAAACATAAAGCCTTATAATTAGATTATCATGTTATCAATGAACTTCTTATGAAACATCTGCTTGTTATTAAACTGTATCCAACAAAAAAATCTCAATAAACTACATAGCAGTGGTAGTTATTGTTTGAAGAATTATTTTGTTTTTGTTTACGTCGCTACCCCACCTAACACTTATCTTGTAGCAAAACTAAGAACAGGAAATAATATTCTGCAAAAGTTAACTGGTACCTTCTTGGGAGCATCCTTCTCCACACTTCGCACCTCAGCACTGAGCCTTGTGTATTCTGCAGCTGAGTACTGCTCTTCTGTCTGGATGAATAGCACCCACACCAAACAGATCGACATAGTTTTGATCCAGACAATGCGGATAATTAATGGATGTATCAAGTCCACTCCACTGTACTGGCTAACTGTTTTGAATAACACCGAACCGCAGGCGATAAGACGACGCTATGGCCTAATTTTCCAGTGTAATAAGATCTGTCAGAACTTGGACCTCCTCATCCAAGATAGATGGAAAGACAACTCCAGAGACCTAAATCGCGAAGACCAAGCGTAAAAACTGCAAAACGACTTTCATCTAGCAACTTGAGCGGGAGAGAAGCGTGGAGATTGGAGTGGATAGCAGCCGCTCCAACAGCATGGCAGTACCTGTTTGACAATCAACAGGCACTAGAGGGACTCGACCTCCACACAAGAGCTGGGCAGCTCTCAAGACAGTCAGGTCTGGCCATGGCAGATCTGCTTCATCACTTCACACGTGAGGAATGAGAGAGGTGAGGAAGGACAAACCATCCGTCACGTGACCTTTGATTGACCACTTGGAGCCTTCAGAGATCGCCGAACGACTTCATAGATACTTCAAATAAAGCGTTACATTGGCTGAATAAAGTGTAATTTAATGTAAAGTTTTATTAGTGTGAAAGAATTGTATGTAATTGTATTATTGATTTTGTCTTACGACCATAAGATGAATAAATAAATAACACTTGTCTCTTAGCATAATACGTATACACAGTTGTTTGACATTCCATTGTGATCGGTTTAAATTTACTCCTAACTTTATTGATGAGTATTCCGCTGCGCTCACTTAGAATGTAGTTGTTCTGATATCTCATCGGATGGGGTTAATGGGGACACAGGATAAGGTCTAAGGGAGAACCGCCCGATTCGTGACAGTCAAATATAGCTGAAGGGAAACCTTTTTTTCCCCTTTTTCTTATGGCTTTACGCTTCGTCGCTGTCGAAGTCATTAGAGGCGGGATGGGATTGGGAACAACGAAAGGGAATGAATAGGGGAATTTTGAAGGAAGCATCCCTGTATTCGCATGGAGTCATTTGAACCAACCATTGGAAAATCATAATCTGAATGCCCGGACGGGATCTCTAACCCACGTCCTTCCGGACGTGAAGCCAGGCCGTTACTGCTCTCCCACCACGCTCAGTAGGGAAATCGTAATTACGATGTTGAAGGACTTAGTTTGGGAAGAGGTGGAACACCGTAGGTATTGCCCTCGGCAGGAGTTAATTAAAAAGTTCACGAGTACCTATTTCAGGATGAAAGCAAACACATATTAGTACCAGCAACATTCATATCTGGGAATGACCAAGAAAGTAAAGAAGTCGGGACCATAACCGATCCCTTTCTATACTCAATTTTTCCACTAGCGATTGGGGAATGGAATAGGAAGGATCTATAGAGCGAGAAAACTTAGAATCTGATAGGAAGAGGTCTCGAAAATCCGTTTCACCAATTCGATTTGTGGTTGTCATGGTTTTCGCAGATTACTCCAGGAGAATTTCGGGATGGTTCCTCAAAAGAGTCCATTGGTGCCTTCTGACATATCCCGTAAATCCCTTCCGATACACAGACGGTTCAGGTTGAGACAGGTGCAATACACCCCCGGACACCCTCTCTTATATATTTCACACACAGCTAGCGTTGCCACACAGTTAGATAAGCGGCTTATGTCTGGTGACAAAACAGTTCCCGGTATGATGAGCCATTCACTCTTCAGGTTAAACAAGATTGTCTTCAGCATAAATGCTTATATCTGACCCGCCAGTGTGTTCGCGATTTGAGGTGTCACCTCACTGCTTTGAAGATTTTTTTTTTTTATGAATTTATACCTCGTCGACGTCGGGGGCAGGAGTAAGGAACGGGAAGGAATAAGACCATGGCCTTTTGAAGGAAACATCACGGCATTCACCTAGAGTGATTTGAGGAAACCAAGACTATCCATATCTTGATGCCAGGATGGGGATTGGAAAAAGTACGAGACTGGGGTCCAGTATTCGACCCGCGTGAAGGCCGTTCTGATTGCGGGTTTCAGGCGGTCTTCTGCAGTGTATGCTGAATCGGTGCGCAATCTCCTCCCCTTAATAAACTACACTCATCAAAAGCAGAAATACCTTTACCATTGTGCACATGTCGCGGACAGTAGGCAGCACTTGAGCTCCCACCTTTGATCCAGGAACTGACAATCCCTGGTTCCAACCACCCAGTGGGCCAACTTCGGCAGTGCATGGAGCAGCGTGCTTGCCTTCCGATGCTAGCTAGGGTCGCGCGAATCGAATCCGTCCTGCAGCATCTGTGGTTTTGATGAACTGTTGTGTCGTCAATGCCATATTGACTATCCTTAAGTACTTAAACATTACACAAATATATAGTGCTGGTTGTGCCGCTTCGAAGCCAAATTCCATTAAAAAAAAAAAAAAACACTGTGCACACGAAACATTGGGCAAATTCTTAGTTGCAAGCCATGTAGGGAATCAAGACTCTGCGCGACACGGTAGGGTCTATTCTAAAATAATAATAATAATCATAATCATTATCGTTGGCGACCATCTCCAGTTTCCCGGGTGTGGTTTACGAGCCTTGGTTGTTGTAGACGATCGTTTTCCGCTGTCTCCCACCCAGAAAAGTTTCTTGGTCCGTGATATATTCTCATTTTCAGACTATGTCCTCCGTCAGTTGGTCTGTCCATCTTCTTCTTGGTCTTCCCACTGGACTTTTGCCCACTATCCTTTTTTTCAAATAAGTCTCTCTTCCATGGATTCCCTTAGCTCTAGGTTTGATCTAATTTCATCATTCTTTATGTGGTCAAGTCTTGTATTCTGAAGGGCCGTTCTAAGAAATTTCATTTCACATGCTTGGATCTTGCTAAGGTCCCTTAGTGTGTATGTTTCCAAAATATATTTATATATTTATTTATTTTCAAATAGCCTATGGCTAATATATATATATATATATATATATATATATGTATAATTACAATTCATATATCACATTAAATATAAAAGAGAAATAAAAAACAATAAACAAACGAGATGATAATTTCAATGAATCCTTCACAAGAAAATATTACAATCTCTCTCCTCTAACCATTTACCCAGTTTTTACATAAAACTTGCAACTTATTTCTTCAGGTAATTCGTTATATATTTTTAAACTTTTGTGTAACACTGTTTCCTGTGCTTTAGTACTTTTGTTATAAGTCGAATGGAAATGATTTGCCTGCCTTGTCATATAATTATGTACATTCTGTCCTTAAACAAAGTCCTTATACATTGATTTAAAGGAAATTGCAAAACAAACATACCAGATCATATTCAACCAAACACTAGCTTACTACAAATGCTTCATAAAATACAATTCAATTTAATTTTTGGTTTGAGGGCTGTTACAATAAACTATGTAACCTCACTAAAAAATTCAACACCTTCGCTGAACGGAATTCGAAAGGATCTCAAAAATTCAAACATAAGACCAACAGAGAGTTTAGAAAGAGTCACCTTCAGACACAAAGTAGACAAATGGGAAACTACAACTGAGCAACCGAATCAAAAACAATATAGGCCCGAGTGTTCCGAAGAACGCAAACAAGCTTTCTCGGGAAGAATGAAAGCCTGTTGGAAGAACAAGAAGAACCCATAGAAAACTAGATGGGCCATTTGCTTTACGTCGTCAATTTATTGGGAGAATTCCCATCTGACCCGCCAACGTGGCTGTAGCCGTTAAGGCGCCGCCATATTAGATCAGGGAGATACAACGGGAAAAGGCGTGAGTCCTGGTTGTCGTGACTGGACTGTCCTGGTTTCTAGGTGGTTTCCGCAGTCATCTAGGAGATAGCTGGGATGCGCCCCAATCTCCACCTCATAATACTACACACTTGACAAACAAAAATACAACCAACACACAGAACATAGTTATATGTTTCAATAGTGCAAACACTAGAGATGTGCAAGATACCTCAAAAAAGGTATCTGGAATACAAGACACAAGATACTCTTAAGTAATGGATATCAGATACAAGACACTTTTGGAAACGGTATTCAAAATACAAGATATGTATTTTCAAAATACTTTTTCAAGATAAAATACTTTTTTACACAACTAATTTTTATTTTGAAACATGTTTTTGTCTACAATGTACAATATGTTCCTTAAAATTTTAAATGAGTCTTAAGTACAGATAAAACCAGTTCTTCAAACATCTGATCGCTCATATTTATTGTATAATTCTACTGAGAGTAACACCAACAGTTATTTACGAATTATTATTATTATTATTACTGGCAAGTTGGCAAGTAGATATTTTAAGGTTTCAGAACTAATTAAATAACAAACTGTTATATTCTAAACGGAACAGTTCCTACTATAGTTGATAATACGGTAAACTCAACAGTTAAAACTATACATTTAATTCAATACCGTATATAAGAAATTAAATTTGTTATATACCTTAGAAAAAATGTATACTGTAATATTCTTAATAAACTAACTACCAAGCTTTCAGCTACCTGTATGTCAATAAAACTTGCGATAAACAAAATATCTTACAACAATTAGAAACTTATTTTAATATAAATAATTCTTCTCGCTAACAACAATCCTAACAATTTATTGGCAATTTAAATCTTTTTAAAGAAATTTAGTCTAAAAATTTAGCTAGTTTGATTGTAAATAGGCGTTTCCTGGACATCCTTCACACAACAACCAAGCAGTCCCTGCCAAGTGAAATCTAATGTGGATATAAACTTATTTAAATAAAATAAAATTACCATTATTCATTTATTTATTTACCAAACATAATTTTACATTATAAAAATTGGCGATGAGTAAAGACAAGGGACAATAGGTAGGCGGGTAAGTGTTTGTTTATGGTTTTCATAGTTCTTCACAGTAAAGGTAGACAAAGGTAAGTAGAACAATCTTGTCCTTTGATATAGATTAATAATTTTTACGAATGCGTTCTCACAGTTGTCTAAGTCTTTTCGAAATAATTTTTTTTTTTAAAGTGCGTAAATAGTATTTCCAAAATACAAAGTTAACGAAGAAAAGTATCTAAATACAAGATACAAAGTAAAGATTAAGAAAAGTATTGCAGATACAAGATGAAAATACGTACTTAGTGTCTTGTATCTGTATTCCAAATACTTGTATCTCTAATAAGTCACATGTCTAGTAAATACTACGGATCTGACGAATCCCGTTCTATCGCTTGTCTGTGTCACGAGGCCCGGCAGAGAAGATTCGATACATATTTATATATATATATATATATATATATATATATATATTTGCGGAACTGTGTTACGGGCCATTGACTTACCTAATAGTACAGACGCATTTTTAATGTGTAATTTTGTTAATCATCCAGGTGATTTTAGTTTTGTTTTTGGGCTGAGATAACATATTCCATTATTTCATTTAGACTGCAGTGAGAGTGCTAAACTTACGAATAATTCATAGCGCTGCGGAAATCACTGTTGGAATATTTGATTGTACTACTAATACCAGTTAATAAAACCTATAATTCATACTAGAAATTCAGGCGCTGTTCCGGTGAAAATCTGAAAACCTCGACAAGAAGATTTTTATGAAGTGAAAGATGTAAAAGGAAACAGAAGTTGAATAATACCGAAACAAAATTTGGGGTAAGAAATTGATTAATATATGCCCAATATGGTACTCATCATATTACAAGCAGTTGGATGTGGCCTTCAATAACGCTACATCGCCAACCGAAATGTTGTCGACGGTGCAGAGGGCCGACGGGACGTGAACAACTGACTGCGGCACAACAGCGGGAGTAAACACGAGCTCTTGGTGGAAGATGAGATATAAACAGAAAAGAATGAACCACCCGAATTAGAAAAGAATAAACAAAGGGAGTTGCGCTCCAAAGCAGGCGGTATCTATACAAGAGAAAACGTTTATGTCATCTTCTAAAAGTATCAGAGATTGCGACTAACAGCTAGCAGGGACCGAGCGAAAATCTCCCCTCACGTATTCACTTGAATGGTTGGGAAAAAACACATGTCAGTATTTTCTGAGTGAAAAACGCTGCTTTTTCGGATTAGTAAACAAAATACGTAAAGTAGACAAAAATAGAGTCTAACGACAATTTAGGCGCTATAAAACCATGAATATCGACCATAAGACTCCATAAACAGCATAATCTCATTTTGATGTACCTGTATTTACGTTTAGTTGAAATATATAGCGATCTAGTCGTCATAAATGCACTACAAGCAAAATAATTATAGTACCACGAACGAAAAGTCAATATAGCAAAGGTGTGATCGAGGAAGATTGACTCAGTGACTAAAATACGTAATTATTTACTGGGTGAAAGCAAAATTAAACTTTTTAAATTACGAAGAAGAGGTGCTATGGGAACTACGGAAAGCAGAGATTGCCCAAGAAAGCGATATTAATAAATGGGAATCTTGCCATTGGTTTTGCTACAAAATTTGGTTGAAGTAATTCATCTTCAGACAATAATATTAATTCTCAGCTTATTTCCTCCTAGTCTATATTATATTGAATAACTGGACAACACAGATTATAGTCATTAATCAAGCAACATTTGTTACAAAGAAACAGAATGAAGTAGTTTTTTCATAGATGCTCAGCTTCGTCAAATAGTAGACATATACAACGTTGTACGTTACCAGTAGCCCCAACTATAGGTGAACCAATAATTATAATCTTTGATCAGCGATTAACATCACAAGCGGAAACTGGAAGTAACGACCAGCAGTTACGAACGATTTAGTCCGCCCATGCGTCCTCCATATTAGAGCCACAGTTTCTGATTAAACAAATTAATCTCTACTTGTAATTAAATTTCCCATCGAAATTGTTCATTAATACATTCGCCATAGTTATTAAAGGCGTTAAGCCAAACTACAAATATGAAACCATCATGTCAGAGATTATCTTAGATTATCAAGTAAAGATTATCATAGAATCGAAATATTCGGTATCAATCTAACTACTTTGGCGGCTATGGGTTTAGAAGCTGAACACCCATCACTTGTTCAGACACCCGATAGACTGCTTGAAGATCCTGTTTTTCTTTTTTTATTGTTTCGATGATACATTAACTTTCTGCTCGAGCCACGGTTAAGGTAACGCGATCATATCTTAATTTTCCAAACAGTTAAATCATGGTCAGTAGTTCTTGCGTTATACAGCGCTACAGAATTATAAATTATAGTCAGAGCTAAGAGAGGACAGTGAAAATTCCGGCCTTACTCGGTAGCGAGTGTTATATTCGGAGATCACTTACGACGTTATTAGGTTAAAGGCAGAGGGGAAATCTGTGATGTGGCATAATCGCTGGCATAGCAATTTGGTATGTGTTTGTTCGACGAAAACGATCCAGTACAAGGAAAATATCTGTCTTGATATAACACAACAGACAAAATATACGTAAATTACTGATGCAGTATCGGAATAGTAATAGCACCCTCCGTCATGTTTGGTTTATGACCTAGAGAACATACAGTACTCTTAAACTTTAATAGCTTAATTTAATTGCGCTTATACAAAACTATAATTTTTATCTGACGTGAAAGACAATGTGAAAATAAAACTATTTTACTAGCAGCAATGAAACTGATCGCAAATCATACTTCTTACTTGCTGAAAATATCCATTTTAACTGGGAATTTTATCTCATAGTTTCAACAATATTACTTTTATAGAAATCAAAATTTTAAGGCCTACTTGCTCTAAGAGCCATTAAAAGTCAAATGAATAAAGCAATTAAGTGCTTTATGGACACATGTAGAATAGTAAAAATTAAAAATAGTTACAAAATTTATTGCACCGAATGGTTTCATGCAACGATTCTATTGCCTCATTGTTCGGATTTTTCTATTTATTTGGCACAACCGCTGCAAGATCTGTATTCATTTGCTGAAGGTGGACGCATTCTGTTCTCCGGTTTAGAGACTTGTAAGTAAGACTAGAATGGTTCTGTATCATTCTGATCTTTAAATTACAGAAGACAGAAAATGGCTTATCTTTTTCTGTTTTAAAAATTCTAACAAATTTGTGATGATTTTAGTATGTTTTAACCTATCGATTCGTAATTGTAAATGTAATATATTGACCACAATTTTATTGGTAATATGAAGAAGCTGTCTAACAACAATTGTTCTGAAGAGAATTTCGTAGAAAAATTCAGTATTGCAGCAATTAAATATTTGAAAAACATTTCTGCAGAAAATCCGTTAGAGACTCTCAAACATTATTTTTGAACTTCATCATAACCTTGCCGTTTGTTGTTAAAAAACCTTAATAGTATTGTTGGCTGTTAAAAAGTTATTTACTGATGCTTTTTGTTCTATTTACAGATTGATGTCTCTCTCAATTAGCCACTATTTCAGATTGATCATAAATTCAATCTAATGTGATATTTTGGCTAAACTGGATTTTGAGACGAAGAAAATTATTCTCATTTTCAGCATAAATTTCCACATGCTTGCAAGAGGGGGGAAAAAAAGTCACGTTGTCCGAATAGAGTCAAGCTGACGTTATTATATCTTCACTTGGAAATTTTCATGAATTATTTTGCTGTCAGAGTACATGTAGATAATTCGTGGTTACAAACTTTGCGTTTAAAGAAGAAATTAGTGAAGTTGACGTCATCAGCATCCAGTGTAAAATTAAATTTCTAGTAGAGTAACGAGAAACGAATCACAGAGAAGAAAATTTGTCCAACATTTGTATGTGGATTAGAGACAAGAAGGCTCCAGCACCACCTTCCAGTTTCCAGCTACCTGCCCACTCTGACTGTAGAAGAATCTTCTCCAGCGTCTCCAACACTTCCACCATTCCGCGTCTTCAACCACTGCCAAAATTGCTCCTTAAACTTTGAGACTCCAGTTATTTTAACAGTCCCTGCCCCAACCGCTGTTTCTCTTTCATTCCAATGACGCATTATACATTTTCCTCGATATTTTTTATTTTCTCGTGTTACTACATTCCTCGCACATTGTTCGATAGAAGACCTGTAAATAATGACAGGTTGTAGGCAGATTCCTGAGCGCAATTGAAATAATTTCTCTATGCTGGAATAACTCATCACCTCTGCTGTAAAGACGAATGTACCTAAAGTAAAGCATAACCGCATTAATACATTCAATGTATCGCATAACAAGGAGTGCGTATTTCTTTACTTACTATTACAGTGATCTCTGAAAACAAAAAGCAACTATTAAACAAAATGTTTACACTTACAGGCATGTGAGGGGAACACAAAACGATGTAGCCAACACCGAGTGTTTAAAGTGAACTTAAAATATTGCCGAAATTATCGATGTAACATTGCTGCGAAAGTTAAAAGCTTAGTGTTCTTGCATCGGGGTTTCGGAAGGTGAGAATAAGCAGAATGTTAAGTGAGCGTGTGAGTACGTTGCACCGCATACGTACTTCTACATCTACATATATACTCTGCAATTCACAAAATTGTGGGTGGCAGAGCTAATCTCTTTGCTGTGCATTCCAATACCGAATGGTACGAGGGAAAAATGAATTCATATAAGAATCAGTGCGGCAATTTATTTCTCTACTCTTATCTTTCCTGTCATTCCGACTCAAATAGGTTGGTGGACTAAGTTTTTCACAACACTCGTAACTGAAAGAGGGAGTACACATGTTTACCAATAAGTTTAAACGAAACCTGCGTCGTCTATCTACCAGAGGCTCCCAGCCTAGTCTACTAATCAGTTCTGTGACGCTTTCATAACTACTGTAGCAAGCGGTCACGAATCGAGCGGCTCTTCTCTGTACTTTCTCTGTACTGTCAATCAACCCCTTCCGAAACGGATCCCAAACGGCACAACTTGATGCGTACCGCTAACAAATCTAAAAGGCCCATCATATGTGACTGAAGTTTGGCTACAGAATAAACCTTAGGGTTTCTTACTTTTCACTATCGGCCAATGCAGTGCTGTAGAGAAAGGGCCTGTATGTTCCCATTCAGAAGTGATCCTGTTTACAGGTATAGTGAGATTAGGAACTCTAGCGACCCCGTGTTTATCTGTGTCCCATCGCTTGGACGATTCCTGAAGATGTCTTAGACTCCATTGCAACAGTGTAAGCACATAACCTGATAGAGGTGCTCCTGTTAAAGCCACAAGTACAGTTTCTGATATTAAGAAACTGCAAATCAATGCAACAGGATCACCAAACCATCACTGTAACTCCCGGTGTGAATAAGCACGATGACGGCATTATTACACGATGAAAGAAGTGGTTTATTATAAGATTCAGATAGTTTTAACACTTTAATGAAGGTGTTGTTGAAGGAAGAGTGGTATATGTGGACTGTAGAAAATGTTATTTTGCTATACGAGTCTTCTGTACCTTTTTATAATTCCAGCAGGAATTTCTTCCAGTATCTTAATTTTTTTTTTAATTTTTTTTTTTCAAGTAACAAATTTCATGTCAATTTTGGGGCAAAGCCAAACAAGGAAATCAAGTTTGCTTTTGTGTATAGCCATAGAAGAAGAGACTAAGATTTTAGTATGCAATCCCAAAAAACTAGTCACTTTGTATAGAAGACATAGAAGAGAAAAGTTGTCAAACAACGAGTTGTGTATCTGTCCAATCTATTCCGATCGTCGCTGAATGCTTCTTGTTGTTTGCTTTTGCAGAGCTCGTGCTGACTGGACATGTCGTCACATCTGGTGATGAAGATCGCTGTCCTGGTTCTGATGGTGACTGCCGTAGCCTGCCAGTACGGAGGACCTACTGGTGACTCAGCAGGTCCTACCCTAGACCAAATCTATGGGATTTTTAATCGGGAGATAGGACCTCGTCATTCACTCCCCATCTATGATCGTTACGTAGAGAGTAGGCGGTATCTCCCCACAAGGCGTGCACTGGAAAGTGAACTCCTGAATATGAACCGCTAAACCTTCCGGATAAGATTAATTGAACAACAGAAGCCTTTTAATTAGATTATCAAATTATCAATGAATTTCTCATGAAACTTGTGCTTGTTATTAAACTGTATCCAACTGAAATATCTCAATAAAGCGCATACCAGTGGGAGTTACTGTTTGAAGAATTATTTTGTTTTCGTTTCTGTGGCAATATCACTTAACACTTATCTTGCAGCAAAACTAAGAACAAGAATAATATTCTGCAGAAGCTAACTGGCACCTCCTGGGGAGCATCCGCCTCCACACTCCGCACCTCAGCACTGAGCCTTGATTATTCCACGGCTCAGTACTCGTCATCTGTCCGGATGAATAGCGCCAACACCACAAAGATCGACATTGCTTTGAACCAGACAGTGCGGATAATTAGTAGATGTATCAACTCCACTGTACTGGCTAACCGTTTTGGGTAACATCGAACCGCAGACGTTAAGATGCAGCTGTAGCCATTAGGCTACCCAGTATAATAAGATCTGTCAAGCCGGGACAACACGCTTGCCAAACGTCGTCAAACTGTCGCAAATTGAAATGTGTTGATAGGGCGCTTGGCTTGGATTGAGTAGGCTTGCAGGCACTTGTGGCTGATCCGACCGAGTGTCGGTGTTTTGGGTCAAATCAATAGCGTTTGGGGCAAGTGCTTGCGAAGCGGATACACGTTTGTGCGGTCTTAGTATTGTTTGTGCCCTGACGACGGAAAAAACTTGCATTTCTTTTTGTTGTGTACACGTTCTGCAAGAGAAATGAGTAACTTGTCCAGCGAGGATATTTTAAAATTCCCCGAATGCTGCCAAGTACAACTCTGCAAAAACCATAAAAAGGTAGCTCATATTTTTAGTCGTCTTAGTGAATTTTTAAATAAAACTGTCATCCAGAAAGAATTTCTTACTCTCACATTTCGTAAACATTTAAATAAAAAACAAGATCCAATTCGCTCTGGCTCAGGTATAAATTTATTAATTTAGCTGGTATGGTACAGCTCCTCTGAAGTTGAATTTTCTTTAGTAGTAATAGGTGAAATTTCATTCAGCGAATATTCAGAATCAGCTTATCTCATTAGGCAGAAGTTATCAAACTGAACAGATGACTCAAAAAGAAGTTCATTAAATGTTTCTTCCATAAATTCTCTGCAATCAAAAATTAATGGATAAAGACATTATAATGCCCTTAAAACAATAATAATTATAGAATTCTAATTATAAAACAATATACTTATATCAAATGAAATACATACATCAAGCTACATAGCAATCATAGTTACATGAATGAAGTTACAATAATTAAATGGTACGGTTTCTATGGGGTTTTAACATCCACGATCTTCTTTGCCATCTTTCCCTTTTTTTAAATTAAACCTAGAAGGCCGTCATGCTTGCTTCTTGAAAACAAACAACCGCACACGCAAGCGTGTGTATGACGATGTTTGGTTCCCAAAAATTAACCAAGCATTTGTAGAATCTTGAAGTTTGTGACAAGTGCCAAGCGTGTGTTCCTGGGGTCAGAACTTGGACTTCCCCACCCACGACGACAACGAAGCTCAATATCAGAGACCTAAATCGAGAAGATCAAGAGTAGAAACTGCAAAGCAACTTATATCTAACAATTTTGACCGGAAAGAAGCATGGAGATTGGAGTGGATAGCCTCGGCCCTACCAGAACGGCACTCCCTGTATAATGTATCGCCACACTACATGGAAATATTTGCCTTTTGCTCGGATCCTCGCTGTCACAGGTGGACAGTGTAAACAAAAGAGCGACGGGCTGCTGCGGTATGCGACCTTGAGGCAGGTAGTAGGTCCCGTTAGGGTGAGCGGACAGAGTACGGTATGGTAGATTGCCAGCGTGTTGGGTGTGCGTTGCCAGTAGACGATGTGCGGCGACCAATGTTAGCACGGTCTGTGGTGGTTACATGTCGTCATCTGAGTGGATGACGCTGTCCGACCGCCAGCACATGGATCATCGCCTAAGACTACTGCGGGCAGCAGACTTGGTGCCTTCTGTAAAATGGTAACTCTACAGAGATGTTGACGATAACCGCGAAGAGTTGTCGTATTGATAAACCCAGTGTCGGCCTAGAGACTCTCATCACCCCGCTGAGCATAGTAAACAAAACCCCTGAGAGCTGATAGATAATGAACACAGTGTGTTTCAAGTAGATTGTTTAATTGTATTTGAAAAGTAAATTCGTAATAAATGCTCATGTTAAACGTGAAATGGTGTAGCCAACATGTAAGGTAACATCCCAAATCCCACTATCAGAACATTCATTCAATAATAATATTTTTGTTGAAAAAATAATTAAATTAAAATGTAATTTAATTCTTAAAAGAGGAAGTACAAGCTGTATGATTCACCTGTTTGACAATCAACAGACACTAAACAGACTCCCCTCAAGACCTGGGCTGCTCTCAATAGTCAGGTCTGACCACGACAGATCTGCTTCATGTCTTTACACACGGGGAATGAGAGAGTCAACGAGCTGCGACTGTGATGAGGTAGCGCAAAACCCTCCATCACGTGACCTTCCACTGCCCACTTCGATCCTTCAGGGGATCACCGAAAGACTTCATCGATATTTCATATGAATCATTACATTGGCTGCACTATGTCCAATTTGATTTTTAACTATAATTCAATGCAACATTTTATTAGTGTGAAACAATTGTATATAATTGTATAATTGACTATAAGATAAATAAATAACACTTATCACTTAGCATAATGAATTATACACTATTAATTTACAGTAGTGCCACTTGTAACGGGAGGGGGATTATTGCCGTTACTTTAAGTTTTAATGTTAAAGTGGTTCTTGATTTTAATAAGAAATTAATATTTAGATAGTAACGATCTTGATTGCTGTTGATAAAACATATATAATGCTGAATTTATTATTTTCCTATGGCAAGTACATAGTCGGATTCATTTAACGTTACATTATACATTACGTGTATCTGCTAGCAAAAGCACTATCCGGCTTTACAATCTGCCTGAAGATAGCAAACATAAACTAAATGTTAAATATTTTATTCATAAATTTAAATACATGATAACATCGTGGCCACAAGCCAACAATAATATGTTATATGCATAGTGGATAGAATCCCTTGAATTAAAATATAAACAAGAATAAGGCTCAACTGAATTTACAAGGAGCTTTAAAGTTCATGAGGTTATTTGCCAGCTAGCTTTTAAAATGGAATTGAGCAGAGATCCTGTCACATGGGTCGATTACGGATTCTTCAAAGTCTTTCCAAACCATGACACGATGATGGGCGATGGAACACGTTACCATAATCATCAGCAACAGCAGCGGCGGCGTGTGGCGCAGACCAGTAAATTGCACCATCAGTGCATGGACAGCATCAAACGACCAGCCTGTGGTCGAATCCAGAACCCTCCAGCAATGTGCCACTCTGCGCTATGACGTCTGGACACGGCGACTGCTGACCACAGAATGCCAGTATGGCCGCTTCTGCTTCTCTTCCCAAAAACTCCTTCCCGAAGTTTTGTTACATGAAAAAGGAAGCCATGAATTAACATCGGTAGACCCCGTATATGATACGGCATTGGATGTCTAAATTCTTCCCAAAACCACTTGAGGTTTGAAGTCACCTCATTCGCTCTGGCCTTTCCCGCGTGTCTGTCACCCCTTGTGCTGTTCAGGTAACCTTGCGCAGGGTCAATGCACAGACACTGAGGTTGGCAGTTGCATCCGGGCGGACAAAGTCTCGGAGCATCCCACGCCATCGGTAGAATTACCGTTGCCAGCTTCAAAATCCCTTCTGCCCCTCCAAATAGCAACCTCTTTACTCAGATAAATTTTAAGAAAATATGGCAGCCTGGGATATCCATTACGCGGATCGGAGAATTAAATTACTAAATATTCATTAAATATTAATATAATCTGAATATAGAAATAACTAAATACAAATATTTACATATTTTGTAGTACGCCACAATCCTGCGTGCTACACACCGTCGTATACGTATACACAGTTGCTAGACATACCATTGTAAAAGTTTCAAATTTACGCCCAGCTTTATTGCTGAGTATTCCGTTGCATTCACTTAGAATGTAGTTATTCTGTTGTAAGAACGAAGAGTTTCCCGGCGTATGACTGCAATGTAGTCTTCGTGGGTGTACCGCTGGATAGTATTGTAGAAACACAATATTTCGACGGCTAGCTCCGCCGTCTTCTTCAGATGTACCCGGATACTGTTGTGGAAACACAATATTTCGACGGCTACCTCCGCCGTCTTCTTCAGATGACACCTGAAGAAGATGGTGGGGCTAGCCGTCGAAATATTGTGTTTCCACAACACTATCCGGCGGTACACCCGTGAAGACTACATTGTAGTTGTTCTGTTACTCCATCAGAAGGGGTTGGTCAATGGAGGCATTGGAGAAGATCCAAAGAATAGCTGCCCGATTCGAGATAGGTACAGTATATATAACTTGAAGAAAATCTTTTTTTATGGCTTTACGCTTCGTGGAGGTCTAGGTCATTAGAGGGGGGATGGGATTGGGGTAGAAGGAACAGGAAGAAATTTAGCTATTACCTTTTGAAGGAAGCATCCCTGCATTCGTCTGAAGTGATTTGGGAAAACTGTGGAAATCCCAAATCTGGACACCCAGACAGGGAATCGAACCAGCATCCTCCCGAATGCGAGGCTGGAGTGTTATTCTGTCATATACAGGGCGTTTCATTTATGACGCATCCGTGTGCACGGCAATAATCGCCCGGCGCAGCGGCTCGTTTGCCGCCAACTCAAACCGCGCAGCGCCCGTGTTCAGAAACGCCTCTTGCCTGCGTCGATGTCTTACCTTATAGCACGTGCTGGAAATGTTGGCCATCGGCTTCAATACGCGCTGACATCTCCTAAGGATGTTTTTGCTAACTCTCTGCAGTGTTTGTGAAAAACATTATTAATTATACTTCTTATGTTTCCCCCGAGAAGTACGATTTGCAGATGACATTTTCTAGTTAGCAGAGAGGGCTGAGGATATTGAGAAGTTACTGAATGGCATGAACGAAATACAGAAGGAAGATTTTGGACTGAATATAAATCAAAGCAAGACAAAAGTGACGAAATGTAGCAGAAATGATACCAATACTAGTAGATTAAATATAAAAATAGGATCCCATGCAATAGGAGAAGTAAGTGAATTCTGTTCCTTGGGAAGTAAAGTTGCAACAGATGGCCAAAGCAGGAATGATGTTAAAAGCAGAATAGCACTATCAAAAAGAGCCTTCATGAAAAAGAGAAATCTTTTAGTTTCAAATATTGTTCTAGGAATTACAAAGAACTTTTTTAAACCCTTTGTGTGGATCACAGCACTTTATGATAGCGAAACATGGACTTTAGGAATACCGGAAATAAAGAAAATTGAAGCATTTGAAATGTGGTGCTACGGAAGAATGCTGAAAATTAAGTGGACAGACAAAGTAAGAAATGAACGAGTTTTGAAAATGATGGGTGAGAAAAGAAGTTTATGGAAGAACCTTACAGAAAGAAGATAAAGGCTGGTAGGTCATATTCTGAGACATACAGGATTGGTTAATATGTTAGTGGAGGGAACAGTCGAAGGTAAGAACTGTAGAGGAAGACAGAGATTAGAATATATGAAGCAGATAATTGAGGACGTGGGCTGTATGGGGTATGTAGAAATGAAGAGGTTAGCACAGGATAGGAAAGGATGGAGGATTGCATCAAACCAGTCGAAAGACTCACGACAAGCAAAAAAAAAAGTTATTAAATTACGAAAACTATCTGAACTGTGAAAGAGAAACGCATAATATCTATATGTGCTTGTAATGATAGAAAGCAATGGTAGTGTAGCGTAGTGCTAAGGTGCTTGCTTCATGTGAAAACTCCCATGTGGCTACGTGTTCTAACCCTATTGGAAGAAAAAATTTTATGAGTTGTTTTTCATAGTTTGGGCCAAGCCTAGGATTTTGTAGTAAGGATATCATGTTCAGACAAATCTTTGGCGTTAGAATAGTGCCCTAAGCGTTTACTTTATTCAGGGTATACTGGTTCCACAGGCAGTTTGTGTGTGATCTAAACTAATAATATTCTATACGCGAAAGTAAGTCTCCGTCTTTTTTTTTTTTACGTTTTGACAACTATATGTTTATACCGATAACAAGCAAATATTTTGTACCTGTCGGAAGGAAATAGGATACTTTTTTTCTGATATGAATAACAGTTTTAGTCATGAGACAGGTTCGACGGTAGAATGGTATATCGATGGCGTTCCCGTCATATTATGCCGACTCAGTGTTGTTTGGGACATTTCTTTGGTAATTTTCAGCTTTGTATATTCAATTCTAGCAATCTAAATCCACGCGTACGAAGTCGAGGGTAACAGTTACTATATATACTGTGTTGACTTAACCAAATAGTACAGACGCATTGGTAATGTGTAATTTTGTTAATGATCCAGGTGGTTTTAGTTTTGTTTTTGGGCTGATATAACATCGTCATCCCAGATTCCATTATTTCGTTTAGACTGCAGTGAGAGTACTAAACTTCCGAATAATTCATGGCGCTGCGGAAATCACTGTTGCAAGATTTGATTGTAATGCTAATACTAGTTGATAAAACCTATTTTTCAGACTAGAAACTTAGGCGCTGTTCCCGTAATAATCAGAAAACCTCGACAAGAAGATTTTTATGAAGTGAAAGATGTGAAAGTAGACAGAAGTTGAATAATACCGAAACAAAATTTGGGGTGAGAAAAATATTGATTAATATATGCCCAATGTGGTACTCATCATATTACAACAAGCAGTTGGATGTGGCCTTCAATAACGCTACAGGTTGCCAACCGCCATGTTGTCGACGGTGCAGAGGGCCGAAGGAACTTGAACAACTCACTGCGGCACAACAGCGGGAGTAAACACGAGCAGGTGATTCCCGTTTTCAAGAAAGAAGATCGGAGAGATCCTAGGAATTATCGACCCGTATCTCTAACATCTGTTTGCAGTCGAGTCTCAGCTCTCGTAGTGTAAACTTCCTTATACTCGCGGATCAGCGTTGTGTGCGGTTAAGTGCTTCGCGGTCTCCGGGCAGTGTTTTCCCGGTAACTACGGACTAGTTCTCCGGGGATATTTTCCCACTCTCGAAGGTGAAATAGTGCAATAGTTTATCAAGTACACACATCTGTTAAGTCAATATAGCCTGCCGCCGTCATGTACGGCGGGGACTATGGCGAAGGCGGCCAGCTCCAGCTCCAGCCGTCGACACTCTGCCAGGCAAATGGTGAGACAATCATAGGCCCAGCAGACGAAGACAACATTAGTGGCAGCCATGTGCAGTTCCAATCGCAGAGCAATAGCGGTGATACGAGTGCAACCATGGACGCGGTCAGCTCAGGTCTCAATACTGTAAACACTCCACCAGCAATCTTCAATCCTACTTTAATCCAACGTGACCAGCAATCGAGAAGAGAAGATGAAGTGGTAGCACATATACCGCAGAAACGCCCCTTCGCCTCCGCAAACGACATCGGCACCGGCGCCAGTAGCGGAAGCAGCAAGGTTCTCCGTTCCTCATGGCATCCTCCGCCACCAGCTGACATGAGTATGGACGCATCGCAGCCGGAACATGCACAGCGACAGCAGCCAGCAACGGCCACAGAAAACAACACCCTGCAGGTAAATGGGGCGGCGCCAGCACATTATGAAAGTTATGATCTAGGTCCCTACCACGTGTATATAGAAAGTCAGGACAAAAACATTGGACGCATCCACCCAATGGCTATCGGCCGCATCATGTACTCCCTCAGTCAGGATATAGGTAACAACATAATCCAGATAGCCCCTGCTGGGCGAAATCGCGTCAAGATTGAAATGAGGTCGGCAGCATCGGCCAACAGCCTGATCACGAGTTCTGTTTGGGAGCGAAATGGCCTAAGGGCCTACATTCCGTTCTCTCTCATTACACAGCAAGGGATTATTAGGAACGTCATGACCGAAATATCAGAGGAAGAAATAATGGAGGTTGTGAGGTGTGAATATCAAGTAGTGAAGGTCAAAAGGTTTATTAGAAAATCGAAAGAAAATGAGCAAATGAAGGAAATCCCGCTTCCGGTATGTCTCCTAACTTTCAAAGCTCAGAGGCGCCCCAATTATGTCTATATACATGGAGTGAGATGTCCTGTAGAACCCTATATTAAGCCGGTAATGCAGTGCTTTAACTGTCTCCGCTTTGGGCACCCCAGCAATCAGTGCAGAAGCAGCAAACGATGCCCCTTTTGCACAAATCCACATGATGGAACAGAATGTGTGAACCAAAGTACCCCAATATGTGTCCACTGCAGCGGCGGTCACCCATCCTTTGACAGACAGTGCCCCGAATACGTCAAACAAAAGAAGATCAAACAGGTGATGGCCCAGGAAAATCTAAGCTATAAGCAAGCCCTAGAGAAAATCACCATCCCATCGTACGCCAGTATGGCGGCGAGCCTAGGAAGAGCGAACATGCAATTTCCAATCATGGCCACCCACGAAGGAATCTATGACCAAAGTGGTTGGAACATAGCACAGCATAATCCTACAACCGCCCCACCTAACGTCCCGATTTATCCTCCCCAACAGGCGCAGATACCACAGGCCACTCCTACGCTGGTAAACACCCCCACTGACCTGGAGAACTCCCTTCCATCCTTTCCGGTCAGGAACCAAGTTCACCCTCCTAGCTCCGAAAGTCAGAGAAAAGCGGGCAGAACCACAAGCAGTGCGGTAGACAGGTCCTACAAAAACTATTGGATTCCGTACAATAGGCACATCGAACCGATCGTCCGCAACCCATACCCTCCCCATCCGGTAAATAACCATTCTGACGTACCATCTACAGAATCCTCGGTCAACAAAATGTTTGAAATAATAATGAGTGTGATAAATCAACTGGTAGGAAACCAGCTGCAAGATCCTTCCCTGTACGCCCCTAATGTAAAACAACTTCTGCTCCGTTCCCTGTCCATAAGCGGGATAGACAATGGCGGCTCCGGTTAGAAACATCGGAACAGCCCCGCATTGCGAGATCATCCTACAATGGAATGCAAGATCCGTCAGGGCCAACAAAGAGAGTTTGCTGCAATACTCCTCAACGAATAAGGTGGCCGTCATGGCCATCAGTGAGACTTGGCTGAAGCCAGGCGAACGATTTTTATTCAAGGGGTATAATTCCATTAGATCAGATCGTCCTGATGGCTACGGGGGGCTCTGCCATACTAATTAGAAACTCTATTTATTATGAACCAATACACCTCCGAACGGAAGATACGGAATTTAATATATGTGCGGCTAGAATCCGTCTCAGCAAGAAAGAGGTCACCATCGTATCAATGTACAGACCACCGAACAAGAAGTTATCGAAAGCAGCCATCACGAACCTCCTCAGACCCCTACCGAAACCGGTCCTTCTCTTAGGAGACCTTAACGCCCATAACATTCTATGGGGAAGTTCAAGTACAAACGAAATGGGTAACACTATAGCTACTATTTTAGAGGAAGAAGACATGGTTGTATTGAACAATGGCGAACCCACCAGGATCAATGCGCCAGGCCAGGGTCCTTCTGCAGTGGACATTTCTTGTGTATCGGCGAATATAGCCGTGGACATCTCTTGGGAAATAGTCGAAGACACGATGGGATCTGACCACCTACCCATCCTACTCCGCTTCAGTTCTGACACCTCAGCGCCACGGTTCATCTTCCCTACCAACAAATGGAAAATTCACCAGGCTGACTGGGAAAAATTTGAAATTGGCTTGGAACGACTCACATCATCTTGGGAGTGCGGAGCTGATGCTGTGTCGGATTACCGCCTTTTGATAAACGATATTAATCAAGCTGCTAACGCTTCCATTCCCGCACAGAAACCTGTATACTTTCTGAAGAACAAACGGATACCTTGGTGGGACAACGAATGTAGGGAAGCGGTGCAACGACGCAGAGACACTCTACGTGCTTTAGAAGTTGCCCCACGCTGGACAACTACCTGGCCCACTGCAGAGCGCAGGCTATCGTCAAGAAGATAGTCAAGAGAAAGAAAAGAGATAAATGGAACGAGTTCTGCGAATCCTTCAACAAAGATACGCCTATACCTGAAATATGGCACAACTTGAGGAAATTAAAGCACTCAGCCTCCCCGGCAATTGGAACCTCTCCTATAACGAACGACATCCTGGAAAACATCCTCATCTCCTTAACCCCGGCTTGGGTGGAACCCAACCTTGAAGAACCCAAGGCGCCTGAGCCGCACTTCCTGCTGCACCCGTTCCAATTAAACGAACTCAACTCTGCTCTAAACCATGGATCTGACACAGCGCCAGGTCCGGACAACATCCATTACGCCATGCTGAGGAACCTGCCGGTCTCGGCAAAAACAAAGTTGTGCAGTATTCTGAACAGGATCTGGGCGAATAGAATTCAAATTAAGGAGATGAAAACAGCTCGGGTGGTTCCCGTGAGGAAGCCAGGGAAAGACGGCCGCAGGGTGGACTCCTACAGACCCATAAACTTACTGTCTTGTACCAACAAAATCCTGGAACGCATGATCAAACAGAGATTGGAATGGTGGCTAGAGCATCACTCGCTCCTCCCTGAAACACAGTACGGATTCAGAAGAGGTAAAGGCACGGAGGATATCTTAGCACACCTGACAACGAAAATCCACTCTTGCTTAACCAAAAACAAATTCATGATCGCCGCATACATCGATATAAACAGCGCATACGACCATGTATCCCTTCCGATCCTAGCTAAGAAACTTCACCGCCTAGGGATCCCACAAGTCTTTGTGGGAAATCTATTGGCACTGCTTTCAGACAGGTGGCTTGTAGTATCGCGGGGAGGTTCCCCTGTGGCATCCAGGAAAACAAATCGAGGCCTGCCTCAGGGCTCCGTTCTTGCGCCGCTGCTATTTAACCTGTACACTTGTGACCTCCACCATACTATGAGTGGCAGTATCACCATCCTCCAATTCGCCGACGATCTTTGTATATTCATAATAGGAGACTCATGGGAAGAATGCCTCCGGAAGCTGTCGTCGGAAATGGATAAATTCAAACAATGGCTGTTCAACAATGGCTTTGACATATCACCTACGAAGTCGGCCGTATCCATATACACCCGTCATAGAATGCCCGCAAGGGTCGATATAAAATTAGGACCCTTCACGTTCCCCGTAAAAAGCACGGTGAAATATTTGGGCGTATGGATCGACAACAAACTCAAATGGGGTACGCACATAAAAAACATAATCAAGAAATGCGATATGGCCACCAATCTCATTCGAGCAATTGCCAGCATCAAGTGGGGTGGCCACCCCGCAATATTATTAAGGATATACAAATCCTTGGTGCGCCCTCACTTCGACTATGCATGTATATGCTATGGGTCAGCATCGGAAACCCTACTCAAAGAGCTGGACAAAGCCCAATATAAGGCTCTCCGGGCATGTGTAGGCGCAATGAAATCGACGCCCACGAACGCGCTTTTAGTCGAGGCACTCGAACCCCCGCTAAACATCCGCAGGAGCCTTCTTAGCTCGAAATTCCTCCTCAAACACAGCCAATATGCTGGTAGTAGTCTGATGAATGCAATTCACGATCTCGCAATGCAATGCCTTACTGCCAACTACTGGGTAAAGAAGAAAACGCCTCCAGTTGCGGCGGAATATTTAGAATCCTACAAGATATGTACGAGCATTCGACAAAACACAAAAATGCCATCCTATGAGGCCTCGTATTGGAGCACCGTCACAAACTTGGAAGTGTTTACAGATATGGAAGCGACGCCCCAGCCGGAAAGCCACAGAACAAATGTGTACCAATTTCTGCACAATCGTCCCCAAACGGAACACATATACACGGACGGATCTAAGCTCCCAGACGCGGCAGGATGTGCTTTCTTCACTCCAAAATTTGACGTAAAGGGACTATTCCAGCTTCCTGCGGAATGTTCCATCATGACTGCAGAACTAAGGGGCATACTTGAAGCACTCAATTACGCTAAAAACTCCTCAAGCACAGCCTTTGTAATCCTATCGGACTCTAGATCGGCCCTGATGTCACTAAAATACCACCACAGTAAATGGCACAATGATCAACGTGTGTACGACATCGTGAACGTAGTCCAAGAATTAAAACGCTCCAACAAATCAGTAGAATTCAAATGGGTCAAAGCTCACTGTAACCTCCGTGGAAACGAGATGGCGGACCGCTACGCAAAACAAGCCGCACGTAGCGGTATAACAGACAGTAACAAGATTCCCTATCCTGACGCTGTATGTCTCATCAAAAACATTGCACTATCCAAGTGGAATATGGAGTGGAAGAAATCTATCACGACCAGAGGTCACCATTATGGCCTCATACACCCGGTGATTCCAACCAAGCAGTGGTACGAGAAGTATAAATGCACTCGCAGGTTTAGCACATGCATCGCCAGACTCAAATTCAACCACGGATGCTTCAAACAACATCTCCACCGTATTCACGTCATGGACACGCCCAATTGTATATGTGGCGGAATTGAGGATACAAATCACCTCCTGTTCGGTTGCAGTAGGAAGAAGACTGAGTCAGACCTCCTTCTACGATTCCTCACGAAAGCAGGAATCCCGTTACCCACATGCGCTGCCACACTCCTATCAACAGAGAACTACGCGATCTACAAGATTTTATATCAACATATGAAAAGAATTGGTGTTACAATCTAATAGACACATATATGTATCTGTAACATTATATAGACAGGTCTCTGTACAATGTTAATATTTATTGTGAGACATAAGCAAGGTTATAATATCAAGCGTGTTGTCCGGGTGATGACACTACACCCTAGGACAGCAATGCTCCTTCACTGATGTTATGTATGAATTAGAGCTAATTATAAGTTATGTATATTGTAAACAACCCCAGTTTGTATCATCATGGATAAGCCAAAGTAGCCTACGCAGATGTCAAAGCTAACTGTAATATCTTACCCCTGTACATGTCGAACCACTTCCTATAAAATGTCTAGATTTAATTAGAGGATAATACTCTCACTGCAGCTGATCTTGTATGATTATGTATATGGACTGTACCATAACATTGTAGTATCCATGTAACCTGTACATGGCTGTATGGGTGCGCAGCCCAAATGCCAATAAATTAAATAAAAAAAAAAAAAAAAAAAAAAAAACATCTGTTTGCAGTAGAATTCTGGAGCATGTCATATGCTCTAACGTTATGTAGTTTCTAGATGAAAACAAGTTACTTACAGCATACAAACACGGATTTCGGAAGATCCGATCATGTGAAACGCAACTGGCTCTATTTTCGCATGATGTAATGAAAGTTATTGATGCAGAATCACAAGTTGATGCTATTTTCTTGGATTTTCAGAAAGCTTTTGACTTTGTACCACACAACCGAATTTTAGCGAAGATCCGAGCGTACGGTATATCTGATCAGATTTGCGAATGGATACGCTATTTTCTAACTGGTCGGTCACAGTATGTCGTTGTAGTCGGGGAAGCCTCTTCTAAACTAGATGTTACTTCAGGCGTTCCATAAGGAAGTAAAATAGGACCACTTCTTTTCGTAATTTTTATAAACGATCTCGGTGACAACGTTAATTGCAGGATGCGATTTTTTGCTGATGATGCACTTATATATAGGTAAGTGAGTTGCTCGGACGATTGCTTAGAAATTCAGTGCGATCTGGATGTTATTTCGGAAAGGTGCAGTAAATGGCAGCTTACACTTAACTGTAAAAAGTGCAAGTCAACATAAGTAATAAAAATACCCCGCTTGCTCAGGAGTACAAAGTTAACAATTCAGTTGTTGACACTGTGGATTCCCTGAAGTATCTAGGCGTAACAGTACAAAGCAACATGAAATGGGACTTGCACATAACTTCCGTTGTAGGCAAAGCTAATTCCAAACTACGATTCATAGGACGTATTTGGAGAAGTTGTAATGCTCATACAAAGGAAATAGCGTACAAAACACTAGTGCGCCCGCATTTTGAGTACTGTTGTGGAATTTGAGATCCGAATCGCAAGGGATTGATTGACACATTAGAGAAAGTACAGAGAAGAGCCGCTCGATTCGTGACTGCTAGTTACAGTCCTTACGTAAGTGTCACAGAGCTGATTCGTGGGTTGGGCTGGGATTGTTTGGCGGACAGACGACGTCGTTTTCGTTTGAATTTGCTGGAGAATATGCGAAAATCTTTAAGTTACGAGTGCAACGAAATACTTCTTCCGCCAACCTATTTAGGTCGCAATGACAGGAGGGATAAGATTAGAGAAATAAGTTGCCGTACTGATTCATTTATGTATTCCTTGTTTCCTCGAACTGTTCGGGATTGGAATGCACAGAATTAGGATTGGTGCTTAGCACCCTCTGCCACCCACAGTATTTGTGATTTGCAGAGTATAGATGTAGATGTAGATGTAGATGTAGAGCTCTTGGCGGATGATGAAATAGGAACAGAAAAGAATGAACCTACCAAATTAGAAAAGAATAAACAAACGGAGTTACGCTCCAAAGCAGGCGGTATCTATACAAGAGAAAACGTTTATGTCATCTTCTGCGACTAACAGCTAGCAGGGACCGAGCGAAAATCTCCCCTCACGTATTCACTTGAATGGTTGGAAAAAAACACATGTCAGTATTTTCTGAGTGAAAAACGCTACTTTTTCGGATTTGTAGACAAAATACGTTAAGTAGACAAAAATAGAGTCTAACGACAATTTAGGCGCTGTAAAACCATGAATATCGACCATAAATCTCCATAAACAGCATAATCTCATTTTGATGTACCTGTATTTCAGTTTATTTCAAATATATGTAGCGATCTAGTCGTCATAAATGCATTACAAGCAAAATAATTATAGTACCACGAACGAAAAGTCAATATAGCAAAGGTGCGATAGAGGAAGAGTGACTCAGTGACTAAAATACGTAACTATTTACTGGGCGACAGCAAAATTAAATTTTTTAAATTACGAAGAAGAGGTGCTATGGGAACTATGGAAAGCAGAGATTGCCCAAGAAAGCGATGTTAATAAATGGGAATCTTGCCATTGGTTTTGCTACAAAATTTGTGGAAAGTAATTCATCTTCAGACAACAATATTAATTCTCAGCTTATTTCCTCCTAGACTGTATTATATTGAATAACTGGACAACACAGATTATAATCATTAATCAAGCAACATTTGTTACAAAATACAGAATGAAGTAGTATTTTCATAGATGTTCAGCTTCTAAAATAGTAGACATATACAGCGTTGTACGTTACCAGTAGCTCTAACTATAGGTGAACCAATAATTATAATCTTTGATCAGCGATTAACGTCACAAGCGGAACCTGGAAGTAACGACCAGCAGTTACGAACGATTTAGTCCGCCCATGCGTCCTCCATATTAGAGCCACAGTTTCTGACTAAACAAATTAATCTCTACTTGTAATTAAATTTCCCATCGAAATTCTTCATTACTACATTCGCCATAGTTATTAAAGGCGTTAAGCCAAACTACAAATATGAAACCATCATGTCAAAGATTATCTTAGATTATCAAGTAAAGATTATCCTACAATCGAAATATTCGGTATCGGTCTAACTAGTTTGGCGGCTATGATAGAGTGCTACGATCTGTTGGGTTTAGAAGCTGAACACCCATCACTTGTACATACACCCGATAGACTGCTTGAAGATCCTGTTTTTCTTTTTTACTGTTTCGATGAGACATTAATTTTCTTCTCGAGCCAATTTTAAGGTAACGCGATCATATCTTAATTTTCCAAACAGTCAAATCATGCTCAGTAGTTCTTGCGTTATACAGCGCTACAGAATTATAAATTATAGTCAGAGCTAAGAGAGGACAATGAAAATTCCGGCCTTAATCGGGAGCGAGTATTATATTCGGAGATCACTTACGACGTTATTAGGTTAAAGGCAGAGGGGAAATCTGTGATGTGGCACAATTACTGGCATAGCATTTTGGTAGGTGTTTGTTCGACGAAAAAGCTCCAGTACAAAGAAAATATCTGTCATGATGTTACAAAACATACGTAAATTAGTGATGCAGTATCGGAATAGTAATAACACCCTCCGTCATGTTTGGTTTATGACTTAGAGAACATACAGTACTCTTAAACTTTAACAGCTTAATTTAATTGCGCTTATACAGAACTATAATTTTATCTGAGGTGAAAGACAATGTGAAAATAAAACTATTTTACTAGCAGCAATGAAACTGAACGCAAATCATACTTCTTACTTGCTGAAAATCTCCATTTTAAATGGAAATTTTGTCTCATAGATCCAACAATATTACTTTTTTAGTACACAGAAATCAAAATTTTAATGCTTAGTTGTTCTAAGAGCCATTAAAAATTAAAGTGAGTCAAGCGATAAAGTGCTTTATGGACACATATAGAATAGTAAAAATTAATAATAGTTACAAAATTTATTACACTTTACGGCTTCATACAACGCTTCTATTGGCTCATTGTTCTGCTGTTTCTATTTATTTGGCACAACCGCTGCACGATCTGTATTCATTTGCTGGAGGTGGACGTATTCTCTCCTCCAATTTAGACACTTGTAAGTAATACAACAATGTTTCTGTATCTTTCTAATCTAATAATTATAGAAGACAGAAAATGGCTTATCTTTTTCAGCTTTAAAAATACAAATACAATTTGATTATAATAGCTTCGTTATTGTAAATGTAATTTCTTGCCCAGAATTTTATTGCTAATAAGGAGGAGCTGCCTAACAACAATTGTTCGGAAGCACATTTCGTAGAAAAATTCAGTATTGCACCAATAAAATATTTGAAATACATTTCTGCATTAGATCTGTAAGAGATTCTCAAACATTACTGAAGAACTTCGTCATAAGCTTGACGTCTGTTGTTAAAAAAATCTTAACAGTATTGTTGGCTATAAATGAATGTAATTTTTCTCGACGTTGTTTATTTATAAACGTTTCTCGGGAAACAAATCGAGTAATGTTGTTATTAATGCACAATATTTCGGCGAATTTATACTCCGTCTCCATCTTCAGTTTACAAACAACACGCTCAAGGCTAACTTCAAGGCAGTCTTCAAGACTTGCAACTGCACCTGAAGATGGCGACGGAGTATAAAGTCGCCGAAATATTGTGCATTAATAACAATATCACTCGGTTTGTTTCCCGAGAAACGTTTATAAAAAAAAAGTATTGTTGGTGCCATTACCACAGCTATTGCAAGTTATGGAGCGAGCACATGGGCGCATAGGTTCAGATTGGTTAAGCCTGCAAGGGATATCAGACGAATGCAACGAGGAATTCTCTTGCGTCTTACAGGCGCATTCGGAAGTACCCCAACTGATGCACTTACAGTCATTCTCGGAATATGTCCTTTAGATCTGGAAATAAGAAAAAGAGCAGCACGTTACTGGCTACGAAAAGGAAACTTAGACAAGATAACAGAAATCCTGGGTCAAGTGGCAACCAAGAAGACAGACATCAAAAATTGTATTTTGAATGAATGGCAACAGCAGTGGAACAATTCTGAAACCGGAAGGAGAGTATTTGAAATTCTTTCTGACATCAGAGAGAGGATACGTATAAAGCACTTCAATCCATCCCGAGGGTTAATACATTTCCTCACCGGTCATGGACCGTATGAAACATATCTTCATAGGATCAATAGGACAGAGAATGATCTATGTGCGTGCGGATCTCTAGGAACACCTGAACATAAACTGTTTGAATGTGCTCTAGTTGATGATCAAATCAAACAGTACAGAATGAAGCTCATGGGGAAAACTGTCAAGGAAATTATGAAAGACAACCTCCTCCTGAATGAACTCGACAAGCTGGCAGATGCTGTGTCAGATGCAGCCAGGGAGCAGTATCGGCTTCAGCATAGCCAGCAACCTGCCGGAACACAACAAGCCATTTAAGGAATGAGACAAGATACTCTAAACGGACGAGACACAAACAACTAAGTGGGACGCTGATGCCGGAAGTGTGGCTTCTGGAATTTACCGAAGCTTATTTCTTCAATGGATGCCAGCGTTAAACGAACTTTTGAAAACTCAAGATGTTCAGTTATTTAGTATTAGTGGGTAATATTTTTTTTACTAACAGGTTGATAATTACAGTGTGTAGTAATAATAGTTAATTGTTTGTACCATTTTCGTAGTATATAGGATTTGTGTTAATTTTACAAAATTTTTGTTTATTATAAATTTCAATACAGTATTAAGAAATAACGGTTCGTTGTAGACTCTAGATAACGAACCATCTGAATGTACAGTTAAATAAATAAATAAATAAATAAAAAAAAGTATTGTTGGCTGTTAGAAGTTTGTTTACTGATGCTTTTTGTTCTATCTACAGATTGATGTCTCTCTCAATTAGCCATTATTTCAGATTGATCATAAATTCCATGTAATGTGATATTTTGGCTAAACTGGATTTTGAGACGAAGAAAATTATTCTCATTTTCAGCATAAATTTCCACATGCTTGCAATAGGGGGAAAAAGTCACGAGTACAATTAAATTTCTAGTAGAGTAACGAGAAACGAATCACAGAGAAGAAAATTTGTCCAACATTTGTATGTGGATTAGAGACAAGAAGGCTCCAGCACCACCTTCCAGTTTCCATTTACCAGCCAACTCTGACTGTAGAAGAATCTTCTCCAGCGTTTCCAACGATTTCACCATTCCTCGTCTTCAACCACTGCCAAAATTGCTCCTTAAGCTTTGAGACTCCAGTTATTTTAACAGTCCCTGCCCCAACCGCTGTTTCTCTTTCATTCCAATGACGCATTATACATTTTCCTGGACATTTTTTATTTTATCGTGTTACTATATTCCTCGCACATTGTTCGATAGAAGATCTGTAAATAATGACAGGTTGTAGGCAGTTTCCTGACCGCAATTAAAATAATTTATCTATGCTGGAATAACTCATAACCTCTGCTGTAAAGACGAATGCATCTAAAGGAAATCTCTAACCGCATTAATACATTCATTGTATCGCATAACAAAGAGTCCGTATTTCTTTACTTATTATTACAGTGATCTCTGAAAACAAAAAGCAACTATTAAACAAAATGTTTTCACTTGACGGGCATGTGAGGGGAATGTGAGAGTTGAACACAAAACGATGTAGCCAATACCGAGTGTTTAAAGTGAACTTAAAAAATTGCGGAAATTATCAATGTAACATTGTTGCGAAAGTTAAAAGCTTAGTGTTCTTGCATTGGGGTTTCGGAAGGTGAGAATAAGCAGAATGTTAAGTGAGCGAGTGAGTACGTTGCACCGCATACGTACTTCTACATCTACATATATACTCTGCAATTCACAAAATTGTGGGTGGCAGAGGGTGCTCAGCACCAAAGCTAATCTCTTTGCTGTGCATTCCAATCCCTAATGGTACGAAGGAAAAAAAAAATCATATAAGAATCAGGGCGGCACCTTATTTCTCTAATCTTATCTTTCCTGTCATTCCGAATCAAATAGGTTGGTGGAAGAAGTATTTCACAACACTCGTAAGTGAAAGTGGGAGTACACATGTTTACCAATAAGTTTAAACGAAACGAGCGTCGTCTATCTACCAGAGACTCCCAGCCTAGTCTACTAATCAGTTCTGTGACGCTTCCATAAGGACTGTAGCAAGCAGTCACGAATCGAGCGGTTCTTCTCTATACTATCAATCAACCCCTTACGAAACGGATCCCAAACGGCACAACTTGATGTGTACCGCTAACAAATCTAAAAGGCCCATCATATGTGACTGAAGTTTGGCTACAGAATAAACCTTAGGGTTTCTTACTTTTCACTATCGGCCAATGCAGTGCTGTAGAGAAAGGGCCTGTATGTTCCCATTCAGAAGTGATCCTGTTTCCAGGTATAGTGAGATTAGGAACTCTAGCGACCCCGTGTTTATCTGTGTCCCATCGCTTTGACGACTACTGACGATGTCTTAGACTCCATTGCAACAATGTAAGCACATAACCTGCTAGAGGTGCTCCTGTTAAAGCCACAAGTACAGTTTCTGATATTAAGAAACTGCAAATCAATGCAAAAGGATCACCAAACCATCACTGTAACTCCCGGTGTGAATAAGCACGATGACGGCATTATTACACCATGAAAGAAGTGGTTTATTATAAGATTCAGATAGTGTTAACACTTCAATGCAGGTTGTGTTGAAGGAGGAGTAGTATATGTGGACTGTAGAAAATGTTATTTTGCTATACGAGTCTTTTGTACCATGGTATAATTCCAGCAGGAATTTCTTCCAGTATCTTAATTTTTTTTCAAGTAAAAAATTTCATTGCAATTTTGGGGCAAAGCCAAAAAAGGAAATCAAGTTTGCTTTGTGTATAGCCATAGAAGAAGAGACTATGATTTTAGTATGCAATACCAATAAACCATACACTTTGTATAGAAGACATAGAAGAGAAAAGTTGTCAAACAACGAGTTGTGTATCTGTCCAATGTAGTTTAAAATCTATTCCGATCGTCGTTGAATGCTTCTTGATGTTTGCTTTTGCAGAGCTGGTCTGTTGCCGTGCGACCTAGTGACATGTCTTCACATCTGGTGATGAAGATGACATTCCTGGTGGTGATGGTGACTGCCGTAGCCTGCCAGTATTTTGGACCCACTGGTGACTCACTAGCTCAACAGCAGCTCAAAAATTGGAACTGGGCCGATATACTAGATAAATTAGGGTATCAAACTCTAGGTCCACTCCCTATCTCCGATCCTCACGGAGAGAGTAGGCGGTATCTCCCCACAAAGCGTGTGCTGGAAAGTGAAATCCTGAATATGAACCGCTAAACCTTCCGGATAAGATCAATTGAACAACAGCAGCCTTTTAATTAGATTATCAAATTATCAATGAATTTCTCATGAAACTTGTGCTTGTTATTACTGTATCCAACTGAAATATCTCAATAAAGCACATACCAGTGGTAATTATTGTTTAAAGAATTATTTTGTTTTCGTTTCTGTGGCTATATCACTTAACACTTATCTTGCAGCGAAACTAAGAACCAGAAATAATATTCTGCAGAAGTTAACTGGCACCTCCTGGGGAGCATCCGCCTCCACACTCCGCACCTCAGCACTGAGCCTTGATTATTCCACGGCTCAGTACTCGTCATCTGTCCGGATGAATAGCGCCAACACCACAAATATCGACATTGTTTTGAACCAGACAGTGCCGATAATTAGTAGATGTATCAACTCCACTGTACTGGCTAACCGTTTTGGGTAACAACGAACCGCAGAAGTTAAGATGAAGCTGTAGCCATTAGGCTACCCAGTATAATAAGATCTGTCAAGCCGGGACAACACGCTTGCCAAACCTCGTCAAACTGTCGCAAATTGAAATGTGTTGACAGGGCGCTTGGCTTGGCTTGAGTAGGCTTGCAGGCACTTGTGGCTGATCCGAGCGAGTGTCGGTTTTTGGGTCAAATCAATAGCGTTTGGGGCAAGTGCTTGCGAAGCGGCTACACATTTGTGCGGTCTTAGTATTGTTTGTGCCCTGACGACGGAAAAACTTGCGTTTCTTTTTGTTGTGTACACGTTCTGCAAGAGAAATGAATAACTTGTCCAGCGAGGATATTTTAAAATTCCCCGGAATGCTGCCAAGAACAACTCTGCAAAAAACCATAAAAAAGTAGCTCATATTTGGAGTCGTCTTAATGAAGTTTTAAATAAAACTGTCATCTAGAAAGAATTTCTTACTCTCACATTTCGTAAGCATTTAAAGAAAAAACAAGGTTCTATTCACTCTCACTCAGGTATAAATTTATTAATTTTTTTAGTATAGTACTGCTTCAATGAAGTTGAATTTTCTTTAGAAGTCATAGGTAAATTTCATTCAGCGAATATTCAGAATCAGCTTATCTCATTAGGCAGAAGTTATCAAACTGAACAGATGACTCAAAAAGAAGTTCATTAAATGTTTCTTCCATAAATTCACTGCAATCAAAAATTAATGGATAAAGTATAATGCCATTAAAACAATAATTATTATAGAATTCTAATTATAAAACAATATGCTTATATCAAATGAAATACATACATGAAGCTACATAGTAATCATAGTTACATGAATGAAGTTACAATAATTAAATGGTTCGGTTTCTATGGGGTTTTAACATCCACGATCTTCTTTGCGATCTTTCTCGTTTTTTAATTTAAACTTAGAAGTCCGTCATGCTTGCTTCTTCAAAACAAACAAGCGCTCACGCAAGGGTGTGTATGGCGACGTTTGGTTCCCAAAAATTAACCAAGCGTTTGTAGAAGCTTGAAGTTTGTGACAAGTGCCAAGCGTGTGTTCCTGGGGTCAGAACTTAGACTTCCCCACCCACGACGACAACGAAACTCAATTTCAGAGACCTAAATCGACAAGATCAAGAGTAGAAACTGCAAAGCAACTTATATCTAACCATTTTGACGGGAAAGAAGCATGGAGATTGGAGTGGATAGCCTCGGCCCTACCAGAATGGCACTCCCTGTATAATGTATCGCCGCACTACATGGAAATATTTGCCTTTTGCTTGGATCCTCGCTGGCACAGGTGGACAGTGTAAACAAAATGGCGACGGGCTGCGGCGGTATGTGACCTTGAGGCAGGTAGTAGGTCCCGTTAGGGTGAGGGGACAGAGTACGGTATGGTAGATTGCCAGCGTGTGGGGTGTGCATGCCAGTACACGATGTCAAATGTGAAATGGTGTTGCCAACAGGGCCGGCGGATAATGTGGGTATGGTTTGTAGCAGTACCCACCCGGGAAATTCCGGGTGGGTATTTCACCCACCCGGAATTTGAGAGTTCATAGGCGAAATAATTGAGAGAAAGAAAGAAATAGAGAGCAGAGCAGCTAAGCATGTTAGTTTCATTCTTCAAAATGCGTATATAATAGCCTGTGTGCCCACAGCACCAGCAAACAATCTTGTGAGTGAACGCAAGAAAATAGTGTACGTCCTAAGCAGTCGCGTGTGAAAGCTGCATTAGTGTATTTCGAAGGCGTTTCGGCTAATTCTAAAAAAAAAAAAAAATCAATAAAAAAATCAAATAGATAAGTTCGTAGTGAAGCTGAACAGGAGAAACGAATTGAGTCTAGATAATGCTAGAAACAGAAAGTGGAGGATAAATTTGCATCGCCCTTAGACGAATGATCCACTGGAACCTTAAAAGATGGCCTTGTTCAGTCAGCTGACAGTCAAAATCGTGAAAGTAAGTAAAAGTAAAATTCTTGTTCTTCACTCTATACATAAATATGTGCGCATGTAATGAATATTCACGTGTATGTACTAGAGATGTAACGAAAGCGACATTATAGAAGTGGAAACAGAAGCCTAAGTTGTATGAAAATATGATTTAGTGTCTAGTTACTTCTATTTAATAAAAATGACAAGTGGAATAATGTTTATTTTAATAATCAAATCAAACAGTAACTGACTTTGAAGTAGTAGTTTTCTAATTACTATAATTAATATTCGAAAGCTTAAAGTGGCAAGTTATTTTTAAAAACAAATGCTTAGCAGCCTTTTCTCATTTTTAATTTTTTCCTTCCCCCCCCTCCCCCCCTACACACAAAAATTAAACCTTTCGCTGAACAATTTTTCGCTAGACACTGCTAGGCGGGGCTGACCAAAACCTGGGGACTAATGGAAACATCATAGAATATTTGTGATCGTTCATTTGCCATCACTTAAGAGGATCTACTTTTAATGGCAGTCCTTTTTGCTTTTACTACTTGACTAGAGTGATATTGGTAATTTTTTTTCATGTAACTTAAGATCTACATTTAATTTTTCAGACGTTTTAAATTCTTCTGGATGGATGGATTTCAAATTGCTTTTTAAAGCAATGGTGGTACGTTCTTTCAGAGAACATTATTTTTTACCTAGTGTACATTTTGCCACAGATTCAGTTTTTGTACACAAATATCTAAATAGGACTTAGTTTTGGTTTCATTTTGAGACACGCTACTATCATATAATAAAACATATACCTAATGGGCCCACAGACGACCAACTTGATTGCCAACTTTGTAGTGAACTTAATTGGCAACCAAGTTGTACATATAAACATCACGTACGCGGTCCGAGTACGTGTCATCAGGTTTATTTGCTGGATGTTTTCTCTTGCCACTCTCTATTATTTTGTATGGCGGATTTAAACATTTTGGCTATAGTAGAGCGTAGTTTGTGAAAAATGAGTGACTGAGCATTGCAGTTTTTGGTTTTAAGAGAGTTGTGTGAAGATGAGGTGATCCTGCTGCTCTCAGAGGAATGGTATCAAAACTGCACAGATTTCTCCGTTAAATTTTTAGTGAGGGAGATACACGTCACTAAACCTGACTGGCCAATAAAACCTATTATGAATTGTAGGTCAAATTGCGAAAGTTTATTTAAAAGGACACCAACATGAGGATTTTATTGCTGTGAACGAATGGTTTTTTTTTTCTGTACAGTTTCCACATTTAAATATAGAAGTTGGATAAAAACCGTTGGGTTTATTTTTTAAATGAATTTTCAAGGTTTTTTTTTTACCAATTATTTAGTAATAATATTTTTGCTTGAATTAATTCTTGAAATTGTAATAATGCGCATGGACTAATAAACAAACGTAGCAGTGTTACTTTCGTTTTTGCTGATTTAAGATTTTTTTTCCGAGTTATTCATTTTCCGCTAATATATTTGTCACTTGACCTAACACTAGAATCCGATGGCGTCCGGGCAAATGGAAAGGAGGATGGTTACTGCATCACGACAATGCTCCCTCCCACACATCGATTGTTGTGCAAACATGCCATGCAGAAAAGAACATTCCAGTCCTCCACCAGCCTCCCTACTCACCGTATTTAGTGCCATCGGATTTCTGGCTCTTTCCCAAGATGAAAATGGGCCTCAAAGGTAACCGTTTTTGCCAACGTAGAAGACATCTAAACCAAAGCGACAGCTGAACTTTGGAAGATACCAAAACAGGATTTTCATCGTTGTTTCCAGCAATGGCAGGAGTGGGGTAGCAAGTGTGTGTGTGTTCGGAAGGAGCCTTCTTTAAATGAGATTAGTTAAATGTGTACTTATCTCTTGTTAATAAAGAGTTACAATGAAATTCCGGGAAGTTTTTGACTGCCGCTCGTATGAATTCATTTTTCCCCTAGAAACTACTTCGAGTAGTTCTCCAGTACCATTTATTTTTAAAAACTGGGCGAAAGACAATCCATGGCCTCAACTTAATAAGCCTTATTTGTTTTGGTCACTAATATTTTCGCCAAGCACAAGTGAGAACTCTCAAAATTCAGGGGTCAGCGCTACGATGGGGATTCTAACGTTTCTGGAAAAATAACAGTCACGAATACGCAAAGAAGAGCCTCGAGCATTATTTGTGCACTGTAATGCTCATAACCTCAATCTTGTAGTACAAGATGGAATTGAGAGAATTATAATAGAGAGAAAATTTATTGGAAAAGTAAAAGATTTGATAAACGTCGTGCGAGACTCGCCGAAACGGCTTGGACAGTTTAAGAAACTACAAATTGGAATACAAAAAGAAACTAATGATGATTTGCCTTCTCTTGCAGCCTATTGTCCGACAAGGTATTTATAACAAATTATAAGTTTAAATCAATTTATTTGGTTTTGTATGTATAAACATATTTATTCTTCAATTTTCGTACGAACATTCTGTAACCAGAGAAGTAGACAACGCTGTCGCTGCTAATGCTTCTGAATTTTACTCCGACATGGAATCATTTGCGTGTGTTTTATATTTAACAATGATGATAGAAATTTTTGATCGCGTCGAAATTTTGAATGCAGATCTACAGAAATCTAATCTATCTGTTATTGAATCGTATGCGAAGATAGAAGCAATCACTGATGTTTTGTACTGTGCTCGAGAGTCAAAATTCGAAGAAATTTTGCGTGAAAGTGTGCAGTCAGGTACTAACTTTGAAACCATCGAACCTCAAATCCCACATCAACGCAAAATTTCTATCAAGGTAAGAATGAAAATCTTCGATTCGAAACACCTCAAGATTTTCTCCGCAAATCTTATTTTTATGATCAGTTAAAGAGTCGATTCGACAACGTTTCCATCCACTTCTTCAAATCGTTAGAACGATTCGCTTTGAGACAGCCCACAAATGTAGCAAAAATTATAAATTTCTACAATCATGATTTTGACCAAGAAAGATTGCTCAGTGATAGAGACATGTTTTTACAACTTTTGAAAAGGCAAGATGAGGAGGCAAAAAATTTAAGAGTGGTTGTAGATTTTTTTGCAGAAGTACAAATGGACTAGAGGACTCATACCAGAGTTTGTACGCTTCGTCCGACTACTCATCACAATTCCTGGGTCGTCCTGTTCAAATGAACGAAGTTTTTCGGCCTTACGCCGACTCAAGAGTTACATAAGATCGACAATGTTGCAAGATCTATTAAATAACATTGCTATTTTACATATATGTAGCAACCTTACTGAAGAACTTGATTTGGAAAAATTATTGAATCGTTTCATTTCCAAAGAAGCAAAGCGCATTACATTTTGTTTTTACTTAGGGCCTTACACCTCGTCGACGGCTAAGGTCTTTAGAGGCGGGATGGGACTGGGGACAAGGAACGGGAAGGAATACGGCCATGGCTTTTTTTTTTTTTTTTTTTTTTTTTTTGAAGGTAGCATTCGCCTGGAGTGATTTGGGGAAACCCATGGAAAACCCAAATCTGGATGCCCGGACGGGGATTCGAACCCGCGTCCTCTCGAATGCGAGAAGCGCATTACAATTTTTGCATTGCGCAATTGATACTGATTAATAGTAAATTTTAAAAAATAACAATGTTTCTTACATAGCTAAAATATAATTAATAAATATATTAATGAATAAATTATATGATGAATTTTTAAATTCATTTTCTAGTTTTTCTCCTATAAATTTCCCTTAAGAATTTGATTCCATAGTTATCACTATTATTATTTTAAGTAAGATTTTTCAGGGAACTACCCCCCCCCCCCCTCTTTTTTTTCGTGCCTGACTACCCACCCGGGCCTAACACGAAACGCCGGCCCTGCTGCCAACATGTGAGGTAACATCCCGATTCCCGTTCTCAGAATTTCCATGCGATAATGATATTTTTGTTGATAAAATAATGAAATTAAAAGTAATTTAGTTCTTGAATGAAGGAGTACAAGCTGTACGCTTCACCTGTTTGACAATCAACAGGCACTAAAGTAGGTTTACCAGTTTTTTTTATCCGAATCCGGGGACACTTTTGTGCTAATGACGCGTTGCACTTTTATAAGTTAAATGATTAAAGGTTGGGTTAACTTAAAAGCCACATATTGTTTATATTTTGTATTTTAAATGAGGATCACAGACAGCCATGTTGCACACAGCAAGGAGACATGATTTTCCAAAAATGTTGTGCCCAAGACGCAGTATCCTTCTAATTTTCTTTTATTGCTAGGAACGCCCAAGGAAAGAAGTACGCTTCATATCTCTTGCTTTAAACGAATGCATTAGGAAATAATGGCTTTTAAAGAACTCTCTCTTCGTTTAAAATAAATTCTGAGTACAACAGTGATAATCAGGGGACATTGTGGGGATGTAATCTGTCCGGGGACAGAGAGCTAAATACGGGGACTGTCCCCGGCAAACGGGGACGTCTGGTAAGCCTACACTAAAGGGACCAGACCTTCCCCGCTAGCCGTCGAAATATCGTGTTTCCACAACACTATCCGGCGGTACACCCGTGAAGACTACATTGTAGTTGTTCTGTTACTCCATCAGAAGGGGTTGGTCAATGGAGGCATCGGAGAAGATCCAAAGAAGAGCAGCCCGATTCGAGATAGGTACAGTATATATAACTTGAAGAAAATCTTTTTTTATGGCTTTACGCTTCGTGGAGGTCGAGGTCATTAGAGGGGGGATGGGATTGGGGAACAAGGAACGGGAAGAAATTTAGCTATGACCTTGTGAAGGAAGCATGCCTCCATTCATCTGGAGTGATTTGGGGAAACTGTGGAAAACCCAAATCTGACAAACCAGACGGGGATTCGAACCCGCATCCTCCCGAATGCGAGGCTGGAGCGTTATTCTGTCATATACAGTTCGGTTCATTTATGACGCGTCCGCGTGCACGGCAATAATCGCCCGGCCCAGCGGCGGCTTGCTTGCCGGCAACTCATACCGTGCTCAGGAACGCCTCTTGTCTGCGTCGATGTCTTACCTTATAGCACGTGCTGGAAATGTTGGCCGTCGGCTTCAATACACGCTGACATCTCCTAATGAGGTTTTCGCTAACTCTCTACAGTGTTTGTGAAAAAATATTATTAATTTTACTTCTTATGTTTTCCCTAAGTTCTACTTCCGACAATGCTCCGACAATGCTTCCGTGCTCTGACAATGCGTAGGCCGCCCCTCGGACGATATCGGGCCCTTCGCAACACAGCAAATGCGCTGTTGCAACTCTGTTCTCAGTTAGATTTTGTGAAGATCAAGTATACTGTGAAGTCAAGGTGAAGTATACTTTAGAGCAACGAGTTTACCTTTATGATTGTTATGTGAAATTCGAATCTGCAAGGAGGTGCAGGCGTATGTTTATTGAATATTATCCAGGAACCGAAGTGCCGCATAGGTCAACTATACAAAGACTGGTAAACAAATTGCGTGCTACAGGTTCCCTAATGGAGATGTCTAAGAAACGTAAGCGCTCCGTTCTGACTAAAACAAAAGTCGAAGAAATCCAATCTCGTTTGGAAAACTCTCGCAGAAAATCCCTCAGACGACTCTCCCAAGAAGTCGATGTTTCCAAAGAAAGTGCATATAGGGTTATAAAAATTCTGAAAATGC